>JARHVA010001522.1:2407500-3007500 GCA_037957365.1 Torreya grandis
CTAATAAACCATGAAAGAGACTCAAAACCTATGTTTGGAACCCCATATACACTTTCAATCGGTACACAAAGGAATGTGGACCTACAGCATGGTATATGAAAGTAACTTGAGCATGCATTTTGATGGTGTTTTAGCCATACAAAGTGAATCTAAGGTTTATTCTAGTACAACCATGTATTGGTGACCAAGGAAGTGTTCCAGAGAGATTATTAATATATCATGACCAGGTTCAAATGAGCTAATGGTCACCTCTAAGGGTCAAATAGGTAGGGTATACAAAAATAGTGAGCTAATATGAATTTTAGACTTAGTTTTAAGACACTCAAATTAGTTTCAAGGTAGAATAATGATAAGTGACTTAAAAGTGGTTTTAATGGAAACCTTTTCATGACTTAACCTAAATCTCAAGGATCAAAATGACCTATAGGTAGGGTTTCTTAGTCATTCAAGGCAAACTCAATTTGGTGAACTCCAAGTGCAGGTGAGAGCTAAAGGAGAATCAACATGACACACCAATAATATTAACACCTTTTAAAAACCATGATTATATCCATGAACCTTTTAATTTGTGAAATACAACTTACAGGTGGTTCTCATAAAGCAAAACATAGTTAGAAATTGTTCACAATCTTAACTAGTCAGTTGTATGGAGGAATATGTACAGAGTTAAGGTCTTGGCCAGACCTAAAATGTTTTCATAATGATATAAATGACCTAAATATGTCCCCATAGTGGAGATACAATCAAATAAATATCCTCAAACAAGTATATTACAACCCAATTGGGAAGCCTACACACAGTCCTCTCCATAAAGAGTTTGTATTAGGATTTGGATGGGTTGAGAGGTCTTTTGACCTAAATAGAGGCTCAAAATTAGTATAGAGGGTCTCCATAAATTTTATAACCCTATGAAATATTTAAATTATCTTAAATAATAGGATAATTTCCCTCTATTTTTCTCAGATAGAGGGCACTCCCCTCAATGTAAACCCTGGTAGTTTTTGGAAAGGATGGTAGATGGATGGATGGGGAGATGGTTGGACCTTTTAGTAAGGATTTATGAGCTAAATAGAACCTATGAAACATATAAAACCAAGTATTAAGGGATTATTCTTATAAGAGTTTCTTAAAATCCTAAAGTTACAAACAAGCCTATTAGGCAAGGTGCAAGCCTAGTGCCCAAATGAGAAGTCATCCTCAATTATATATCTAAGTAGAATTTCTAGTGGATTGGAACATGTATATGGGGGAGTTATAGAATTTTTTGAGCTATTTTTAGATAGGTATATTAAAGGTCATTTTGATATCTATGGTGCATTCAAACTTACTAGGTATGCTAGAGTCTAGATTCCAAATGAGAGACTAGTCACACTTTTAACATTAGATATGAGTTATAACCTATTGAATCATGTTCATAGGGTGACTAAAAGTTTGTTTCATCTTATATTTTTTAGATAAAGCATCAATAAAATTGATTTTGTCTTAATACCAATATTAGTCCTGTTAAAATGGAAGGAAGAGGTTGAATAGGTGACTTCAAGTGTTCATATCTTTCCTAATGCTATAAAGAGGTTTAGAGGAGTTAGAGGAGGTATTTAAAAACCACTTTGTGAATTTTTTGTGTAGTTATAATGTCCAAGTTTCATGAGCAATAATTAAGAATGAAAATAGGCCTAAAACCCTTACAAACCCTTGACAAGGACCTGATTGGAGAAATGAAGCTGGAGAGGCATCCTAATGGACCAGTTTGCTTATGAAATATATTTTAAGTTGTAGAGGAATAATTTAGGATCCCTCCCATACCTTTTAAATATATGGACTTGTACGGATGGGCTGAGAAATAGGGTATTTTTTACCCTTTTTATGTTTTATAGGTTTTATAATAGTTTGAGGATAAAACCAACTTTATTGGGAAGCTTTAGAATTTTTATAACTCCCCATTTTAATTTCATTCCTTAGATAAAATTCTAATCATTTGAAACAAAATGCTTCATCTTAGCTAGTCAAAACTGGCATATTAGATAAGTCAATGAGAAGGGTAGAAAACTTTAAGTGAGTTTAATTTAAGGTATCCTTGATGATTCTAAGTCCATGGAGTGTCTTAATAGGTTTCATATACTCCTCCCATGGATTTTCATGAGTAATTGATGATAATTTTGAGGCCAAGTGTGTAGGGTGTATGATGGAAGAGTTTTTTGGACTATAGGTGATGATGGCTCAGTTCTAGGTGATTCCAGATGACCAAGCTTACAAAACATGCATATAGAGGTATGTTTTATATCCTTACACTTCATCCCAATCATTAGACCTGGTCCTAGTTAGATATGAGGCATTCAAGTAGGGTCAATCATGAAGGCAATTTTTTTGAGCCAAGAGGAGTTTTATGCCACTTTTCCTGAAGTTTATGCCTTGTTTTGACACTTTTTCTTCCTAACCTTACATGGTTAATCCCATATCCTCTTCTCATACACAATTAACTCCTTGTATCATCTTGACAATTGTCCTTGTGACCCTTGAGCTTCTCTTTTCTCCTCTCTCTCTCAAATTCCTATAAGAACTAGCCTTATTAACATTTTAATCTATGCTCCACATGAGTATGGTGAATACTTGCTCATTTTTATAACTTTTTATCAATAATACTACTTATTTTTACCTCTTCTATGACTATTCTTAGTGTGTTCATTTGAATTTTTGATTTTGCATAAGTGAAGACTATAGATTCCTTAGCAAGTTATTTCATTCTATCATTTATTTTCAGTTGGAAAGCTTCTTTTTGAGAGGCATGTGAAATGTTATATGAAATTTTAAGGATTGAGTGATATATTCTATTTATTAGTTACCTCATAGGCCTCTTGTCTAGTCCTCCTAGCTTTGCACATTCATCCATAACCTCATAATGTAATATTAATGTGAGAATATGAAGATTGGAGAAGTGTATGTTTAGTTTGTCCCTTGATTTCAAGTGTAATATGCATATGGATTGAATTCATCAATCTATTTTGTGTATCACATCCCCTAGGATAGTTTTTTTTCAGTTATCTCCCTCCCTTTTCACCCCCAAGGTTTAGTTATAATTGTGATCCAAAGTGGTACATCAAGGGAGCTAGCCCTATATAGAGATTCAAATCATTCCTTAGGCTACCCACAAATTTAGATGTGTTTCAATTATGAAACTTGGATGAGGAGAGATTTTTCATCTCCTCAAAGGGTGCAAATTCAAGTGACAACAGGAACACCAATCTAATTTTTTATTGATGTTGAAAATATGTTATGAGCTAAAAGCTTCTTTGAATCTAAAGAAGTGTTTTTTTTTACATAGAATTTGGTGTGTTTATTTCTAATGTGGTCTATAGTGATGTGATTTTGGTGTATCAAGAAAAAAATTCATTAATAATGGTGTTCAAATTACCTACCAACCAAGTACAAGTGTGATCATTTTTAGGTCATACTAGATATTATCACAATTTTATTCCCAGTAATGCATCAATATCATAACCTTTAAAAATGTTATTTGGTAAGGATATTAAGTATGAATTTACCCATTTTTATAATACCTTAATATAATTAAATCAGATATTAGTTAGATCTCCAATTTTGGTCTTACTTGAGTAGAATAAAATGTTTCATTTCCATTTGGATACACTAGATCAGCAATTGGAGAACTTATTGCACAGCAAAATGAAGAGGTTTAGACCATACCATTTATTTTTCAAGTCATAATTTTTCCAAAGATGGGGAAAAAATATACTACAATAGATAAAAAATCTTTGGTGATGTCTTTTCACTATAAAAGTTCTGACATTATTTTTTTGGTTATTCACTTCAAGTTTTTCATAGACCACCAAGCACTGCAATATTTAGTAAATAAACAAAAGTTGGGAGGAAGGATTTAAATATGTATAATGATTTTTAAATAATTTTAATTAAAAATAAATTTGAAAATAGGAAAGGAAAATGTTAGACCAGACCATCTTATTTAAATTTAAATGGTGGAGGATCTAGAATACTTACAAGATAAATCTCTTGATGCCCATTTATTTTGAGCTAGTGTGATCCCAAAATAATTAGAAGAAATTAGTGATTTTCTAAAAAAATTTATGTTTACATAACACAATACATAATGTGATAATAAATATCTTATTGCATGAGCTTTAAATTTTATCCTAATCAATGGATTTCCTTAAAAATTGGGTAAAGATGATTTTTTGTGAAGAGTAGTCTTGGAGCATGACCACAAGTGCTATATGTGTTTTTTTAAATGAAACATTGTAGGTAAATTTAATGCAAGTAATATATGATAGAGTGGGATTTGGTGACCTAAAATTTTTAGGATTGACACAAAGTGAACAAACACTACTACATCTTTTAGCACACATGTAAACCAAATCAGAGGGATGAAATGCCAATTAATCTAGTTATAGTTATCGAACATTTTTAATATTATGGAATTGAATTTTTGGGGTCTATTATTCCCCCATCCAAGTAATATAATGCCACATATATCATCACTAAAATTTATTATTTTACCAAATGGGTCAAGGTATTTGTGACTCTAAGTTGTAGTTGAAGAATGTTGTGAAGTTATTATATGAAAATATTATAATAAGTTTTAGGTACCTTCAAAATTTAATAAGTGATAGAGGGGAAATTTTTTAATTAATTTATTCAAATATTGATACAATAATCATGATTTTACATCAAAATATTACAATTTATGATCCTCGAGAAAATGGTCAAGTAGAAGCACCCAATAAGGTACTAGAGAAAATTATCATGAAGATATATAATGTGTAGCGAGATGACTGAGAAGATTTAACTCCAAAATTATTATGGGTATACATAATGAATTACAAAAATTCAAAGGGACACACTCTATTCCATTTGGTTTATGACATGGAAATTATCATACATATGGATGATTTGGTATCTAATCTACAAATTACCATAATTAGAAGGCTCAAGGATAATAATTCTTTGGAAAATTGTTTTATGGAGCTAAATTACATGGATTAAACATGGAGGATGAATAATTATAATTAATAAGTAGACAAAAAAGTTAGAAATATTGGTATGATTGTAACCTATGAACAAAATTTTTTCAACCACAACAGAAGGTTTTAACCTATAAAAGTATGTTCTAAGCACACCAAGGCAAACTGAGAATAATATGGAAGGGATAAAAAATGATTCATAATTTATCAAGGTAGGTCATCATATTATTTAAATATCTATAAGGAAAAATTCTCCATAGAAGATCAAATGGTAGTAGGCTCAATCCAAATTTCACTTGAAGCTCCAACGAAGGTGATACACAAATAAGTGTTATATAATAAAAAATAGTTTAGGACTTTGTTTTTTTAGATAGGTTATTTAGTATTAGGAGACGTACTTAGGATTTGATAACATAAGATCAATCACAAGAGATATAATAATGTAAATAATTTAAGTTCTTGCTATTTTTGTCAATGATAATGTTGTATCGTGTTCGTTAGAGGAATATGTGATAGCATTGTAAATAACTTAATTCTAGGAATGAGGCATGAGAAACAAAGTGAAAAATGGAAAGAAAAGGGATAATAGATAAATGGTATAAATTTTAAAAATTATTTAATGATATGACAAAAATAATATTGTGTAGGTTCCAGAAAATGGAGATATTTAAATAAACATTAATGTCTAAAATTGGAGAGTTTTTGAAAATAAAATGGTGACATGTCACATCAATCAAATCCAAGAAGTAAAAAACCATGAAAATAGTCATATGTCAACTCATCAAAAGTTACCAAAATAAATACACACATGTGTGGGTGTGTGAGGTTAATAAATGGATTAACATAAGTCATATGAAAAAAATTATATAAGAAAGGGACATGCACGTAAATCTTACTTTGAAAACTTTGTCAATTTTAAATTCATTCTCTTTGTCGAATGAGAACTCTATGAAATAAAAATGAGATTGTGTAGAGCTACCCCTAAAGCTTCTCTAAAAGAAGCACATCCATATTTAGAAGAAAAATATGGATACAAATGTATTCATTATTTCCTTGAATACATGTAAAAGGAATATATGGGAATCAGCTTGGAATTGTTCCAAGCTAGATAAAAAGATCCATAACTATTCAAATTCATTGATACAGCAAATATGGATTAGTTTTACCAAACTTAATGAGTCATATTAACTAAAGGAGAAGTGTCCCTTGCTCATCATTTAATGAGTGAGTCATATTTCAATAAACTGGTCAAACTATCCAAAGAATGATGAAATCATGATGACCATAATGGGAAAATTGAATGAGTGATCCATTCACCTCTCATTAGAGGTGATAATTCTCATTAACACCAAAATCATAGCATAATTTATATGGCTACCAAATAGTTGAAATTTTATATAAACATATAATAGAATGGACCCCTTTTATTCTAGGACATTTAGGAATGATATGCTCATTCAATCAAAGGAGTAACTATTGCACAAGTCTCTAATGTGAGAGTGAGGGTTATTGAAAAATACATAATGCAACAGCATTGGCAAATTATGAAAGGTGCCAAGTAGGTAACCAAGGGTATAATTAAGTTTTCACATCAAATGGTGAGGCTAGGTGAAGATTTTAATAGGCCTGAATTCCTTGCTATGTAAATTTGAAAATGTAGATGAGTTACTTATTATAATTATCTAATCATTTTAGTACCATTTTTTGTACTGTTGATTCATTTCACATAATAGATTATGTTGAAGGGACTAATAACCATAGATGTGGACTATTGGCTAGAAAATTCATTTCCAAAATTTATGTGGCAATGGAATGGACATCAACACATTTAAAATTTCATAGAGTGTTATTATAAATTTATCACATAATCATATTTAATCCTTGAGTGCCCAAATAAATCCTAGAATATCTCAAGCCCATCATGAGCATCACTAAAGTACATAATGGACTACAGATAATAATCCATGAGTTTAAAAAACCACCCACCATTCTCATTCCATTATTCATATACATGTTGAGGGAAAATTTTGAATTACTCCAAAAAATATTTTGGTTACACAATAGTCAATGACACTAGAAGCCAAGCACATAAAACCTCAACCGTAGGCATAGACACAAGCTCAACCCTAAGCATAGTTACAACTATTTGCTTTAGAAATGTATGAAATGTTATAAAATCATAATGGACCTATTTAAAAACCATATATACCACTAATAAGGACCTCTATAAAAAAAAACCATGTTTGAATGACCAATTGAATACAATCTTGAACCTTTGAGATTTATGCTAGAATAATTTCATGAGGTGTTAATATATAGAGTCAATAATGGCATGTATGATGAGGAGGAATAAAAATATTTTTTATTCTATAATACCATTATAACATGTCAAGTTTATACTATATCCCCTTTTATTCTTATTGTATAAATTCCACTACCAATAGATTCGATCATAGTTGGCATAGTTAAACAAGTGAAGCACAGAGTGCAAGCTTTATTAATAGAAGAAGTATCAAGTTCTAGCTTGAAATCATAATCAAAAAAATACATATATGATCCAAGTGTAGTGGAAGAAATAGAACAAGGGGTTAAGTGCAAGTTGAAATACCTAGTATAACTCTTCATCACTGAGAGTAGAAAAGAAGCAAAGATAAAATCCAGTCCTTTTAGGAAAATGATAAGAAAAAATCACTAATCATGAATTACATGAATTTACCCCATATTCATAGAGTTAATGAATACATTTAGAGTTTATAATAATTCCTGACACCACTCAAAGGATTTTAAGAAGAAAAGGCTAGTTCCATCATCTGCAAGGCCTAAGACCTTTGTACCAAAGCATCAAACTACAACATCTATGGATATTTCTCCACCATCCACCCCACCATCATCCCTAGTCCATGTAAACCATGTTCACCTTTTTTCCCATCCATTATGTAATGGACTCTTACAAGGATTTTAATGGGTAAAAATTTAGATACAAGTGTAAAAAGGAACAAGTGTAGATTTATCAACCTGATCATCAAGAAAATATTGATAAATCATATCCACATGCCCAAGTAGAATATTAAATAGCCTTAGACATTTTGAATAGATGAGTAGAGGTAGATCGAGAAGAAAGACCAAAAATATAAGGAAGACTTGATCAAATAATAGAATAAGGATTTTGAGGAAGTGAAGAAGTAAAAGGCCCACCAAGAATAGTAATAAAAAAAAAATCCATTGCATACTAATTATCTAATGAGATTGAAGATAAAATAATTAAGGACCTATGCAAGTAGAAAGATAAAAATAATAATGCTTCTAAATATAAATCAAAATCATAAAAATTCATAAACGTGAAACTTGTGAAAGATGAGGAAGAAAAGAATAAAAATGAAGATAAAGAGAAAAAAGAGAAGTTAAATGTATAGTAGGAGGAGGATGAGGCTTTATAAAGCACTCAGGGCATGCACATAACCTTGGACCAAGCATAATTAACATCTAAGTAAGGTGCAAATGATTTTTGAAAGCATAGCCATTGAGAGTTAGGGGTAGTAGGGTGGGTGGGATATGGGTGTGGGTGAATTAGTGACCTTAAATAATTTCCTTTTACTTGATTATCTCAATTAAACATCCATCAAATGCACATGTTTATTAACCATCCAATCAATATCAATGATCTAACAACATTACAATAAGATCATATACATGAGACATAAGAACACATCATATATGTGGGAAACCCTCATGGGGAATAAAACCCACTAAAACATAGCTTGGATAACTTGTCCTATAAGACCATGAATCAAATTTAATTGAGTACTGACCCAACAAGGAGCACCAACCCCTAAATTTATCAAGCACCAACTTGCTAAGAGGCTACAACCCCTTTATTGATCAAGCACCCACTTAATCAACACTCTAAAACTATCCACATTTCTCTTTTTCCCTCTCACAACTGATGATGGTCTTATTTTGCTCTATCACACTAAAATATGGCTCTCACACAAGCAAAAAACTATCTTTTACCTTCTTCACTCAATTAACCCTTCTATGGCTTGAAACTATCATGAAACCCTATATAAATTTATGTTTGATTAATATCATTTATTTGATATGTTTCACCACTTGTGTAATCTCACATAATCTTCTTCTTCTTCACTTCACATCTATACACACTCAGCTAGCCAATTAGGCCTATTAGGCCTTATTATTATACCAATCACTAGTTCACTATTTGTTCCCTTTCATTAAAAATCATAGGCATTCATCACATGAATATGTGGTATGGCTTGATATCCATCATTACCTCTCTACTCTTCCCCTCAGAATAGTCAAATACTCAATTCATTCTCTATTCACTTCACTAACCCAAATAGGCCTAACTAGCCTTGTATTAATACAAGTCACTTTCTCACATACTCTCTTGGTCAGCCAAATCACCTTAAAAACTTAGATCAATCCTAAAATATAAATAATGACACATTAAACATAGGACTTAATCAAATGTATACCACCTTTAGGTTGGCCAAACAAATTTATACCAATACAACTCTTTAGGCCAACGAGAGACATAATGCATCTTTAGCAACATGTTACACTTTGACTCTTTATAACATCATATACCTAAATAGACAAATGAAACATTTCAAGAAATTTTTCAACAACCTTATACATATATTATACATGTTTTATAAGTCACACAACACTTTCTCACTCCATGAAATCTCCTTTAGGCCTCACACCACCAATAGGTCTCATGAAGACCTAATTGAAATAGGTCTACTCCTTCTCACTAAACAATAACCCCTTGGGCCAACTTGACCACCTTAAATATGAATAATAAGTTATATACATTAAGAAACAACTCCCACACAATCCTTGCATTAAACTAATTCCCTTCAATATCCTCAAGCAATCATGACTTAGACAAAACATGACATTTTCTTAGCAAGCTCACTATTTTATAGCCCTCACTCTATTTTGTAAACTCAAAACTTTGATATGAGTTTATTAGACCTCTTGAGAACTAATTTGAAATATATTAAATAATATCCTTGATACTCTATGACCTTAAGGTCATCTTTACATCCATGGAATAATACATCCCATAACACAACTTTAAAGAACACTACAATAATCACTTTTCAAGTTTACTAGTTTATTGTGATGCTATAGGAAATGATCACCTTCACATCTTTTTAAACTCTCTCAAGGAACATACATCATGTCATTCCACTCTTTTATCATATGTAGGCCTTGAATCTCATTTAAAATAACTTTACCTTGAATTGCATTGCTTATATAGACCAATAATCAACTCTCATGAGCCACTATTCTAATTTTGGCTTCTTGAACACCACTTTGAGTTCAAACATGCATTACAAGCATGATATCCATTATAAGAAACTTTTCACTCAATCTACCTAATACTCACTAAATTCCATAGGCCATATAAGAGACATTTACCTCATGAAACCACTCCTAGGTTTTGTTACCATATGAAGATTAGAAACACTCATACCTTTGTTCTTTATGTCTTGAGCTTCTTCTTAATTTTTAAGATCAATTTGATCATTTACAATGCATTTAAAGTAGCATCATAACCTTAAGAACATAACCATTAAATTTTATCAATCATCCTATGACCAAAGGCACCACACAACTCTGCAATTAACTCTTGTCTACCTTTTTCAAAGACCTTAAGGTATAGTCAGCTTTCATGATGATTTACTTACACAAAAATACACTTCCATATCAAGTTCAATACACAGGATTGATCTATAGGAAACTAGGATCATGATCCAATGTTTATCTCATCAAATTCAATGGTCTAACAAGGTTTTAATCCATTTTTACTCTCCTTAAGTCCATTACAACTTTTCCTATACTACCATTAATGACTTTGGCATGCAATAAATGTACTTGTATGGACTGTCAAGACTCCATTCCAATTGAAGGTTGTTCTTCATGATTTTTATTCCAAAATTTATTTTTACACCATCTTTATTTGACCACTTTCATAGCTTCTACAATTTATTCTTTTCTCTCAAGTCCATTTGGAATACACAATCAGTTTGAATCCCAACGGCTATATTTTTTAATACCAATGACTATTTTCTAAAGCTAAAAAATGATGGTCTCTAGCATGTCACAGTTTACTACAAAAAATTTGGAGGCTTATAACTTGAGTTTGGGATATCTTCAAGACACAAAACTTTTAGGGTACCTTTTTGGCACTATGGACAACATCTCCATAAAAACCTTTAACCAAAGTTGACTTCATAGGTACACATAATAAATGCCCAAAATTCCTAGTCTAGGATGGTCTCCATGACGTTTAGTGATGTTCTAGCTTCTCTAAGCTATAATGGTGCATTTTTCTCTCTCCAAAGATCAATTAGAAATACCATAACCTCACCAAGACACTTATGCATACCTCAAAACATATTGTTTGTCCTTAATTACCTACACACATGCCATAAGTCTTCCAATCTATCAAATTGACCTTTTTGTCATTAATACACTAGTAACTCATGTTCTTTTGACATCAATGATAACCTATGACATCAATGACCATGCTCAAAAATCTCCCCCTTTATCCTTGATGGTAAACCACTCTCAAAATATCTTCTCGCCTAATATGATATTTTCCTTCATTCTGATCTTTCTCCCCCTTTGACATTAATGACAAAGGGTCATACACATTCTCACAGGGTCATCCACACATAGTCCTTTGATCCTTAGACCTAACCACTAATAAAGATAGAAAGATCCCCCTTTGTCCAATATCTCATCACGTCATATACATGCCATGAAATATCATATCATGCTTAACTACTATCAAACATTCTTCATATGTCTTATCAACAGCTCATGATGCCTCATTAGGCCAACTAGGATCTAGAACTAGTCTAGTTGCAGACTTGGAATGAACTAGTTACCCCTATAGGCTATACTTTGAAACTTTCTTGAGTGATCCAATGCATCTTATATATTCTCAAAAAACCTCATATACTCACTCTTATTAGAAGCTTCAATAGATCATCTTTATGGCTTAATCAAATCATCTTCAGAGCTATTTACATATATCTTTGAAGATCGACTAAGGATCTTCATATCTCACTTGGATCATCTTCAGAGCTACATATGAAGATCTTTATAGCATATAACTTCTTCTTTGGAGCTCACTCATTTAATCATGCTACCTGCACATACCTTCTCACAAGGTCTAGATAAAGATTTGAAAGATACTTGACACCTGACATATTGACCTGTAATTTCTAATGATTATTCTCAATGATATCACTCAAGCTGACATAAGAATATTCTTAAAATATTACTCTCACATCACTTCTCTCATACAGTAATAACACAACACTCACTATACTTTTTCTCATTAGGGCTCTCAAACCATACTAAATAAAACATGCTTCCTAATTTTGAAGCATCTTATACATACTCCCCCTCACTCTATGCACACCTTAGTCCACTTGTTTTGGATAAATATGTCATTTAGATTCAAAACCAACTGCTAACCTTGTAATCATACCAATTAAAGAAAACATACCTCTAACTAAACTGCTCCTCAACTCTTTTCTCACAAGAGTCATGACAATATCTCACATCATACTCAAGAGACCTGAGTTAGATCTCCCTAACTCCATGCTTCACCTGAACCATACCAAATGATTGCAAATAAATACATGCACATCTCTCATAAGAATAACATACCTTGATTGAAGACATCTTCATCCACACATGAGCTATAAATGATTATCAACATAATTTATAAAGCATTTGTCATCAAACATTAATCTTCTTAGGTCCAGATTACCTCTTTCAATGATCATCAACCCTTTTCACATGAAACTAGCAACCACCACTAACCTCTTTTATGCTTTTCAAGACATAATACCATCTCTATGACTCTCTTACTCAGATCAGTCAAACACTATCAAAATTAGACATAAATTATAATGACATAAATATCATGAACACATCAAAGATTTTATGCTTTCACAGTTCATAACATTACATTACCTTTTTTTTGGAAAAACTATGTTGATTTTTGATCTCTTACTCAGATCAGTCAAACACTATCAAAATAAGACATAAATTATAATGACATAAATACCATGAACACATCAAAGATTTTATGCTTTCAGAGTCCATAACATTACAATACCTTTTTTATAGAAAAATTGTGTTGATTTTTTATGCATCAAAAATCAACATAGTTTTTCCAAAAAAAAGGTAATGTAATCATAAACACACTTAATACAACTTGTCTCACCTGAATCCATGCTCACAAGAACTCTCAAGCCACCAAACCTGATCAAGCTACCTCATTAGGCCACCTAGGGTCTTAGAACAAGGTCTAGGTGAAGACTTAACATGAAAAACCTACCTCTTTAGGCTCACACTAGATGACATCTGAATGTATCCATACCTTCCATCTACCACAATATGATAAACTTATTATTCTTGGAACTCACCTTCATCACTGATCATAATCAAACCACGACCATCACCAACAAACTAACTTTCTCTTAAGATAAAACCTCTAAGAATCTTCACCTGCTTCCATAGACTTATGAGAGTCTCCATGAAACATAATGAAAACACCCTATTCCATAATATTCTATAATAAGGTGAAATTAGGATATTCCCACATCTCCACTCTTTCTTCTTTAACCATATTACACTTAGTAGACTAATTACTTTTTTTTAGAGTCCTTTTAAGCTTGTCTATCTTCTTTGGCTTACTATCCTCAATTTCCATATTGCTAGCAAGTATGTTGTTCATCTCTTACATCCATCTTACCTTCCAAATCATTATCACTAAAATCTGATAAAAGGTGTTCTTGATAGGGATCTTTCTCAACTACAAGTAGTTCACTTTGATCTATAGGCAACTTAGTACTTAAGCTCACTATCTTTTCAATAACTCCCAATAATAAGTGTTCCTCACACACCTTCCTATTTGATTCTTCCTTTACCATATTAGATAATATATCTGGACCCTTGGGCTCAATCTAATCTACCTTTACTTACTTTAGTTTCCATTTCATTGTTTGACCCTTATCATCTCTTGAGAACCTTCTTACTCCATTTGGATAGAATCTAGCAATATGACCAATTTTATGATAGCAATAGCAAACAATATCACTCATACCTCTTCCTTGATGATGATTGTGATATCTCTTTGACTAATTACTTCTCCTTCTATAGTTCTATGAATACTCATCCCTTGATACCTTTCTATAATCCTTTTCTCTATGACCAAATTGTTTATATTAATAATAGTAACCATTAAAATAATTAGCATACTTTATGGCATTAGGCTACCTGATTGGTCTTTTCATATTGCTCTTCATGTTGGCACACTCTTTGACTTGATCTAAATTTTCTTGTTCTTTCTCAAACTTTCTCATCTTTTCTGTGAGTTGCCCATGCACAACCTTCAAATAACCTAGCTCGGTCTTCAACTGATCAAAATTAACTTCCTTTAATTTCAAACTTGTATTTTTAACCTCTAACAAATTCATGATATCCTTGAAGGTACTCTCATCCCTTGTATCTTCTTTGGTCATGTCATCATTCAAACTACAAATTTTCTCCTCTATATCCTTGGTCATAGGTTTCGAATCTTAATTTTCTTTCCTTAGCTGTTTAGCCATCGTGTGCTTCAAGGATAACCTTCAAGCTATCAAGCCTACTCCAAAGGACCTGCTCTGATACCAATTATTGGAAGTACATCTACTAAGAGTGGGGTTGAATCATTTCCCTTAAATAATTTCTTTTTAATTGATTATCTCAAATATATATCCATAAAATGCACATGTATATTAACCATCTAAGCAATATCAATGATCTAGCAACATTACAATGAGAGCATACACATGAAAAACCATAACACACCATATATGTTGTAAATACTCATAGGGATAAAATTCATTGAAATTAATCCTATATAACTTATTCTATAATACCATGAATCAAATTTATTTGAGCACCAACCCAAAAAGGAGTGCCAACCCCTAAATTTATCAAGCACCAATTTGACTTTAGCAAGCACCAACTTACTAGGAGGCTAAAACCCCCATGATGATCAAGCACCCACTCAATCAATACTTTGAAACTACCCACCTTGATATTTTTTCCCTCTCACAATTGATGATGGTCTTATTTTACTCTATCACACTCAAATCTACCTCTTACACAAGTAAAAATTGTCTCTTACCTTATTCACTCAATTAACCCTTCTATGGCTTGAAACTATCATGAAAGAACTCATGAAACCCTATATATGTCTATGACTAGTTCATATAATTTATTTGATATGTTTCAACACATATGGAATCTTACACAACCCTCTTCTTCTTTGCTTCACATCTACACATACTCAGCTAGCTAATTAGAACTATTAGGCATTATTCTTATACCAATCACTAGTTCACTATTTGCTCCCTTTCATTAGGCATCATAAACATTAATCACATGAATATGTGGTACGGATTGATATTCATCCTTAACTCTCTACTCTACCCCTTAGAATAGTCAAATATTTAATTCTTTTGATCATCACTTCACTAGGCCAAATAGGCCTAACTATCCTTGTATTAATACAAGTCACTTGCTCACATACTTTCTTAGTTAGCGAAAGCACCTTAACAACTTAGACAAATACTAAAATATTAATAATGACACATTACACATAAGACACAATCAAATTTAGATCACCTTTAGGTCTTCCAGACACATTTAGAACAATACAACTCTTTAGGCCTAAGAGAGACCTAATGCATTAGCCCTCCTTTAGCAACACGTTACACTTTGACTCTTTTCAAGATCATATACCTCAATAGACAAATGAAACATTTTAAACACTTTTTTAAAAACCTTCTACATACCTTCTCCATGTTTTCAAATTCACACAATACTCACTCACTCCATGAAATCTCCTTCAGGCCTCACACCACCAATAGGTCTCATAAAGACCTAATTGAAATGGGTCTACTCCTTCTCGATCAACAATAACCCCTGGGGCCAACTTGAACACATTAAAAATGAATAATAAGCCTTATACATGATGAAATAACTCCCATACAATGATTCTTGCATCAAACTACTTCCCTTTAATCTCCTCAAGCAATCATGACTTAGACAAAATATGACATCTTCTTAGCAAGTTCACTATTTTATAACCCTCACTCTATTTTGAAAACTCAAAACTCTAAAGTGAGATTATCAAACCTCTTGATAAATAATTTGAAATATATTCAATAATATCATTTATCCTCTATGACCTTAATGTCATCTTGACATCAATGAAATAATACATCCCATAACACAACCTTAAAGAACACTACAACAATCACTTTTCAAGTTTACTAATTTCTTTTGATGCTACTATTGACAAAATTTTGGCCCTTCAGGCTAAAATTAGGCACCCCTATTTGCAAAAAATCATCTAAGTCTATATCTTTAGCTAGGTCTAGTACTTAGCTTTTCTCTAGAAGAAGAGTTCTTTGTCAAAGCCCCAATAAATATACAAGTTTATTCCTTTCAAAAAGTTCATTTTTGGTCTTTGCTAAGCCTTTGCCTAATTTTTTTGGGTTTTTGTTCCAAGCCTTTGCCAAATTCTTTCAGAATTTTTGTCTAAGGCTTTTTCCTTAAGTGTATTTCCTTCTAACTTTTCATTCGATAGAATTTTTTTTTTAAAATTATTTGAGGCAACTTTCTCAAAGGGTATGTTCCATTTTTCTGAAGGGTATGTTCCATTTTTCTGAAGGATATCTTTTGTTGGGAAAAGGTCCACTTCAATTTTTCCAAAGGATCATTTGCAACTTTCTTGAAAGGTGTTTTCTTTGGAAAGTGGACGCTTGCATTTTTTTTTAAGGGTATATTTCAACTTTTTCAAAGGAATTGTTTTGGACATTTTGTCCAAGACAACTTTTCTGAAAGGCACTTCAACTTTTTCGAAGGGTATGTGACAACTTTTCTAAAGGGTATGTTTCAACTTTTTTGAAGGATTTTTTCAAGCTAAAGGACACATTTAACTTTCCCAAAGGGTCATTTTCAAGAAGGCCGAAAGGTACTTTTCAAAAAGTCTGAAGGGCATTTCAACTTTTCTAAAAGGACATTATCAAAAAGTCTAAAAGATTGTTTCTGCCGGAAGGTAGACCATTTCAAAAAAATTGAAGGGTATTTTTTCCTTTCAAAAGATCATTTACAAAAGCCAAAGGACACATTCAACTCTTCTGAAGGGTCAATTGAAAGAATTTTAAGGGTATGTTCATTTTAGAAAAGGCCTTTTTTACTTTGTTAAAGGGTCATTTTAAAGAACCAAAATGGTATAGCAGATAAGTTAGGCCTCAAGTATGAGCCAATGACTAAAGGAGTTTTGCAATTAGACAAATCACTAGCCAAAACCTTAGGGGTAGTGAAAGGTTTGAATTTGACCCTTCATGATTGTCCTAACTTTTCAATCCCCATGATGTGGTAGTAGCAGATTTACCTCCCTATTTTTCTCTTTACTTGTCAAGGGACTTTACATCTAAGATAGGTAGATATTTGGCAGCCAATTGGTCCTACATGGTGTTAAGACAAAATATGACACTAAGGTGAAAATTGAGTTAGAACCTATCCATATAGATTACTTGGAACCATACTCACTTTAGGTAGAAAATGTTAACTATGCTATCATTGATAAAGAGGAGATTCATATTGACCAATCTCCATCATCTTCCCTTCAAGGAGTTTTTGATTTTTTCCTAGATGAGTGGGGAGATGACAACTATGAGCATGATCCTTACAAGTTTATTAAATAATCTAGTATTGGGGTCTACTATATGCATGATAATGGATCTTTCATGCCTAATTTGATGAAGCCAAGTGAGGTTGTGAATGGCTTTTGGTAGCTCTTCTTTGATGGGTCTAAAATCAAGATGGGGTAGGTGGTACAGCTTTTCTGGTTTCACCTTCAAAGGAAAGGTATTTTTAAACCTTCAAATTTCAATTCTAATGCACTTATAATATGGCATAGTATGAGGCCCTTATCCATGGCCTTGAATGGGCAAGGAAAAGAGGTGTCAAGGAATTGCAAGTTTTTGGTGATAGAAAGCTTGTTATGAATCAAGTTAGAGGGAAAAAATTGACCAAGAACTCCTTGATCAAATCCTATAAGCATAGAGTTTAGGAACTTGTAGAAGATTTCATGGCTTTTAACATCATATCTATTCCAAGGGAAGACAATAAACATGTTGATAGGCTAGCATCTATTGGTGTTCAATTTGATGTTCTAAAGGGCATAAAGGAAGACAAAAACCAACCCCATCTAAAGGTGATTATGATACCATCCCTACTAGATAATGTCACCAATTGGTAGGTCTTTGATATTGACCAGTAGATAGCACTTTTTCTACAAGAAGAGGTTGATTTTTATTCCAAGAATCAATCTAAACTGCAGCAACAATATGGAGGGCAGATTTTCCAACTGAAGTCTAACAAGCTTCCCAAAGGCCTAGTGACTCTCGAAAGCATATTCAATGAGGATGACCATCTCAAGAAGGAGAAGGTAAGCATTTCAACCAAAAAATATAACTATGAAAGGGTATAAATATTTAAATATAAGCTACTTGCACTTGGGAAGGTATGCACTAGTCAAGAGAGGTATGATTTCATTGAACTATGTAAGGAGTTTAGTGATATTTTTGCATGGGAGTATAGTGATTTAAATGGTTTTGACCTAATATTAGCTCAACACACCATAGATCTAGATGAAAATTCCAAAACCATCAAGTAGAGACAAAGGCCAATCAATCCAAATATTGAGCCTCTCATGAGCAAAGAACTCACCAAACTGATTGAGTCCAAAATCAACTTTCCCATCAAGGATTCTTCTTGGCTAGCCAACTTAGTCCCTGTTATAATAATGTAGAGATCAGGTTGTATGTGTATTTTTAGGACTTGAAAATATTTTCTTTAAGAGATCATTATCCCCACCCTTTTATGGAGAAAATTTTGCAAGTGCTGGCAGGTAGTGAGAGGTTTTCCCTCCTAGATGGTTATTCTGGGTACAATCAGATTTTGGTGAAAGAAAGTGACCAATACAAAATATCCTTCACCAAAAAATGGGGAAAATATGCTTATAGGAAGATGAAATTTGTATTTTCAAATGTTGGAGCTACTTTTCAATGTGCAATGGATATGGCTTTTCAAGGATTAATCAATGACATTGTATTGGTATATCTTGATGATGTGACAATTTTCTCCAAGGAAGCAAAAGATCATCTGAATCACCTAAGATAGATTTTTGAGAGGTGTATAGAGTTTGGAATCTCTCTAAACCCAAAAAAGTGTGTGTTTTTTTTTCATGAAGGCAAACTAGAAAGGCCACATTGTTTCTAAGAAAGGTCTTTCTATCGATCCTAAAAGGGTAAGTGCCATCTTGGCATTATCTTTGCCTAAGCATAAGAAAGGTTTAAAAAGTTTATTTGGAAAGATAAATTTCATTAGAGGTTTATTCTTGATTTTTCTAACCTGTCAATCCCTTGACCTTCATGCTAAGGAAGGATGAGATATTCACTTGGATAGGAAGGAGGAAAGAAAGTTTTGAAGAGATCAAGCAAGCCATTACCCAAAATCCTACTCTTGTAAGTATAAAATTCTCCAAGGACTTCAATTTATATACTTTTGGGAATGAAGAGGTAATCTCTACAATGCTTACTCAATCTAATGATGAAAACTTTGAACAGCCTATTTCCTTCTTTAGTCAAGGTTTGGAAGGCTTTGAGATAAGGTACACATATGTAGAGAAATAAGTGCTTTCAGTCATAAGGAGTTTAAAGAAATTTAGGCATATGTTGTCAAATAATAAGATTCACATTTTTTGCCTCATCCTAGTGTGAAAGACTTTATTTAGTAGATATTTGAATGAGAAAAGGGAAGGTTGGATCACCAAAGTGATGGAATATGATGTGGAGATCAAAACAACCAAGCTAGTGAAGGTAAAAGGACTATGTGAGCATCTTGATTTAGACTTAAAAGAGCAAAGGGAGGTTATTTTATAGCTCCATGATGACCCTATAGTATTATTTTCCTTTATCTATGAGAAGTTAGATGATAGGACCGAAACTCCCCAAAGCTCTGACACAACTTGTCAGATTTAAGAGCACACATGATTACCATTGTATAAGCAATTAAACATGCGGAATAACCAGAAGAACAAATAACTATCAATGAGAAAACACACAGAATATGAGAGGCAACACACAATTGTATTCAACTCATTACAAAGGAAATTACAATAAAGAGATCACACTCTTCTTCCACCTCTGTGAGGCTTTCTCCTCAAGGGCTCCAAGTAATCTTCCCACCTAAGTAATCTTCTCTCATAGGTCACAACACACATCTAACACAAGCTGTTGTTCACCTCATTGCACATCTGTACAATCAAGTACACAACCATACTCCAAGTAGATCTCTCCATGATCCTGATGATGTATTGTTGTCACCTTGGATCTAGCTCCCCCGTTGATCTCCTTTCTGACCCTCGCATTCACACATCCCTGCATATCAAACCTGATCTTACTTATACATACATGGGGAATCCTACTTGATTCCACCATGGGAAGAACTCTCCAAGCTTCACATATCTCTTCTCCAAATTTTCCACTTAACAATACAGCCCATGAGTCTATTAGATAGATCTCATGCATACACTGATTAGACTTGCGGCTCAAGACTTCGAACAAGCCTTTAACATGCAAACTCTGCGTTCACTTAACTGACTGTTCATCAACAGCAGTTCAGACTGCCACAAGCGACCGACGTCGATCCCTACCTTCCTGGAGGTGACCGATGCCGGCCAATCATCTGCCGATGCCGATTTCCCTTTTGCGTCCCCTGACCGACGTCGATGTGGCCTGCCAACGCCGATGACTGCATATGCTAGAAACCCTCATGTTTGCCTTAAGGTGTAGCTTTTAGCTCCACACCCTAACAACCTAGTGTGAAAGACTTTATTTAGTAGAGATTTGAATGAGAAAAGGGAAGGTTGGATCACCAAAGTGATGGAATATGATGTGGAGATCAAAACAACCAAGCTAGTGAAGGTAAAAGGACTATGTGAGCATCTTGATTTAGACTTAAAAGAGCAAAGGGAGGTTATTTTATAGCTCCATGATGACCCTATAGTAGTTTTTCCTTTATCTATGAGAAGTTAGGAGTTTAAAGAAATTTAGGCATATGTTGTCTAATAATAAGATTCACATTTTTTTGCCTCATCCTAGTGTGAAAGACTTTATTTAGTAGAGATTTGAATGAGAAAAGGGAAGGTTGGATCACCAAAGTGATGGAATATGATGTGGAGATCAAAACAACCAAGCTAGTGAAGGCAAAAGGACTATGTGAGCATCTTGATTTAGACTTAAAAGAGCAAAGGGAGGTTATTTTATAGCTCCATGATGACCCTATAGTAGTTTTTCCTTTATCTATGAGAAGTTAGACACAAGACATGATTCACTTCCTTTAAACTAGTGAGTGTCCACAAGGTCTTGATAGGGCCAAGAGAAGGTACTTTAAACTACAATCCATTCCTTATGTACTTGTTAATGGATTTCTATTTAGAAAAGAATTTTTAGGTGTGTTTTTTAGGTGTATTTATTTGGATCAGATTGACAAAGTATTTCATGAGTTTCATGATGGACCAGCAGGTGGTCACTTTGCTCCTAGAACCATAGCTACTAAGATTATGAGTGTTGATTATTTTTGGCCTAACTTGTTTAAGGACACTCATGCTTGGGTAAGGAAATGCCAAAAGTGTGATATTTTTGATGGAAAATAAAAGATAACTGCCTTACCTCTTCACTCAATCTAGGTTGAATAATACTTTATGTAATGGGGTTTTGATTTCATAGGTCAGATTAATCCTCCTTCTATTGTTGGTCACAAGTGGGTGTTGATAGGCACTGATTATTTTACAAGATGGGTGGAGGCTATATCTTTTAAGGAGGCAAATGAAAACTCAGTCTTAGACTTCTATGAAGCTATAGTAACTAGGTTTAGATCTCCTTTAATAATCATTTCAGATAATGCATTAGCCTTCTTAGGAATAAGGATAAGTAAATGGGATTTGAAACATGGCATCTATCTTATAACCTCCTCCAAATACTATCCCCAGGGGAATGAACTAGTTGAGTCCACAAATAAGAACTTAATTAGGATCATAAAGAGGATAATGGAGGAGAATCAAAGGACTTGGCATACCAAGCTGAAGACAACCCTTTAGGCTGATAGGATCACCCCAAAGAGAGCAATTGGGAACTCACCATACACACTTGTGTATGGAAGGGAGGTTAGGCTTCCTATCTCACTTGAGCTACCAGCTTTAGACCTCACCTATCAGTTATAATTAATTGAAAATGAGAGCATGGAATTCAGGTTATGTGAGTTGATGGAGCTTGAGGAGACAAGATATCAAGTTATGCACACCATGACTATTCATCAACAACAAACAAAGAAGTATTTTGACAAGAAGTCCATGCCAAGGATTTTCAAAGGAGACATTATCCTTAAATGGGATGAAGATAGGGCCAAACCTAGAAGGCACACAAAGTTTGATTCTTTTTGGAGTGGCCCATATGTGATCACACAATGCAAACAACATAATGCTTTCCAACTATCAAACTTGGATGGAGAAGAGATGCATATCCCAATCGATGGGATATATCTAAATCATTATTACTGAGGTTCTCTTTTTCTTTTGTACATACTTTCTTATTTTCCTTGTGTTCCCTAATTACTTATGCAAATGTGTGTTTTCCCTTGTCTTATTTTGTGTCATCTTTGCTTGGTCTTGTTGTTGTTGTGTGGTGTGTTTCCTTGTGTTTTGCTTTGGCATAATCCTTATTAGTCATCTTCAAGAATCCATTGACTCAAATGGCCCTGAGTTGGATAAGGCTACTAGTATGGTTAGTATAGTAGGCATACTACCCCTATGAGTCACCATTTTGTTGACCAAATTTTGGCCCTCTAGGCCAAAATTGAGCACCCCTATTTGTAAAACATTGTCTAAGTCTATATCTTTGGCTAGGTCTAGTACTAAGTTTTTCTTTAGAAGAAGTGTTCTTTGTCAAAGCCCTAATAAATGTACAAGTCTATTCTTTTTAGAAAGTTTATTTTTGGTCTTTGATAAGCCTTTGCCTAATCCTTTCGAGTTTTTGTTCCAAGCCTTTCCCTAATTCTTTCAGACTTTTTGTTTGAGGATTTTTCCTTAAGTGTATTTTCTTTAGACTTTTCATTTGGCAGAATTCTTTCAAAAAAATTGTCAAAGGTAATTTTTTCAAAGGGTATATTCCATTTTTATGAATGGTATGTTTCATTTTTCTAAAGGGTATCTTTTGTCAGGAAAAGGTCTACTTCAATTTTTTTGAAGGATCATTTGCAACTTTTTCGAAGGGTATTTTCTTTGGAAAGTGGACACTTGCATTTTTTTCAAAGGCTATCTTTCAACTTTTTGAAGGAATTATTTTGGACATTTTGTTTGAGATAACTTTTTCAAAAGGCACTTTAACTTTTTTGAAGGGTATGTTTCAAATTTTCCGAAGGACTTTTTCAAGCTAAAGGACACTTTCAAATTTTTCAAAGGGCCATGTACAAGAAGGCTGAAAGGTGCTTTTTAAAAAGTCTAAAGGGCATTTCAATTTTCCCAAAGGGACATTTTCAAAAATTCCAAAAGATTATTTCCATGGGAAGGTGGCCCATTTCAAAAAATATGAAGGGTATTTTTTCCTTTCGAAAGATCATTTCCAAAAGTTGAAGGACACTTTCAACTCTTTTTAAGGGTCACTTGCAAGAATTTGAAGGGTATGTTCATTTCAGAAAAGGCCTTTTTCACTTTGCCAAAGGGTCATTTTAAATAACCAAAAGGGCCAAATGAAAAGTTTGAAATAATTCTTTCAAAAATATTATCTAAGGAATTATTTTGAAAAACTTGTCCGATACAAAAGAAATAAAAAGATTGAGATAAAAATTCTGAATGAAATGCCCAAAGGAGTGACAACTCACAAAACATCAGTTTTAGACTATATAAACTAGTTATTGGAGTTTAAAAAGAAAGGATCGATGGGAACCTGAAGGCAAAGATAATAGGTAACAAGCATAAATTACAACTGAGGCATTTTGTTTCAATTGTAACTTATTCAACTGTAGCTGATTCAATTGTAACTAAGGCTTTGGTTTAGTTGTAACTCATTGTAACTAATCCATTTGATGACATGGCATAGTTTACCCACTTCTCTCCCATGCAATTTTAATTGATCCTTTCAAGATGACACATGTCTTAGTGACCCTTGGACTTCCTTTGATTTCTCTACCTCTCAAGGCTATATATATGCATCCTCTTGGCTCATTTCTTAACCTCCACTAGTTATGGTGAAACTCTAGCCAGATTTATACTTGAGGAACTTTTGAATAAATATATAATTGTTGTTTCCACTCATATATTATAACATTGAGTAATGACTTGAATCTTGTTGGTCTAGTCTAGTGAATGTATTTCTAGCTTGTACTCTTGATGGTCTACTAATTTACAGAAAAGGAGATTGTTGCAGGTCTTTACTAGTATTCTTTCCTAAGTGTAGAGATATCTTAGAAGTGATTCATGACTATATATTTATTTGGATCATTCATTTTCTTCTTAATAATCATATACCTTCTTGAATATAGTATATGAAATATTGATGTACCAATGGTTCTTGAGTTGTGAGTCATGTGCAAGAAAATACCTTGTTTTATCTTTAAAGTAGTGGTTTTAGTAAATTGGGAAGATATCAAATATTGGTGCATCACCACTTATTTTCTTATTTTCTTTTCCTTTACCCTTTTCATACACAATTGTTAGTTTAGAAAGAGCTTTAATGGTGCATCAAGGGGAGCTAGCCCCTAATCTAAAGATTCATCTCAATGAAATTGTCACTCGTATCAAGAGAGATTATTCCATTTTTCCACTTGGATGAGGAGGGTTGAGCATCTCCTCAAGGGTACAAATACAAGAATCAATAGCTATAGGAAATGATCACCTTTAAATCTTTGTGAACTCTCTCAAGGCACATACAACATGTAATCCCACTCTTAGATCATCTCCATGCCTTGAATCTCATGGAGAAAAACTTTACCTTGAATGAAATTACTTTTATAGACCAATCATCAACTCTCATGAGCCATTGTTTTCATTTTAGCTTCTTGGATACCACCTTGAGCTTAAACATGCATTACAAGCATGATATATCTTATGATAAACTTTTCACTCAATCCATATAATACTCACATAACTTCATAGGCCATATAAGATACATTTACCTCATGAAAACACTCTTAGGGTTTGTTACCATGTGAAGACTAGAAACCCTCATACCTTTATTCTTTATGTCTTGAGCTTCTTCTTCATTTTTAATATCAATCTGATCATGTACAATGAATCTATAGTAGCATCATGACCTTGAGAACATAACCATTCACTTTTATTAATCATCCTAAGTGACCAAAGGCACCACACAACTCTGCAAGTAACTCTTGTATTCCTTTGTCAAATACCTTAAGGTACAGTCAACTTTCATGATGATTTACTTTCATAAAAGCACACTTTCAAATCAAATTCAATGCATATTATCCCTTGGTTTGTATTGATCTAAAAGGAACTAATAACATGATCCAATGTTTATCTCATCAAATTCAATGATCTAACAAGGTTCTAATCCATTTTTGCTCTCCCTGAGTCCACTATAACTTTTCCTAGACTACTATTAATAACTTTGACATGTAATAAATATGCTTGTATAGACTCTCAAGACTCCATTCTACTTGGAGCTTATTCTTCATGATTTATATTCCAACTTTCATTTTTACACCATCTTTATTTGACCACTTTCATGGCTTCTACAATCCATTCTTTGCTCTCAGGTCCATTTGACATACACAGTCAGTTTGAATCCCAACGGCTATATTTTTTAATACCAATGACTATTTCCTGAAGCTAAAAAATTATGGTCTTTAGCACATCATAGTCTATTACATAAAATTTGGAGGCTTATAATTTGAGATTGGGACCTCTTCAAAACATAAAACTTTTAGGGTACCTTCTTGGCACTATGGACAACATCTTCATGAAAACCTTTGACCAAAGTGCATCCTGTGTGACTTCACATGTACACATATTAAATGCACAAACTTCCTAGTCTAGGAGGGTCTTCATGACATTCAATGATGGTCTAGATTTTCTAAGACATAATGGTGTATTTTTCTCTCTCCAAAGATTAATTGGAAATACCAAAACTCACCAAGTCACATATGGATGCCTCAAAACATATTCCTTATCCTCAATGACATGCACACATGCCATAAGTCTTCCAATATATCAAACTGACCTCTTTATCATTAATGCACTAGTACCTCATGTTCTTTTGACACCAATGACAACATATGACATCAATGACCATTCTCAACAATGAGGGTCAACCACAATAATAAGGCTCAGACACTAAATAAGAATAAATAGATGAGATTAAGACATAACCTTTGATAACATTTGTGGGTTATGGTTCTGCACAAGGAAGTTCATAATAAGAAGTATCCCAAGGCATAGAGGATATATATAGGTCTTATTGGATAGATATCTTTGTCTTAATTACAATCTACATATATTTTGTTCTACCTAAGACATATATATGGTAGGCACCAATGACAAGTTTGACCTCACCAACATAGCTTGCCCTAATATCCACAAATCAACAGTTCACCTTGGATGTTGTGCAACTTCCTTTGGAAAATAAAATAGCAAGTTATAGAATTTTTAAAATTTCCATCACATAAAAGGTTAGCCAACTCTAGAAACATAATGACAAACTATAATAAGATAATGAAGAACTACATGACCACTTTACACAGGAAACAAATACTATTAATATCACCTACCCAATATTTATACAAAAAGTTCTATTAGGCCAATTGATGTCTGAGGAAAGTCACATTGTAACTCTTATCACTACATTAGCAAATATTTGGATTAGGACAATGGTTGAATTATATTAAATCTCAAGTGTGAAAGATTCATAGTAAAGTTGAGACTATATTTGAATTATTGTAAAAATATGATAAATTTATGGATCTAGTTGTGTCATGGGTATTGAATATATCATGAAATCTACTTGAATGTAAATCATAGCTCAAATATTCATTGCAAGATAACAAGGATGACCTCACCAAGACCAATGAAAAAAGATAGTAATGGAATGGTAAGGGATAGTTGATGAAATAAATGCTACTCTTTAATAATCCTTGTAATTCTTGAATATTGTGATGATGAGGTTGTGATTTTGGGAGTTGGAGATGTTATGAAGTACATTTTTGAGGGTCCAACACAATTGTACATGGAAATAATGGAGAAAATAATGCAAGATAACTAGAATAAAATTATGATTCACTTACCAATAATTTTTTTATGAATGATGATAATGTTCAATGAATCATACAAATTCAACCATATCTCTGAATGATATTCAACATGGTCAAGGATGCACTAACCAATTAGATTAGATAAACAAGATTTGGAAAAAAAATTGACTTTAGTCCAATCCATCCATAATGATCCAAAGTACATTCCCCTTGTTGATCTCAAGCTATTGTGTGCAAAAAAGGATACTCAATTACAACAATCATAAACATACTTCCACTATAGTCAACCAATAAATAAGGCACATGCACAACAACTTTATAACATCTTCCTCAGCAACACTTTTAGCCTCTTCATAGTTAACCCAATAAACCACTACAAAAATAACTCCTCAGATGCCACCTTCTATTTAATGTAGTATGATTTCATAATTTTGATCAATTTTAGCTTCAACAATAATTTTGTTTTTATGTAAGCTTTGTGAGTGGGGCTAAGAATGTTGAAACCCCATAAATGGTGGTAAATTGGTATGCTAATTATTTCAAAACCTAAAAGGGTGGCTAAGTAGTGCTCAAGAAGTGAAAATTGGAAAATAACACTTTGAGCATAACTATGAACAAAGCATCTTATTAAAGTTGTATCTTGTCCCACTCAATTTAAGAACAACATTGATTTTAAAACAAATGAATAAACTATTGATTATTTATTTTATAATACTACCTAGTATATTTAAATATATTTTTCTTAATTAGATTTTTGTTTTTACTTTTATGATTGATAATGATCATAAAGATAATATATCTATGAGTATATTATATTATTGTGATCTTGAAATATTATGTTGAGATGATTTCATTTATAGTTGGATTTACTACACTATAGTTAATCGAACGTATTTATATTTTGATTATTTTAGTCATCTTGTTTAAACATTAGAATTAATGTTAATTTTAAGAGACGCTACAAGAAAACCTATTGGAATTATTTGATGAATCTATGGAAAACTGATTCATAGCCATGGTAAATCCTATATGCATGATGGAAAATCCATTGGGATTTGAGAGGAGTGAAAGAAAATAGAATATTCAATTTTTTATTTTTTCATACTATTATTTAGCTACATGGAAAGAAAGACACTAAAAGGAATCACCAAACCATGTTTCCAAATGGACAAACTAAATGATTCAATCAAATGACTATGTTGAATGGTATTACTAGAAGGCTATACTAAATGTCTTTATTAAATGATGCTACCAAATGGTAGTGTTAAATGGCAATGTTGAATAGTGGTGCCAAATTTTGATGTCGAATGGTGGTGCTGAAATTAAAATCCAAATGGTGATTTTGGGTGACCTTATCAAATGGTGCTATCAAATGGCACTATGTTTTTAGATGATGTTGTTGTTTTGAAGCTATCATTCAATGTGGTTAGTCTACATAGGGTTCGTTTAGCTACATGTTGATTATTTAATGTTTTTGGGTAACATGTATATTCAATATGTTCGTAGGTTTCCTAGTTTCCACCCTCATCCTATAAATACCCACCATTTACCCTCATTTTAAACATTTTATAAAATAGTTTTTTCTTCCCCGCTTTACCCCACCCACAACAATTCACCTACTCATGTAGTCAGCTAGTCAACCATAGAAAGAAAATACATTTTCAATAATTTATTATACCTAGATATTTTGAAGTTGGTACAACAACCCAATGCATTCAATGATTGGATTTAAAAATATAACTTTGGAAGATTTCTCTACATGCCCTAATATGAAATAGATCATGGGTTGCTAAAATTACTAATATCTTGTTATGACACTAGTGAGATGAGGTTCATAGTGAATATTGACTCTAGATTGATCTACTTTGGTACCTCAAAAATAGAGATTCATAATCTGACAGGGAATTTATTCCATAATGCTAACCCTATAACTCCAAAATCAATGTTGACAAATGATGACAAAAAATCTTTGGAGTTATCTTTCAACTTGCATATCGATCGAATTGGCATGTAAATTTGTGTTTCATATTGAAAATTCAAATTTTGATATTTGTCATCCTTTTGACTCATTCACATTTTTTCACATTCATTTTAGATAGTCACAAGAGGGGCCTCTATGTGGATGGAATTTCTAACCCTTTTCTTAAATTAATGGTTTAATTTTTCCTCATGAGAATAGTATTACAGGGAAGACCAATAGACATTCCCTATTTAGTTGTTGTTTACATTCTTCATACTCTTTTTGCATTGAGATATGACTGGTGCACTTTTATTTCTTTTAGGATTAGGTTATAATTGAAATATGTTTGTACCAATCCCAGTTCCACAATTTCTTGTTCACATTTTATTTTGGCCTTGTATTATGAGCCCTTATATGACCTTCAAAAAGTTGTGATTCCAACTATGCTACGTCCAAAGATGAGCATAAATTATTTATCTTTTATTGATTAGGAGGTTAGTTTACCATTCAAATGAATCATCTAAATGATTTAGTTTATAAACTATTACAAAATTAAGGGTTAATTTTTGTGTTTTTATTACATATAAGATTTCATGCCTTTATGACATGGAAAAAATCTACTTCAAAAGGATAACATGCAGTTGAAGGATCTAGATATTTTGAGTCTATATAATAATCCTTATATTCCTTTTTGTATTTTTAAATGTCTAAGAGTTTCTTCTGCATTGTCTCCACATGCAGGTTTCGTATTTACAACTTTCAATAAAAAAATGCATAATGACATTTTAACTTTCAAGTGCATTATCTTACTTATTTGTTTGATTTTTGTAGTTGACTCAGAATTCACTGAGGTTGGCATCTAATAACCTCAACATACCCCAACATTTCATCTATTTGTGTATTCTTGACCCTCTATGCAAGGTATTTTACATTCCATGTTTTGGTTTTTTAGTTGAAGATTTATTGATTACAGATTTTTTTGACTAGAAGTTTGCCTATTGCAACTCAAATCACCCCTATCACTTAGAATATGGCATATAGATTGGAGGAAATATTATCTCCAAATACCAGTACTAAATCTTTAATTTTAAATTAGCATTGATTTTTTTTTAAATTTACCATTTTTCTAATATAATTAATTTTTATAGGGCACCTTCAATCTCTGAAGAAAAGTATGCCACCACCACTACCCCTGAATGTAATTCGCATGTTACATCTTGATTCCTCGCCAAGTAAACTAATTAATTATCCATGGATATGTATAGTGTCATATGTGATCTAGTTGTTTTTACCTACACTTTGAGATATATATATATGTGTGTGTGTGTGTGTGTATATATATATTGTTATAGGGCAGTTGATTATTATTTCGGTTATATTACTAAGAACTAGTTGTAGTGCATTTTTACATTATGATCATGTGGATTTATTATTGTCATTATATTTTATATATGAATATCATGATGTTTTGGTCTAACTACCTGCTTGTTGTGAGGTGGACATAGGGGAACTCATTCCTCAGAGTGTGATGGAGGGAGAGCATCATTGGATAGGGTGATGTAGATGGTGATGTTTGGATAAGATAGAGAAGCTAGCAAAATCCCTACACACACCACATTATTAGGACATGATTAGGTATATAATTAGATTTCTAACATAGTATAATTTTATATTGTTTATATTTGAAAAGTATAATATGCATGATTGAGTAGTTAGCATTAAAAAATTTATGCCATTTCTTTTAAATATTATATTACACATGATTAAAGTAATGATCTGAAATTAATCTTATGTATTTATGATTTTGGTGGTTTTATTAAATTAATTTGACTAATTAAATAAATCATTCATTATTTAAATAATTTAAAAAATATAAAAGTAAGAAATAAAATAAATCAAAAAAAATGGAATAAGATAAAACAAAAGGGATGGACTAAATATAAGAAAAGAAAGCAAAAAAAAAAAGTGAGAATCTTGCCACAAATAGAATAAAGGAAAATAATATCATACTTAGAAAAAAAAAGTAGTTTTAAAACAAAAAGGGTTACAACCTCCTTTTCAAGAAAAATAGAAAGATAGAAGAAAATTTAAAAATATGTATATAGTCTTAGTATGTGGTGTACCAAAAGAAAGGAAGAGAAGTGTGAAGCAAGAAGAGACATGGCTAGAATGGAAGGGGAGAAAGAAGGATACAGGAGAAAAATCAAAACATGTAAATAGTAGGTGTTGTACTTAAAATTATGGTTATTTGGTGAATATATTTATCTTATTATCTTTATGTGTGTGACCATACCATTGAGAGACCCATATGTACATTAAGAGAAGTAAATATTGTAGAAATGAATAAATCAAACAGTGGAAAATTGTATATAATTATATATCTAAAATGTTTATTAATATATTTGTATAAATAAAAAACAATAGCAAACACCATCTAATTATAACAATATACTCGAGTCTGATGCATGTGAAAATAACTTATCTTTAAATCAAATTAATCCTTCTTGTATAACTATCTATCCCAAATGATATTGTTGTACCTATCTGAGACATGTATATATAATAGATGTATTTAGTATTGGTATAATGATTGACCCTATGTATGTTGGATGCAGTGATAAAATTTATGGCATACAGCTTGCTAAAGTATGCTAGATCATATGCATTTGTTTATATAATGCTAAGTTTGCTAGATACATTTATAATTTTAGATGCAACTATAATTATAGTCACTATTAACCATTAATAAACCATAGTCTATGTGAAGTGTGCATGAGTTTATATAGAATTAAATATTCCTTTTCCCTAGGATGATTTTATACTTATAGTCTAGTGTTTCCAAATTGTATGTAGAAAACCATAGATCATACAAGTGTTTATTGGGATATACTACCTGTTAAAAGAGTGGCATTTGAAATATACATCTAAAAACTTATATTACCTATTAGAAAAGTGGAAATTCTTGAGATAAGCTTCATAATATAGTTTATATATGTGTAATAAGTAATTATATGTGTGAAATGCTTAATTTATATAGAATGCTTATTTAAATTGAAATGCCATATTATATGGTAATGTTGTACATGGAGTGTCATATTATTTGTTCGACTAGTAAATTATATGGATATAGCACCATATTATATATTATAATAAAACAATTATTATATATTAAGAATTATGGGAAAAGGATTGTGTTAAAAGACTATTGACTTGGTCAAACTAGTTTTGGATAACCAATGTCATAGATTTGTATCCTTAGGAATTATCAAGATTTAATTTAGCATGATGATCTAAGTGGATATATAAGAGATAAGTATATATAAATAGTATAATTTTATTTCTATAGTGAGCTAAAGAAATCATAGTTAATGTTTATTATGTGAAACCACCATGTTAACTTGAACAATTGAAAATACTTTTTTGGTAGGTATTGCTATTCTTAGATGAGTTCATATTAAACAAGAGATTTTTTTAACTAAATCTAGTCTTTAGGATATTAGGACATCAGTCACGTATAGTAAATACAATTTCAAAATTGTAATAAAAGACATACAAGTGGGAAAAAGACATAAAAAGTTGGGTTTCATAGTAGATGACTTTCAAAGTTGTGATCCATTACTTTTATTTTAACTATGATATTATGGGTGTCATAGGAGATGTTATTTGGAAAATAATTTATTAACTAAATAATTCTAATTTATATATATAAGGTACCTGGTTGGTATAAGTTATGAATGTTATTCTTATTATATGTGTATTATGCAATTTTATTCATACATTTGATGGACTAGATGTATGTATTTGTGTTTTATTCCATACTTAGCATATATATTTTATGTTATTAGGAGATAATATGTATGAATATATGGTTATATTTATGTTAATTCATTCTCACATTGTTGACTTTGAGTAAGTAGCAAGATGGACTTCACTAGCTTACTAGTTTCACCATGCTTGATGAGGGTAATCTGATCAAGTGGTGTGTTTGAAATTGAATAATCCTAAAGATCATTAACTATTAAAAATTTTGGCCAAAATAATATTAGTTATACATTGTCATTTCATGTGTATGGGTTGTATTTTTGTGTGATATCATGTTAGAATGGATTTATTTATGGTACACTGCGTGTTTAGAACTCATACAGCACACAGGTACTAACTTGCACTGTTACTATCTACTCATCCATAAAGGGAGGGTCATTCCCTGATAGGAGATTGTGTGGGGGATCATTGGTCTATGGTTAGTGTAAAAAAGTGCTTAGATGATTTTATCCCTCTCCATAGTAGTACTTACTTGGAGATGACACTTGAGATTACCATAGATATAGAATTTCATAAAACTCATGCTCCATAAAGAAATGTATCTTACATTTGTACGTTGTATATTATTTATTACTAAAAACATTACTCTATTAAATTGTAATTATTTATTATAGTACTTTGATAGCCAAGGCTGTAGGAATGTATCAGTCATGGCTGAAAGATTGTAAATATTTTTTATATATAGTATGGAGTATTTCATTTTGATATATGATGTGTAATGTAAAATTTAGAATTATCAAAGTAAGTGTTTGATATATGATCTCTGATCTGATTCTTTCATCATGGTGCAATCATATTTTAATATTTATGTTTTAATATAAAAAAATTGTTATTTATTGATGGATCCTAATGGGTATGTTACATGTGGTATCAAAGTTATGGCTTGAACTCTAAGATTGAATGAGACTAGTAATGCTTTTATATCTTTCTATTTACCAAAAGGAGATGGTGAAAGCTAGAGTATCTAGAGAAGGTCCATCAAATATCAATGATAGTAACCCTCTATTTTATCCTAACCAACATGCCATAGAGCAAGTGGTAAAATTGGATCAACTCCTTAAAGTCATGAATGATACCAAGGATCAAATCATATCCCTAGAATAGGAAGTTCATGGCCATGGAAAGGAAAAACATTAGGAATAACTTGATGAGCATCTTGTTGAGGAGGAAAAAATTCAAGATGCAAGAGCGTAGGTAGTTATAGAGCTATCTAAGGACATGAAAAAGGTGAGTCGACTTATGTTCAATGGGATTGTTCTGCGTGATTAAGTTGAAGCATGGCTAATGGAGATGGAGAAATATTTCAAGATTCAAAATTACTCTGAGATCAAAAAAGTAGTTTGGGGAGCATATCAATTATCTAGTGAAGCAGCTACATGGTGGGCTAACAAAAACTTAGAAATGAACCTTAATTAACCACCATTACTTAGGATCAGTTCATGACATTATTTAGGTCACAGTGGCTTCCATAGCTTTATTTTGATTAGAATCTCACATATTTTTAGAATCTAAGATAGGAAGATTTATCAATGAACGAGTATTGGGATTTGTTCACCAAACTTTTGAAATATGTACCTCAGTACCAAATATCTAAGAGGTTTAGGATCAAAAAATTTATGGGATTGAGACCTCAGATTGCTGGTGAGGTCGATGTTCATGGATCTTGCACCATGGACCAAGTCTTCGAGAAGGCAATTAAACAAGAATAGAAGCTAAAGACTCTTGCATAGCTAGGTATAAATTCAAGAAAAATTTTGGAGGATCAAAACCAAATTTTACAAAGAATAACTAGAAACTGAGTGGAGACTCTCAAAATCAATTCCAAAGTTAGAATGCCAAATATAATGATAGAGCAGGCAATAAAAAATTGAATAATAGTTTCAAAGGAGGTTTCAAGGGAAACTAGTAGGTTGATAGAAAGGGACCACTTGGAGGTTGTTTTATTTTTAGAGATGACCACTATGCTCATGATTTTCCTCATGATAAGTCAAATAACAATGGTTCTAATCCTGAGTTGGGTAATTTTTAATAGCATATTCATGCAACAATGGATAATCGGCAAGTTAGGTTTAAAGTATCACCCATTAAGTTATCAGGTACTTTATTTAATTATCCAATTTCCATTTTGATAGATATTGGAGCCACAAAATGTTTTATAGCTCCTATTATGCTTAGTAAGTTATATATTGGATCCACATAATGTTTTATATCTCCTATATTCTTAGTAAGGTAACTAGAATATCTAGTGTAATGGAAAATGCATGGTCAGTACAGTATGGGAATGACTCAAAAGTCATGGTTAATAAGTGTTTAGTTGAAGTAGAGATTAGGTTTCCCAAATTCACAATAGTTGTGGATCTATATGTATCACCTCTAATATCAAATGATGTGATCTTAGGAGTCAACTAGATTGTAAAACATAAATCTAAGGTTGACTATTACCTAAAGAAGGTGGAGTGTCTTGATGATTTTAAAAATCAAACACAAATTCAAGGTGAGAAGAGAGAGTTAAATATTAGGTAGATTTCTACAATGCAACTTAAGAGGGCTCAGGGAAAAGGGTGACAAGCATTTATCTTCAATATAAATGAAATGAAGAAACCTAAGGAACCATCTATCAAAGATTACTCATTTATTAGAGATTTTCATGATATGTTTTTAGAAGAGTTATCAGGTTGACCTCCTAGACATGAGTTCAATTTTTATATCAAAATAATTCTAGCTTCAAAACCATAGTATAAGGTATAATATAGGATGATAACCACTCATTTGATTGAATTTAAGGATCAACTTTAGGAAGTATTGGTTAAGGGATTAATTAGGCCAAGTGTGTCACCATGGGGTGCATAAAGTGTCTTTGTCAAGAAGAAGGATGGCACCCTTTGAATTTGCATTCATTAAAGAATATTGAACAAGGAAACCATAAAAAATAGGTATATGTTACCTCATATGGATGATCTTTTTGATCAAATGCGAGGAGTAACAGTATTTTCCTAAATTGATCTTCAAGCAAGATGCCATTAGTTGAGGATTTAAGATGAGGATATTCTAAAAATAGTATTCAAAACTTTCTAAGAGAATTATGATTTTATAGTGTTACCATTTGGATTGACTAATACTCTATCAGCATTCATGAATCTCATGAACAATGTGTTCAGAGATTACCTTGATCACTTTGTTCTAGTTTTTCTAGATGACATTCTTATCTATTCAAAGAATGAAGAGGAACACCTTTAGCATCTATAAATTATTTTAAAATTGTTATAAAAGCACAATATATATGTAAAAAAATTAATTTTCTTCCCAAAATTACACAAAAATAATCTTCAAGATGAAAATATATTTTATTTCAACTTTCAAACCACCCACATTTTTTTCCACACCAATTGATCCCAAAAATGGAAATTTTTACACAATGAAAATGGGAAACTTAATTAGACTCAAAATATTGATAAATAACATCAAATATAATTTATTTTATGGCCTCATTCTATTATACATCATAAATTTTATATATTTAATCACAAATACAAATCTAAATACCAAACTAGCATTTTTAATTTACTCGATTTCACCAAAAGTCATAGAAATGTCAAATTATGAAATACCAGTTATATTACTAATATATATAATGAAATTAAAGAAAATATGGGATTTTTATATTAATATAATTATTTATTAACAACTTAAACAATTCTTGACTCACCACTCTAGAATCTATTCAAATTACACACTCCAAACATGCAAACATACACACCAACTGAATATGGGAAATTGCAAATATATGAAGCTCTAATGCAACCTATAAATGAGATCACAGTCATGAAATCAGATGGTTTTCATCCTATAATCTCCAATTACCAATGGTTTTTCATCCACTGATCACCAAGAACCCAAGGGGTTTCATCCTCAAATCCTGTTGTTGAAGCACAAGTGCAACAATCTATAGAAATTGGTTGTAATGGAAAAAGATCCTTCCAAAATAAAAGCATGGAATATTAATACATAATAGGTATCAAGATAGGTTACAAAAATAATTTATTTTTTTAAGATGACATTAGTTATAAAATCAACCCAATTCCATATTTTAGCAACTTTTCAAAATCTTCTTAGATCCTACTTTTTCCTTCTTTGTCTCTACTTCTAACTTTCCCAAACTTGACCCACTTATGAAATAAAAAGTCTTCATTGAAATCCCATCCATATCCTCTCCTATAATTAAACATCCCATTTGTAAATTTTACTTATCCACTCCTCTTTAACTCCACCTAGAAACCCATGATCCATTTAGAAAGTTTCCTTAGAAACTCAACATTAACTCCACCTAAAAAACCACATCCCACTTGTGCAATAAAATAATAATATTTAATAACCCATTTTAAAAACATGAATTATATTGGACCATAAAATATTAAATAAATATTTCCTAACTATCCACACTATCTCACCATAATATAGGAAATGAGCTAATTGGCCACTTTTAGGATTTTATCAGAAATGGGACATTACAAGTCCCCCTTCCCAAAATTGCTTGTCCCCTAACAATGCAAATCTCAATGTTCCAAAAAATTTAGACCTTCCCAAGTGGAATCTTCAATTGGAAGGTTTTTCCATTAGATGAGGTATTTTTTTAGGCTCCTATTTCTTAGCTTCCTCACCCTAGTATCAAGAACAGCTTCTAGAACCAAAATTAATTTCCCCCATCATTTAGTGGGGGTAAAGTAATGGAATGAACTATATACACACCCAGTAAGAAACATGGAATACAATATGAATTCTACAATTTTTATGGAGTTTCAATTCATAACATACTTCACCTATCTTTCTAATGATTTGGTATGGCCCATAGAATTTGGGCTTCAATTTTTCCTTCCCACTTAATTTGATAGAAGACTACTTATATGGCTACAACCTTAAGTACATCATATCACCCACTTAAAATATCCTTTTAATTATCTTTATGTCTTCATATATCTTGTTGATGCTTCTAATTACCTCACAAGTGCTCTTCAGTGTTGATGAACACTTCTCATTTTCAAATTCAAAGAATCTAAGGCATGAGTTGCAGTTTGTGACAATTTTGTGATGTTTGTGGTGGAATAGAAGCAAACTATGTGAACTATCCACAATATTTATTTAATTTAGTGGTTGAGAGCCACCAGGATTCAGATCTGTATGATATTTCCTAGCCAACAAGTTAATCTAAATGGATATTAATAATGATCTTTAAACAAGGTGAGTTTTGATAAAGAAAATAGAAAAAGGAAGGGTAAGGCAGAAAGGAAAATGTGATTGTAAATTCCCCTCTCAAATATTATGACAAAGTTCTAATTTTTTTGAGTATACATGAACCAATTTGTGGTGTAAAATAGTATAAACTCATATTACATCACAAACTAGGCAAAATTCAAAGGAGATATATAAACCACAAGTAACAAATAAGTTTGCTATTGTAACCTGAATAGCATATGCACATCCAAATGCAGAGCAAATAAAACAAAGTATACCTAAGATATTTTTATTTAATCTAGCATTAGGAAAAATTAATATCCCTATGATAGAAAATGTATCTCAAAATGTAGAGAACCATTCAAATTTAAGATAGTAACATGCAATTGAGAGACAACATTAACTTTCAATAAACTATTCAGACAATCTTTTTAGAATTTCTTAGTTGTATTAAATTCTCTTTTGTATACAAATTTCTCAGAGTCTCCCTCTCTACAAAATGGTAACCTTGTCCTATTTAAAGGAAACATAGGAAGTATACTAGTTATATTTTCAAAATATCCATGGTATGATAAGGATAGCTATCCTTAATACAAAGATTACAATGCAAAAGTCTTTATACACCAACTTTGGCAAAAGTACTAATATATGCTAACAAACTAACATATATATTATAGAATAATATTATTTGTGTTACATTGGTCGGTCCCTTAGGTTAATGTTGAGGATGTTCTTCACCTTAGTATAATTTTCTCTAATTAGCTCAAAATCTACTACAAGCTTCATCAAACAATCCTCTCCTTGACCTACCAATGCATTAAATTCTTTGTCACTCTTGTCTTTAAGTTCTTGAATGCATTGGACCTCTGCAATTTGCTTCCATGATGTAATGATGATATCAAAGACCTTATAATTTTCCTTGAAAGGTTGGCCTTGGTTGTCCTTGATGTTCTAGATGAAGGTACTAACCCTTTGTTTGAACTCTTCATCATCCATCAAGGCTGTGGACATTGGTCTTATAAGGGTTTACCAATAGTGCCTTTAAGAGCTTCTCCATTCTTGTTATCAAGCCTTTGTCCTCCTCCATGAAGTGATTGACACTATCACACTAGTTGCTTAGGTCCAATATCTTATCTTCAATGACTCCTAGGAGGACATGTAAATGCTTCAACTTTATAATCTTGATGCCCTGAACTTGCTTGGTGTTATGAACATTAATTAATATTAGTTACCTGATCTCTAGAGTTCTACCACTAAGTGATTAAAGCTTATGCTTTCCCAATTTTATGGGTCAAGGTATTTTATCTGAGATTTAAGGCCTTCAACCCTTCAAATGTGTCAAAGGACTATTTAGTAGCTTCATTATATCCTTAGGTACTAAAAATGTAACTTATGCTTCCAAGTCGTTCTTCTCCTTTTCTAGATTGGTGATCCTCTATTGTATCCCCTTGATTCTAGCTAAGGTCAATGCTGATTGGGCCACCACCAAACTTGCCACATCCTCTTAATGGATGGGATGTTCCCCTGTTGTCTACCCTAATATAGGAGTTAGGCCTACAAAAGGTTCCACCTTTTGAAATGTGAACTCCTCAGTGCCAATGTTAGTTTTCTTGGTTGTCACCCTTTCAAACCCTGCTATATCTATATTATACATGATAGTGGCTACTAGTTTAGAGGGTTTGGTGTCTTTGTAGTTTAAATCTTAGTTCCACTCGATGTTCTTGGATATTTTATTTTCTTTCCACTTTCTCTGGCTTCTTGAACAATTCTTCTTTCTTCTTGCTCCTTCATGAGCTCCTTGATCCAAGGTTTGACATTATCAAGGGGATATCCACTTACAAAGCTAGTAATTGCTAGTGAGTGTGATTGGGAAGGAACCTTTTAGAGTTTCCCATAAATGAACCAGTCAATAATAACATGTCCATGTATGGGGAACTCATAACTGAACAAATTTACTTCATTGGTGGGATGGGTCCATGTCACCTTTGGTCTTTTGGAGGACCTAGGGACAAGGGCCAATTCAGCATTCCTCTTATTTTGTGTGATAGGGACCAATTCAAATTCCACTTATTTTCCATTTTCTTCCTCACCTATTTAGGGTCCTTCAATTTGTACCCCCTCAACTATGGTTCCCTTATCTTCTTTACAAGACCCATAGGTCTCTACAAGTTCCTTGAAGAATTCTTCCACCATCACATATGGTTCTAAGGAAGCCATATCAAAGTGTTCCACTAGAGAAGATGGTTTTGGAGGTTGGGATGATGATGAAGGGCCTTCTCTTGGCCTTTATTTTAGTCTCTTCTCACTAGGTCCTTAAATTTAGAGTTATTTCTATTATGGCTAACTTGGAGGTACATTAGAAGTGGAAGGCAGTAGATGATACTAAAATGGGTTCATTTGCCATCTCTCCCTGGCTGGTTTTTCCTCTCTTTATACTCTAGTTTCTTTTGTGTGATAGAGACCAATTCTAATGCCACTTATTTTCCCTTTTCTTACTCACCTATTTGCGTTCCTTCAATTTATGCCCCCTCAATTGTGGTTCCCTCATCTTCTTGATTAGACCCATAAGTCTCTATAAGTTCCTTGAAGAATTCTTCCACCATCTCATATGGTTTTAGGGTAACCATATCAAATTGTTCCACTAGAGAAGATGGTTTTGGAGGCTAGGCTAGTGATGAAGGGCCTTTTCTTGACCTTGCTTCCAATTTTTTCTCACCAAGTCCTTGAATTTAGAGAGTGATTAGCATTAGAAGTGAAAGGTAGTAGATGATACTGCAATGGGTTCATTTTCCATCTCTCCCTAGCTAGTTTTTCCTCTCTTTGAAGTCTATGTTCAAACTTGAAACCATGCTACCTATACCTAGCAAGGACTTCCTCAAATTATACATCTTTAGTGTAAAAATGGTCATATGGACCAACCCTATGCTCATAGGTTACTTTGGTTAGTTGATTTGATTGTAAATGAGGGATAACCTTGTTATTAGGGTCCCATTCCTTTAGGTCATCCTCATGAAATCAAAAGGCATCCCTATGTCTGGACATGATGTCCAATTGTTTCTAGTCCTAGATCAAAGTTCTCCCAATCAAGAATGGGAAGGGATGTAGAATGCCCTTCCTCTTCTCCCTGCAAACATTATCAATTCCTTGGGAGATTTGGTGAGTAATTTCTTTCTTAGCCAACTTGAGGGGGACATAGACAAGCAACCTAAATGGTTGGGTCATGAACCCTTCTATTCTAATAATGGTGCAGTTTGGATAGTACCAAATATCTCCCATAAGTTCAACATACTTCTTGATAAGAGGGTGCATCCTAGATGTAGGGTTCCCTCTGATATTGTTGATCAAAGTAGGGTATATACAATCATAAATGAACTGCATATGAACTCTATAGTTGAAGATGTGCAACTTCTCATAGTGATGGGAAATGGTAATTTTGCCATGGGAGGACCAATTCTTGACACTAAGAATATGAGTAGATGCCATTAATGAGTCCAATAGATAGGACATCATGGTGAATTATTAGATTATCCTTTTCTTAATGTCATAAAATTGTCTCCCCAAGTGGATGTTAATCATCTCTACAATAGGTTGAGTTAGCTTCTCTTCTACCATGAAATATATGTAGGAAAATCATTTGAGGTCAACATAAGTTATGGTGTCTACCCCTAAAGCTCTACACAATAGGGTCATAATGGTCCTCATCCATTCTCTAAATTTAATGATGGGGATTTTACCATCATGGTTCTTAGCTACATGAGTTTCTTGGATTAACCAAGGTCTCAAGATAGCATCTAGATTATGTTGGGTATTCCATTCTTTAATGAAGAGGAGGTCTATGTTATCTCTCAGGAGCTTATAGTAACCTTCAAAAGCTATTGGGGAAACATAGGCAATTCTAATTTACCCTCCTTCTTTGATGATCCAGTCATTATCTATTCTATAATAAACAAATAGAGGTGCAAGGATGTCAATGCAATGTAATACCTTGGGTTTAGCAATAGCTTGATGAAGACCTATCTTTTGGATTACAACTAGGTCTTTGAACTTTCTCTTGGTGACTACCACCCTTTGCTCACTAGATGATAGAAATTGTAGTTCCTCAATTATGAAGAAATTTTTGGACTAATTCTTCATGCCTTTGGCCAATACTCTTGTGTCCAATTCAGTATCTCCAAAGCATCTCCCTTCATAGTTTATATATAGATACATGTCTATTTTTAATTTCTATTTTTTTCTTGTTGCTTCCATGATCTCAATTACCTTGGAATATGGCTGGCCTTGATGCTCAGGATGAGACTTGAGCTTACTTAATGTAGTTGTGTCCTTAATAGTCAAGTTTTGAGGCTTTAACTCAAGGTTTAGGGCTTTAAGCTAGTCTGGTAGGGTTTTTGAGGATTTAATTGTGAAGGTGATGGCTTTCATAAATTTATTCATGTGTCATATCTTATGAATGGCACCACTTATTCAAATCCTATCTTTTTGAGCATGCTAAATCTTAGGATTATCCTTTAATGCTTACATGGAATTTATGTGGACCTCCTTAAGCTTGTTCTAATGGAACTCCTATAGGAATCCCTTTGAAAATTATCCATTGGATTTTAAATAAAGCCTTTTATGTTACTCCATTGGATTAGGATTCTAAAATGAATGTGAGCCTTTGATTAAGATCTCGAAGGTCCTTTCTGATTGGTCACTTGGATCTTGGATGACTTAGTTATGCCAAGAGGTACATTCTAGCTTCCTTGGGAAATGATTGGATGTGATTCATCTATGTGTCAAGCTATCAGGCTTTAGGGTCCTTGGTTGAAAATTCCACCTTCACTTTACACTATTGGATCAAGATCATCAAAGGAGTGAGAACTATTAATCATGATTCATGAGGTTGAATTTGATTAGGTTAGAGGTTTACTATGGTTAAATTTGATAGTCTTACTAACATCAAAGATGTCCTCATGAACATCAAATGATGGGTGCATGACTATCAAATTTAAGCTCGTAAAGTTCTTTTGGTTGAATGATAATGTGCCACACATTGCATTCTCAATTATCTTAGCACTTTGGGGTTGATATGGTATATTAGATCAAGCTAGGCAATGAACATGAACTATTGATCGTGATTTGAGAGGTCTTCTCTGATTGGCCCAACATTAAGGACTCTTTGATCTCACACCATTGGATCAAGGTTGTTGGGTGAACATGGATAGTCAAATCTTAGAAGATGCATGAACATTAAGTTAGTCCATGATGTACATAGGCTTAATCTGAGGGGTTAACCTTAGATTAATAGTATTAAAAAACACTATGATCTAAGTTTTAATGTGATAAGCCTAAGGTCTAAATGTTTATAAGGTCCCCTTTTAGACTAAGGATAAAAGTTTGGATGGGGTTTATTTTGAAGGCCTTGCTAATGTCAAAGACATCCTCATTAATGTCAAATGATAGGATCAACATCATCAAAATAAATATCATAGAAACATTTTATAGTGAGCTGAGATTTAGTGCAAAGTTCATCTTAGGATGATCTCACATTGTTGGATCAAGCCTCTAGAGAAGTGAGGACCGTTAGATCTGCATCTAAGTTAAAACATCAAATTAGAGCATAATAAATGTAGTGATTCAAACTAAAGTTTAGGATCCTTGAGTCATCTTTTGTGTTAAATAAACACTAAAACATTTCAAGATTAAAACTTAGGCTAAATATTGATAAGGTCTTAGTCTAGGATGAGTATGGGCTTGTGGACATAACATTTAATGAGGTTAAGAGGGATTTAAAAAGGGGAAAGAACATAAAAGGGGACTTAAGTATAATTTTATGTCAAGGTTCATGCATGTTTTAAAACATAACCGAGCCTTAATGTAAAATTAGACTTAGGGTCTTTTTAAAAGGACAAATTCCTACTAAATTTTCTCCCATGAAAATTTGAATTTGAACCCTTAGGGTTTTTTATTAGGAACCCTACCTTCCTCCATGAAACCTGCACTTAGCTATCCAAGGGTAATCATTAGTAGGGTTAGCTCATAAATCATAATTAAACATACAAGGAACCATCCATTTTTAGGTGGATGATCTTCAAATTCTAAAACAATAACCTCAAGAAAGCTAGACTAGGATACACATGTTTTAAAACATTTAAAAGGGTCCCTATTTTGCAAAGCAAAAAAATGGGGTATGTTGATCCCAACAAAAATGGTGACTTATAGGGGGAAAATAGAAATATGTTAGAACCTAGAAACTCTAGTTTCAACCAACCCATAAGTCCTATATCTCCTTTGATCCACATATCATTACTTAGGTCAATTCAAGGTTGAAAGAAGCTTCAAATGTGTAAAATTCAAATCCTCATGTCATAGCCTAAACATGTTGTGTGTGTGCTTTCATTCCACTTGTTTGTTATGAGACTTTAGGGAACAACATCTAGGTTTATATCCTCTTGACCATTGCATCTGACTTTGAGCATATTTAGATACTCTTTTAGGAATAATTGCTCTTAGTTCATGAGAGGCTTGGGCATTGCTCTATTGCCATCTAGGTGTCCATAGCCCCAATGGAGGTTTTTTGAATTACCTTTCACTTTGCATCTTTTGATTTAGCATTAAGTCCCCTTTTTGTGTCTTTTGCTTTTTAACAAAGGTTAGGAGCTAGGATAGCCAGGTTTAAGGATTTGGTCAAATGTGTTGGCTTTAGGATAATCATATTTAATTGAAACCTTAATCTTAGACAACGATATGTTTTAAGTGCAAGCATACATATGCCCTAACTTTTGAACTCTCCATCCACATACATGATTTTTATTACAATAAAGCTTTGGTCTAAGGTAATGTATTGGGTTCTTGGGGGGGTAACTAACTTCCATGTGAGTCTTTTGAAATTATATATATTGTAATAGAATGTCATGTTATAGCCTTAGGTCCTCTTGTGCAAGATTCATGCCCTCACTTTAAATACTTGAATTTTGAGCAATTTTGAGTAAGGATAGTCTAGGAGACTTTATAAAAATAAAGGAACACAACCAATCAAAAAGGATAAAACACAAAAAAAATAGATAACAAGAAACAAACAAACATAAGCAAACAAATATATACAAGCCAAATAGGAAAACAAATCAAGAAAGGAAACTAACTAGCCTACCTACTCTAACTCTAAGCAATCTTACAAATGTTATTCCATGAAGACCCCTAGTGAAGCAATATAAAAGTAATGCTTGATGTATTACCCATTAATGGGTAATGCAAATTCTACTCCTTGAAGGTCTTTTAGCTTGAAAGTGTTATTGCCCAAGGTTTCTACAATTTGGTATGGGCCAATCCATAATGGTGCAAACTTACCATGCTTTCCCTTAGGTTTTGATGCCTTATCCTAAACGATGACTAGGTCTCCTTGTCTGAATACCTTCACCTTAGACCTTTTTTCAAACCATCTTTTCATAGTTTCTTGATTCCTACTAAAGTCTACAAATGCCTTTTCTTTAGCATCTTCTATCTGAATGATGTCTAATAGCCTGGAATTAGCAAGCTCTTGGCTTTCCTCCATGTATTCTTGCATGAATGTGAACATAGGTAGTTTGAGGTTGATGGGGAAGATAGGTTCCTAAACATACACCAACACAAATGGTGAAGACTTGAGTGCCTACTTGATCCTTATTCTATCAGCCCACAATGTATACCTAAGGAGCTTATATCATGTTCTAAGCTTGTCTGCAGCAGACTTGTTGATGGCCTTCATAATATTCTTGTTGGTAGATTAATAAACTCTATTTCCTTGAGGATAATGATTAGAGGAAAACTTCAAAGATATTCCATTATCATTATCCCATTTGATCATTTCAATGGATATGAATGCAGATCCATTATCACAAACTAAGGAAACTGGGGTTCCAAATCTAGTGCAAATATTTTCTTCCAAAAAGTTGTTCACTTCCTCTATCTTACATTATTTGGTGATATAACTTTAGTCCACCTTATGAGATAATATATAGTAGTTAGGACATACTTATGGCTTTTAGAGGAATTGGGATTAATAACTTCTATAAATTATAATCCCCACTATGTAAAAGGTTTGTCTACCATCATAAGTTATAAAGGCATGGTTGCCTTTAGCTCTTTTATGCTAAAAATTTAGCATGAGTGGCACTCTCTCACATGTTTATGATCATCCTTGAAAATGGTGGGCCAATAGTACCTAGCCTTGAGAATCTTGTGGGTTGTGGTTTTCCCTAAAGGATGTCCACTACCTAAATTTTAATGAAAATTAGACATGATTTGAGAAGCCTCTTCTTTGGACACACACCTTAATTAGATCCCTTCAAAGTTTCTCCTATAAAAGACTAAATATTTGATGAGGTAATGGGAAACTTTGAATCTTAAGGCTCTCCTTTGTTCTCTGGTGAGTCCTAGGGGACAACACCTCTGATGAGAAGATTTATTTAATAGTCATACCATTCATTGGGATGGAAGTTTTTTTGATCCACTTGCATGACATTAAGTTTGGGATTAGCATTGGTGATCATCTAGACCAGGTCCTAACATTTCACCAATTTGGAAATCTTCATCTTTATATCATACTATTGTAGGATTTCCATCCACTTACCTCTTCTTTCCCCAAGCTCATTATGACTTAGCATAAGCTCTGTGGTTGGGTCTAGTAAGATGGCATGCATCTTATTTCTAAGGATATAATGCTTAAATTTTTTTTTCACTACCTTCACCAATGCATAGGCTTGCTTATCAATTATAGAATAGTTTACCTCTACATTTCTAAAATTGGTCCTCAATAAGGCTATAGGGTGGTCATTTCCATCCATCTTTTGAGTCAAGACTATAGCCATGGTGTGGTCAAAAGCAAATGAATACAAGTAAAAGTCCTTTGAGAAGTCAAGAATTATCAAGACTGGGGTTTAACTGATTACCGTTTTGATGTCAGCAAAAGTTTTCTTGAATTCTTGATCCCAAGAAATTTTAGCATCTTTTTAAAGCATATCATTTAGAGGTTTGACAATCTCAGTAAAACCTGAGATGAACTTCCTCACAAAGTTAATTTTGCCAAAGAAAGACTTCAGTTCCTTCTAGTTTTTGGGTATCTTAATCTTGGAAATGGCTTCCACTCTCTTAGGATCTATGGAAAGCCCTTCTTTGGTGATGACATGCCCCAATAATTTTCCTTTAATTACATGGAAGATAATTTTCTTGGGGATGAGAGATATACCAAACTTCCTGCACCTTTCAAACACTTGCTTTAAGTGCATGGCATGGTCCTCTCAATTTTTGGAGAACACTATAAATCATCCATATATATGATGATGAATTTTCCCACTAGACCTTGGAAAGCATGGTCCATGTCCCACTGAAAGGTGTCTCCTACATTAATCAATTCAAATGGAATTCTTTTGTAAGCATATGTTCCCCACTTCGTAGTGAAAGTTGTCTTCATCCTATCTTCCTAAGCAACAAGCACTTGGTTGTATCTAGAAAATCCATCCAAAAAGGACATCATGGCTGATATTGAAACAACTTGGATGACTTGGTCACGAAATGGTAGGCGGTAATTATCCTTTTTAGATGTTATATTCATATTTCTAAAGTCTACGCAAAATCTTATTTTGCCATGCTTCTTTGTAACTGGGACTAGGTTGGCAACCCAAGTGGAGTGCCTAATAAGAAACACAATCCTTATATCCAGCAGATTCTTGACCTCTTTAAAGATCATGGATTATAAGACAAGGTTGACTGGCCTTTATTTCTATCTGAAGGGTTTGTAACTCTCCTTGAGAGGTATAATATGAGTAATAACCCTTGGATTAAATATTTTTATATCTTCATAAGACCAAGCAATTACATCTTTATACTTTTGAAGCAGCTCTTTAGCCTTTCTATTTTCCATTTAAGTACAAACCTTTCCTATGTAATCTTGTTGGGGTTGAGCATGTAAGCCAAGATCTACTACATGCTAGTCCTTACCATTTACCTTAGGCAACTTAGGTGTTTCAATAATATTTTCATGAATAAATAGCCTTTCTAATGACATCATAACTTTAGGAATCTTATTGTCATTCATTTGGATTATTTTACCATTAAGCTCCCTTTCAGAATAACTTTCATCAGCTTCATCAATGATGTGAGCTTCAAAGGCCCCAAAATTGGTCAAGAAATCTAAAATTTGTTGATCATCATTGAAGACTTGAAAATGATTCACATTATTCGAGACTAAGGGGTATGGCACTAGCTCAATACTGAGGTTAGGGGAATCATGATTGGGCATAAGGTAAGCTACAGTAGAAGCTAGTTCATTAGTAGCTTTTTTTCTTCCCTAGGGATAGACATGATGTTGAAAGCATCAAAATATTCCATCAAGTCACAAACTCTAAACTTGTACCTCTTAAGGTAAGATAGCTTGAATTGGTACTTGATCCTTACTTGATTGACCACAATTTTAGAATCACCATAAACAATAAGTTCCCTAGATTTATGCTTAATACCAACTTGCAATCCTAGAATGAGAGCTTCATACTCAGCCAAATAGTTATTACATGGGAATTGTAACCTATAGGATGCATGATATTTAATTTTTGTAGGGTCTATCAATACAATACCAACACTTGTTCTTGATTTTCATCTAGCACCATCAACATACAACTTCCATAGGCCAAGTATAGGAGGAGGGTCTTTGGAACTAGGCTCTTTTATAGTCTCTAAAGTGAAAACTCCTAGATCAATGTCAAGTACGTTTAAATTTTCATGGATAGCATTGTATTATGTTATCATGTGTCTCATTCCTTGGTTCTCTTTCTACCCTTATTTTATTTGGCACACCTTTCCAAGGCAACCATAAGTGGGAAAAATCAAAAAACATGTATCCATTCAAATCCTTAGTCCATTCTCTACACAAGAGTAATCCATAAGCACTGGGAATATCCACCACTTGTATGTCAATGAATTGTTAAACCTTTGGTTTATTATCCAATTGCATATGTATATTTAATAACTCCCTAATGACTTTGACTCTTGACATGTCCAATTTTGTGACCACCCTATCAGATTTGATTGGGGTCAACCCAAGTTGTTCATATATCCCACAAGACACAATGTTCATTGAGGATCCAAAATCTAAAAGGCAGTTATGAAAATTCTTCCTAAATATCCTAACTATAAGCAAGAAGGGTGGGGACTCTATTTTGGTTACTTGCATAGTCACATTTGCACTATCACTCTTAGGAGGCTTCCCAGGTTTCTTGGACAAGGATTCCAAGAGTAAATCTCTTTATTCTATAATTTAAGTTAGCTCATGTAGAGTAATATTGGCTTTTAATATCTTCCATAATGTTTTAACTAATTTTTCATGAAATGTCAGTAGTAGGTTTGGATGAACTACCCTTAGTTGGTTTAGGATCATTCCTTGATGTAGTGTTTGGAGGAGTCCTATAATTTTTAGGGGGAGTGGAAGTAGTCAATGGCTAATTTTATTCTCTATTTCTTAGAGGGTGTCTTCAAGAATATTTGAAATTCTTGAATCTCTTAAGGGATATTCTTAGACTCATTATCCTCTTGGAAATGAAATTGAAATGTCTCTACCATGTGCACTTGGTCAGATGGCTAGGATCCAGAAGGACTTGCAATAGTATCTTTGTTTGGGACTACCTCAAATGTGTCAAGTTCTTGTTGGAAAGCTTTAAAGGCTTTGCAGAACTCAATGTAATCAATCTCGCCATGATTAGAGGTACCATGTACCCTATAATAGTCTAGCAAGGCAATATCAATGAGATTGATATCCATGGTCTTCTTGCTAGAGGAAGGCTCATTGGCTTTATTATTATAGAAACTATCATTCTAAAATCTATTTCTAGGCCTATTGAACTTTTAAAAGGTGAAGTTCCTCCCAGATTTGTCATTAGCATTGATAACTTGCTTTTGAAATTGTAAGAAATGTGTTGAGCTTCTAGACCATCTTTAATATAGATTCATTCTCATTCTTTGGGGTCTCAAAATTTTGGACTTGATTATTATTAGTGACATTGACTAATACTAAATCCTTTTGGTCAATTGTGTTAAATCCATTAGTAACTTGATGACTTAAGAAACTTAGGCTCTAATTAGGAGCATCATGGCCAGTAGCTAATACATTCAGAGTAGGGAGTTAGTTTAATGCTAGCGAATTTTGGTTATTTATTGGGAAAAGCTTTAATGTAGGCATCTCAGGATTAACATTTGGGATAGAATAAGCCATATATCCTTAACACTGCATTTGGTCACTAATAACCACTACTTCAGAATAAGCTTGGGCTAATATATTAATATCTGCGAAAGCTCTTTTTAGAAAAACATAAGTCATGGTGTCTACTGCATCTTTCTAAACTTTCAGAGATGAAGCCTCATTAGGTTTGTATAGATCCATGGTCTAACTAAACATCTTTTTGAACCTAGCATTGAAGAATCGAATGGGCTCATTTGCATCTCTCTTAATGGTTTTAAATTAGTGATAAATGACCTAGGGGCTTATGATCTTCCCAAATTGATTAATAAAGATAGTGTCAAAAATTTTCCATGAGTTAATACAATTGTCAAGCAAATTGAGAAACCATTTATATGCACCATATTTGAATTTAAAAGGAAATAAACTACAAGCTACATCTTCATGGATGAAATTTAATAACCTTAAGGTAGCCTTGAAATATTTAGCATGTTCTTCTCTAGTTGTAACACCAATTGGACTAAATATTAGCAAATTATTATTAGGATTATGAGGAAAGTCATGAACTACACCTGATACATTTATGGGGGAACTTCCAAGCCATGCCACATCTGGATGAAAATTTAATGTAAGAACCCCTTGTAAGGGTGAAGATGGTAGAGACTTGGAACACCTACGTCTTCCTTTGTCTTTCCTAGTTCTTCTATGGGTCTCTAGCTTGAGCAAGGGCTCTCTTGTCTCTAAATGTGATATGGTCCTGATCCTTGGCAATTCCACCTTGAATATTAAGGATCCTATTTAAAATATGATGTAACAAGTTAGAATTCACAAAGAACTACAATCAACCTACACATTAAGCCTATTTTGTTGAATATTTGCTTGTAATGGGAAAAAAGACACTAATATTTGACTAAGTAAGCTCAAAGATGTGTTGAATTATGCAAAGATGGCCATTCTTTATAATCTGTGACTCACATAAACTTAAGATTCACCAAGAATTGTTAATCTTTAACCAAAATAAACCATTCTAATTTTAAATACTATGAATTCTTAAATCCTGAAGTTATCTTTACCAAAAATTAATTATTTCCTTGTAGAGAACTAAGATCTTTGCCTAACACAGCGCAAAGATACATGAGAAACCACATAAATCAAGGATATTTGCACTTAGAGTGAAGAATCACTCATAAGGGTCAAGAATCCATTAAATTTAGTATAGGAATTATTTCAAATGATCAAGCAGGCCCTCCTTCTAATACCAACAGGGGCTTCTTATTGATTATTCTAATTACCTCATAGGTGCTCTTCAGTGTTGACAAACACTTCTCATTTTTGGATTCAAAGAATCCAAGGCATGAGTTATAGTTTGTGATAATTCTATGATGTTTGTGGTAGAATAGAAGTAAAGTATGGGAACTGCCTACAATATTTATTTAATTTGGTGGTTGGGAGCCACCAAGGTCCAGATCTTTATGATATTTCCTAGCCAACAATTTAATATAAATGGATATTAATAATGATATTCAAACTAGGTGAGTTTTTATAAAGAAAATAGAAAAAGGAAGGGTAAAACAAAAAAGAGAACATGATTGAAAATTCCGCTCTCAAATATTATGAAAAAGTTCTAATTATTTTGAGTATACATGAAATAATTTATGGTGTAAAATAGCATAAACTCAAAGGAGATATATAAACCACAAGTAAGAACTAATTTTACTTTAAAAGTTCACTATTGTAACCTGGATAGCAAATGCACATCCAAATGTAGATCAAATAAAATAAAGTATACTTGAGATCTTTTTAGTTAATCTATCATTAGCATAAATTAATAGCCCTAAGACAAAAAAATATAGCTCAAAATGTAGAGAACCATTCAAATTTAAGATAGTAACATGCAATTGAGAGATAACATTGGCTTTAGATAAACTATTTAGACAATCTTTTTAGAATTCCTCAGTTGTATTAAATGCTCTTTTGTATACAAATTGCTCAGAGTCTCCCTCTCTACAAAATGGTAACCTTTGCTTATTTATAGGAAACATAGGTGGTATACTGGTTATCTTTTCAAAATATCCATGGTATGATAAGGAAAGATGTCTTTAATACAAATATTACAATCTAAAAGGCTTTCTACGCCAGCTTTGACAAAAGGACTAATATATGCTAACAGACTAGCATATATATTAAAAAGAATATTATTTATGTTACATTGGTGGGTCCCTTGGGCTATTACTTGAGGATGTTCTTTACCTTAGTATATTATTATCTAATTATCTCAAAATCTACTACAAGATTCATCAAAAAATTCTCTTCTTGACCTACCAATGTGTTAAATTCTTTGTCACTCTTGGCTTTAAGTTCCTAAATGCATTGGGCCTCTACAATCTACTTCCTTGATGTAATGATGATACCAAGGACCTTCTAATTATCCTTGATAGGTTCGCCTTGGTTGTCCTTGATGTTTTGGATGAAGGTTCTAACCCTTTTCTTTAACTCTTCATCATCCATCAGGCTTGTGGCATTGGTCTTAGAAGGGTTTACCAATAGTGCCTTTAAGAGCTTCTCCATTCTTGCTATCAAGCCTTTGTCCTCCATAAAGTTGTTGACACTGTCATACTAGTTTTTCAAGTCCAATATATTTTATTTAATGAATCCTAGGAGAGCATGAAAATGCTTCAACTTGATGATCATGATGCCCTAAACCTGCTTGTTGTTATAGACATTAATCAATTCAGTTGCCTGATCTCTAGAGTTCCACCACTGAGTGATTAAATCCTATGTTTTCCTAATTTTATGGGTCAAGGTATTTGATCTAAGCTTCAAGGTCTTCAACCCTTCAAATGTGTCAAATAAGGACTTATTCAATAGCTTCATTATATCCTCAGGGAATAAAATTATAACCTTTGCTTCCAAGTCTTTCTTCTCCTTTTCTAGATTAGTGATCCTCTATTGCATTCCTTGGATTCTAGCCAAGGTCATTGTTGATTAGGCCACCACTAAACTTGCCATATCCTCTTGATGGATGGAATGATTCCCTACTACCTAACCTTGTATATGAGTTAGGCCTATAAAAGGTTCTACCTTTTGAAAGGTGAACTCCTTAGTACCAATGGTAGTTTTTTGGTGTCACCCTTTCAAACCCTACTGTATCTAGATTATACATGATAGTGGCAACTATTTCAGAAGGTTTGGGTGTCTTTGGGGTAGCAATCCCAATTCCAATTGAAGTTCCTAGACATTTTATTTTATTTCCACTTTCTTTGGCTACTTGAACAATTATTCTTTCTTCTTTCTCATTTATGAGCTCCTTGATCCAAGGTTTGACATTGTCAAGGGGATCTCCACCTGCAGCACTGGTAATTGCCAGTGAGTGTGATTGGGAAAGAACCTTTTAGAGTTTCCCATATATGAACCAATTAAGAATGACAAGTCTATGTATGGGTAACTCATCACTGAATAAATTTACTTCACTGGTGGGATGGGTCCATGTCACCTTTGGTCTTTTGGAAGACCTAGGGATAAGGGCCAATTTAGCATCCCTCTTATTTTGTGTGATAGGTACCAATTCAAATTCCACTTCTTTTCCATTTTATTCCTCACCTATTTAGGGTCCTTCACTTTTTTCCCCCTCAACTATGGCTCCCTCATATTCTTGACCGGACCCATAGGTCTCTACAAGTTCCTTGAAGAATTCTTCCACCATCACATATGGTTCTATGGAATCCATATCAAAGTGTTCCACTAGACAAGAGATGGTTTTGGAGGTTGGGCTGATGATGAAGGGCCTTCTCTTGGCCTTTATTCTAGTCTCTTCTCACCAGGTCCTTGAATTTAGAGTGCTTGCTATTGTGGCTAACTTAGAGGTACATTATAAGTGGAAGGTAGTAGATGATACTAAAATGGGTTCATTTGCCATCTCTCCCCAGCTAGTTTCTCCTCTCTTTATAATCTATGTTCAAGCTTGAAATCATGTTGCTTACACCTAGAAAGGACTTCCTTAAAGTCTATAGCTTTAGTGTAAAAATGGTCATATGGACCAACCCTGTGCTCATAGGTTACTTTGGTTAGTCACTTTGACTACAAATGAGGGATAACCTTATTATTGGGGTCCCATTCCTTTAGGTCATCCTTATAAAATCAAAAGGCATCCCTATGTCTGGACATGATGTCTAATTGTTTCTAGTCCTAGATCAAATTTATCCCAATCAAGAATGGGAAGGGATGTAGAATTCCCTTCTTCTTCTCCCTATAAACATTATCAATTCCTTAGGATATTTGGTGAGTAATTTCTTCCTAAACCAACTTGAGGGGGACATAGATAGGCAACCTGAATGGTTGGGTCATGATCCCTTCTATTCTGATAATTGTGCAGTCTAGATAACACCAAATATCTCCCATAAGTTTATCATACTTCTTGACAAGAGGGTGCATCTTGGGCATGGGGTTACCTATTATATTCTTGACCAAAGTAGGGTATACACAATCACAAATGAACTACATATGAACTTTGTACTTGAAGATGTGTAACTTCGCACAGTGATGGGAAATGGTAATTTTTTTGTGGGAGGACCAATTTTTGATGCCAAGAATATGAGTGGATGTTATTTATAATTCAAATAGATAGGACATCATGGTGAATTTTCGGATTGCCCTTTTCTTGATGCCATAAAATTGTCTCCCCAAGTGGATGTTAATCAACTCTCTAATAGGTGGAGTTAGCTTCTCTTTCACCATGAAATATATGTAGGAAACCCATCTGAGGTCAAAATATGTTGTGGTGGTTACCCCTAAAGCTTTGAAAAATAGGGTCATAATGATCCTAATCCCTTCTATAAATTAAATGATGGTGATTTTACAATCATGGTTCTTGTCTACATGAGTTCCTTGGATTAACCAAGGTCTCAGGGTAGCATCTAGATTATGCTAGGTAGTCCATTCTTTGATGGAGAGGAGGTCTATGTGAGCTCTCAAGAGCTTGTATTAGCCTTCAAAAGCTACTGGGGAAACATGGGAAATTCTACTTGAATTTCCTTCTTTGATGATCTAGTCATTATCTATTCCACAATCAACAAACAAAGGTGCAAGGATGTTAATGTAATGTAATACCTCGAGTTTAGCAGTAGCTTGATGAAGACCTATCATTTAGATTACAACCATGTCCTTGAACTTTCTTTTGGTGATTTCCACCCTTTGCTCACTAGATGATAGAGGTTTCAATTCCTCAATTCTAAGGAAAATCTTGGACCAATTCTTCATGCCATTGGCTAATGCTCCTGTGTCCAATTCAGTATCTCTAAAGTGTCTCCCTTCATGGTTTATAGATAGATACATGTTTGTCTCTTCTTTTCATTATTGCCTTGTTGCTGCCATGATCTCAATTACCTTGGAATATGATTGGTCTTGATGCTCAAGATGACACTTTGAGCTTGCTTAATGAAGTTATGTCCTTAGCAGTCAAGTTTTAAGGCTTTAAGTTGAGGTTTAGGGATTTAAGCTGGTATGGTAGGGTTTTTTAGGCTTTAATGGTGAATTTGATAGATTTCATAAATGTATTCATGTCTTAAATCTTATGGATGGCACCACTTATACAAATCTTATCTTTTTGGGCATGAAAAATCTTAGGATTATCCTTTAGTGTTTACATGGCATTTACATGGACCTCCTTAAGCTTATTCCTATGACACTCCCATGGGAATCCCTTTGAAAATTAGTTGTTGGCTTTTAAATAAATCATTTTATGTCACTTCATTGGATTAGAATTCTAAGATAAATGCAAGCCTTTGATTAAGATCTTAGAGGTCCTTTCTGATTCATCATTTAGATCCTAGATGATCGGGTTATGCCAAGTGGTGTATTCTAGCTTCCTTGGAAAATGACTAGATGTGGTTCATCCATGTGTTAAGCTATCAGGCTCTAGGGTCCTTGGTTGAAAATTCCACCTTCACTTCACACCATTAGATCAATATCAATAATTGAGTGATAACCATCGATCATGATCCATGAGGTCAAAGTTGATTGGTTGAGAGGTTGATAGTGGTTAAATTTGATAGTCTCACTAACCTCAAAGACATATTCATGAAAATAAAATGATAGGAGTGTGACTATCAAATTAAAGCTCATGAGGTTCCTTTTGCTAAATGATAGTGTGCCATGCATTATATTCTTAGTGCTCTTCGGCCTTTAGGGTTGACACAGTCTGTTGGATCAAGCTATATGATGAATGTGAATAGTTGATCATGATAGGAGAGGTCTTCTCTGATTGGACTAGCTTCAAGGGCTCTTTGATCTCATGTCATTGGATTAAGGTCACCAGGTGAATGTGGATAGTTAGATCCTAGAATATACATGAACATTAATTTAGTTTATGATGCACATAGGCTTAAGTCAAGGGGTTAACCTTAGATTAATAGTATTAAAAACACTATGATCTAAGTTTTAATGTGATAAGCCTAAGGTCTAAATGTTTATAAGGCCCCCTTTTAGACTAAGGAAAAAAATTTAGATGAGGTTTATTTTGAAGGCCTCATTTACATCAAAGACGTCCTCACAAATTTCAAATGATGGGAGTGAGGTTGTCAAAATAAATTTCATATAAACTTTTATAGTGAGTGGGGTTTAGTGCATAATTCATCCTAGGATGATCTCGCACCATTGGATCAAGACTCTAGAGAAGCAATGACCATTAGATTTGCATCCAAGTTAAAACATAAAATTAGAGAATGATACATGTAGTGATTCAGACTAAAGTTTAGGATCCTTGAGGTTTCATCTATGTCGAACAAACACTAAGACAATTCAGCATTAAAACTTGGGCTAAACATTGATAAGGTCTTAGTCTAGGATAAATAGGGGCTTTCAAACATAACATTTAATGAGGTTCAGAGGGATTTAAAATGGGGAAGGAACATAAAAGGGGACTTAAGTATAATTTTATGTCAAGGTTCAGGCATGTTTGAAAACATAACCAAGCCTTAATGTAAAATTAAATTTAGGATCTTTTTAAAAGGACCTATTCTCATTAAATTTTCTCCCACAAAAATTTGAATTTAAACCCTTAGGTTTTTGGCTCAGGAACCCTGCCTTCCTCTATATAACCTACACTTACCTATCTAAGGATAATCATTAGTAGGGTTAGCTCATAAAGCATAATTAAACATGCAAGGACCCATCCCTTTTTAGGTGGATGATCTTCAAATTCTAAAAGAATAACCTCATGAAAGCCAGACTAGGATACAGATGTTTTGAAACATTTATAAGGGTCTGTATTTTACAAAGTAGAAAAAATGGCCAACAACATATCTTATGTTATTTTTGTGATTTTTTTAATTTTTCCTTTAGATATCTCAAAATGTCCTGACTTTGATTGACCAAGTCACTAGCTATAGGTACTCTACTATCTAAAAGTATCAGATCAAGAAAGGTTAATGCATCATAACCATATAATGATTTGAATGGAGACATATCAATAGACATGTGATAATTTGTGTTGTAATGGTATTCTCCTAGGTAAAGCCACTTGATCCAAGTTATTTTTTGACTTGAGACATAAGTCCTCAAGTATCTTTCCACTCACTTTTTCACAATTTATGTTTTTCTATCTATTTGCAGATGGTAACTAGTGCTTATAGTAAGATTGGTGCCTATTAAATGGAGTAAATCCTTCCAAAATGCACTAATAAATCTATTATCTCTATCATTGATAATGTTCTTGGGTAGCCCATGTAATCTGAATACTTATTTGAAAAATAAATCAGCAACTTAAGGTGTTTTGAAATAAGTAGAGATAGCCAAGAAATGTGCATATTTAGTCAATCTATCTACTATGACATAAATGCAATCTTTCCCTTGTACCTTGGATAACCCAAAGATGAAGTCCATGGAAATACTCTCCCATTTTTGCTTAGGAATGGTAAGTGGTTGTAGTAACACCACAAGAAACTCTTGGTCCCCTTTATTCTTTTGATAGGTGTTAAACTCTTTAATATGCACAAGAACATCCCTTTTAAGACCCTCCTAAGAGAATATCTATCTAATATGTCTGTATGTTTTGAAAAATCCTATATGTCCTACTAATGGTGCATCATGAAATGCTTCCACTATCTTTTTCATCTTTAACTTTGGAATAATGAGCATTCTATTTTTGAATAAAATCAACCCATTTGCAACTATGTACCTATCATCTTTTTCCAATCCATCTAGAATGTTAGCAGCAAATGTATTCTTAGCATACTCAACCCAAATAAAAACTTTTCAATCTACAAAAATAGTGGAAATTTTTCAAAGAGTGCATTCTAGAGAAGGAATCATCTACTACATTATTCTTACCCTTAACATATTTAATTTCAAAGTTATATGCTTGTAGCTTACCCACTTCTACTGTCGATCATTTAAATTTTGTTGGTTTAGGAAGAATTTTAAACTATTATAACCTATTTTGACAATAAAATTCCCACATACCAGATATTATCTAAATTTTTCTAGAGCATGCATTATGGCCAACATTTCTTTGTCATAGATAGGCAACCCTCTCTCATATCTTTGTAGCTTTCTACTTTCAAAGGCTATGAGATGTCATCTTTTTTTAGCTTCTAGATGTGACCACTTGTAAAGCTCCATTTGTGATTCCTTTTAGAACCACCTCCTTCCCTTCAGATCTGATAGTTTGATGATTTATTGAGTACTCTCCCAAAGAGCGGAGCCACTAAACACCCAAAACCATGTCAATATCTCATAATCCAAAAACATAAAAATCATCATGAACCTTATGGTCTCTGATGGTTAGGTCAATATTTTGAATCTTCTTCTTGCATAGTATATCGTACCCATCATCCATAATGACATTGAAACCTTCAAAATGTTTGGCTTTAAGTCTCTTTTGCTTTACCAATCCTTCATAAATGAAATTTTGGGTATCCCCACTATTAATTCATATGTTCACTCTTTGTCTCTCAGATCTCCTTAAACTTTGAAAGGATGGTATCTATGTGTTCTTGAGAGGGATGAAAAAGTGCCCCCATTATCTTCTTCTTTCTCTTTCTCTTCAAGATGAGGATCTTCTAGATCATGAAACTCTCCAGATGATTCTAGATATAATTATGGATCTAAAACAACCTCAATATAATGTACTTACCCTTTCCAAAGACATTTATGCCTATAATCCATGTATCCATACAAGAGAAATAAAGTTTCTTCCTCCTAAGCTTATTCCTAGTTTCATCATTCATCTTCTTATTCATGTTTGGAGGTGCATATTTTTGTGTTGGGGAAGCCATAGAATTATTTTTAAAGTTCTATTTAGCCTTAATCCAAGTCAAAGGCTTTGAATAATACTATTTTTGAGGTATAGTAGTCTCCAAATCAAAATACATCTTGATAACTTCTTGTAAAGTGGAAGGGTTGAATGCCTTCCCAAAAACCTTGAGATGCTCAGATAATCCTTCTATGAAAATAAAAACGAGCCTCCTATCTAATATATGAATTATCATGATAGATAAACTTTGAAATTTAGCAACATATTCATCCACATTACCCCTTTTTTTGAGTTGAGCTAACTCTATAAATGTATCTTAGGGTCCTTCCTATAAATCTTTCAGTTAGCCTTTGGTTGAATTCTTCTATGGTAGTAATAAAAGTATGTCCTTGGGTGACCATGTGTTGGTACCACCATTCATGTGCCACTCCCTTCAAGTGGAGTGTATCAAATTTGATTGCCTCATCCTCAATAATTGGATTTAATGAGAAGTATATATCCAAATTTTTCAACCAAGACCTTGTTGTAGACTTGTTCGACCCATAAAACAAAGGGAGATTGATTTTTCCCAACCATTGTTGAATATCTCTACATGGTTGATCTTATTGATTGCCTTTACCTCTTATAGGACTTTTTTCCTTTCCAATTCATAAAAATCCTTGAAAGATAAGGCTTGTTGTACTTCATAATCGAGCTCTCCATACCTTGCATTTAGGGATGCATAATCATTACCTTGATGCCTCTACACAATTTATTTTTCATTAGGTGATTCTTCTTCCCTATACATGAATTTAGCCCAAAAATTTTTGAAGGTGGGGTGATTTAAAATCACTCATTTTTTGATGAACTTATTTCTCCCTCATTTGCTTTATTTGGGTTAATCCCCTGGATAGCTTGGATTAATTTTGACATGGATTCTTTTAAGGTTCTTTGAATTATTTTCTCTAGATCCTTTTTACCTTTGTTGATTATCTCATGTAGATAACTTATTTCATCATAGGTAATCCCCTTCTCTTCACTACCCATTCTTTCCTCTTAGATCTCTGGTAGTTGAACCCTTTTATTTCTCTTTGGATGTATCTTGATTCCCTTTCACTAATACCACTCGCATGCATTTGATTTTACATCAAGATGTGAACTATCCCTAGTGGATGGAAAGATGTGTGCTCTTATACCACTATCATTTCCCTCCCAAGATTACATGCAAATATATTCAATATGAAAATGTATTTTATTTTAACTTTCAAACCACCCAATTTTTTCCTACATCGATTGATCCCAAAAATGGAAATTTTAACACAATGCAAATGGGAAACTTAATTAGACTAAAAATATTTATAAATAAAATCCAATATAATTTATTTTATGGCCTAATTATTTTCACATCATAAATTTTCTATATTTAATCACAAACACAAATCTGTATACCAAACTGGCATTTTCAATTTCCCTGATTTTACCTAAAGTCATAAAAATGTCAAATTATGAAATCCCACTTGTATTACTGATATATCTAATGAAAGTATATAAAATTTCAGATGTTTTATATTAATAATATAATCAAGGAACAACTAAAACAATTATGGAATTTTTGAACGCTCCCAGCGCGCGCGCACGCCCCCTGTTCCCTGCACGCGCATGGAGACTTTGAACGCCATGGGTACTCAAGCGAGAACGCGTACCTCTTATTTGGTCTAGGTGGCCACAGATCTGGTGGCTGGTGTGGATGATCCTTTACCAGTGAATGGGGAAAGGATTCTGGTAGTGGATGGGGGTTTTCCTCCAATGAAGGATTCTGTAAATGGTGCCCCTGTTTTTGGGTCTATCCCTGGATCTAAGGGAAGATCTTATGTGGACGTGGCTGCTTTTGAAGCCAAAATTCATGAAGTGAAATGCCATGCTTCTGCAGGGAGACTAAGCGAATCACCTGTAAGTGCTTTAAAACCTGTTAGGTTTAATATTGATCCTGATATTGTTAAGGAAATATTTGATCAGGCAGAGTATTTTTCAAAGTCTGCGGCTATTTGTAGATTTCACGGCTTCTGACCATCTCATGCCGATTTACATGGCTGGATATCCCAAACATGGTTGCCACTAATTGATGGAAATGTTGAAATTTACCCTTGTGGTAAAGGTTTTTTTATAGCTTTATTTCACATTGCTGAGGACAGGAAGACCATTCTTTCCAACAGAAATTTCTTCTGGTAGGGTAAATACCCTCTCTTCTCCAAATGGTGGCATATGGATTTCAATCCTATAACAAAAACTTTCAACAAGATCCCTGTCTGGGTTCGGCTCCCTAATTTACCACTGCATCTATGGCATGATTCGGTGTTTAAAACCATCGAAAATGCTATAGGGGAATTTTTATTTGTGGATGCGGAAACCAAGAGGTATTTCAGATCAACCTATGCTCGCCTTATGGTTGAGGTAGATGTTTCTAAGGGTCTTCCTGAGGTGATTTGTCTGGATTCCCCTAGGGGATCTTGGACGCAAATGTTAGATTTTGAAGGGATACCTTTCCAATGTAGAAAGTGTCATCTAACGGGGCATGTTGCAGCCAGGTGCACTGTAAGGAAATTTAGACCCAGAAGATCTCCTTCTTGGTGGGCAGACGCTGATCATGATCACTATATTGCAGAACAACCTGAGGAAGTTTTGACAGATTCTGAGAATGAGAAGGATAAGAGTATCTTATCTGTTTCGACGGATCAAGAGTCTCAGCTGGAGACGGTTCCTGTTGAAGGTTCGGAGGAGATTGGATTATGTAATCTTTCTAAACCAATTTCCAAGGAGGTGGTGGTTCATCCACCTATTTTGAAGGTTTCTCCTAGGAGTCAGTTGGTGGCTGGTTCTCCTAAGGCTTTGGCTGAGGATTTGTCGCCCCCTGGGCTTCATGATTCTTGGCCTTCTGTGGAATGGGCTGCTGAGGCAGCTAAGGTAGAGGATGGCTGGACTACTGTAAAGAGGAAAAAATCTAAGATTCTGGTCCCTCCTCTAGATATGAAGCTTCGGTCTTGTAAAAAAAAATAATAATAACTGATTGTTATTGTTTGTCTAGCTCTTGTAGGCTGTTTTCTGTTTACTGGCTTATCTGGTTAAGCTTTTGTAGTTCCAGGTTATTTGTTTCTTGGTTGTGCTTAAGGTTTATATCTATCTAATGTAAAGGGTTTCAGGGCCCCTTCAAAACCTGTTTTTACCTTTAATCTAAAACTAAAACAATTATGGACTCACCACTTTGGAATTTATTTAAGCTACACATTCCAAACATGCAAACATACACACCAACTAAATATAGGAAATTACAAATATGTGAAGCTCTGATAAAACCTCTGAATGAGATCACTATAATGAAACCAAAGGTTTTTCATCATATTATCTATGGTAATTAATGGGTTTATATCCAATAATCACCAAGAACCCAAGGGGTTTCATCCTCAAATCCTGTTGTTGAAGCATAAATGCAACAATCTATAGAAATTGGTTGTAATGGCAAAAGATCCTTCCAAAATGAAAGCATAAAATATTAATACACAATATGGATCAAGATAGGCAAAAAAATCCTTGATTGTTTTAATATCACATTAGTTATAAAATCAACCCATTTCCATATTTTAGCAACTTTCTAAAATCTCCTTAGATCCTGCTTTTTCCTTCTTTGTCTCTACTTCCAACTTTCTCAAACTTGACCCATTTATGAAATAGAAAGTTTCCATGGAAATACCATCCATACCCTCTCCTATAATTTAATTTCCCATTTAGAAACTTTCCTTATCTACTCCTCATTAACTCCACCAAGAAAGCCACACTCCAATTGGAAAATTTCCGTAGAAACTCAACATTAACTCCACCTAGAAAACCATGCCCCACTTGTGAAATAAAATAATAATATTTAATAGACCATTTTAAAAACATGAATAATGGTGGACCATAAAATATTAAATAAATATTTACTAACTATCCACATTAGCTCATTATAAATATAGTAAATGAGCTAATTGGCCACTTTTAGGATTTTATCAGAAATGTGACATTACAAAGCTGTCCAAGTGTGTATTTTTCTAGGAAAAAGTCCAGTATTTGGGACACATTATCATTGCATATGATATCTCAATAGATCCAAGAAACCGAAGAATATGGCATGAGGTTAGAATCTTCATGGGGTTAGTAAGATACTATAAGAAGTTCATTTCAAACTTTTTCAAGATAGATAATCTAATTACTCCCTTACATTGGAAGAACCAAAAAAAAATTGGTCAAAGAGGTATGAATTAGCTTTCCAAGAGTTGAAAGGAAGGCTTACATCAACAATAGTATTGAGAGTTTTGAACCCTAATGACCAATTTTTTATAGTCACAGACGCATCAGGAGATGGGCTAGGAGGAGTCCTTATGTAGGATGGTGCAGTAGTGGCTTATGAGTAATGAAAGATAATGCCATATCAGGTGAATTATGCCACTAATGATTTTGAATTTGCAATGATTATTCATTCTTTGCAAGTGTGGCATCATTATTTATTAGGGAAACCTTTAAAACTTAAGATAGATAAGTTGGGACTCAAGTATATTTCATCCAACTAAATTTGAATGCTCATTAGAGGTACTAACTTGAGTTTTTATCTGATTATGATTTTGACAATAGCTATATCAAATGCAAGGAGAATAGAGTAGTTGATGCCCTTAGTCATAAAAGGTACATAGAAGTTATAGTTACTATCAAGAGTACTTCCAAAGATCAAATGATTGAGTTCTCACCAGGAGATGAATTTTATGATCAAGTAAAAAAAATTGTCTAAGAATACTCAAAATCCTTGATATCAAGGATTTAGAATGGAGAGGGATGGTCTATTATGTTATAATACATGGATGTATGTGCCAGATCGAGAGATTATAAAGATCATAATTCTAAAATAATTACATAATGCCCCATATTTGAGACATCTAGGGCTAACCAAGCTCATGGAAGAGCTTAAGACATTATATTTCTAGAAAGGAATTAAGAAGGGTGTATCAAATTATGTGTCACATTGTCTAGAATATCAATGAGTGAAATTGGAACATGTGCATCTAGTTGGTTTGTTATATCTACATGATATACCAAAATGGAAATGGCAAGTGATCAATATGGACTTTGTCTAATGGTTACCAATGTTATAAATAATCATGATATGATCTTTTTAGTTATTGACAAACTAATTAAGGTGGCTTACTTTATATCAGGTAATTTGATAGATGATGCACTTATCCTTATAAAGAGATTCATGAAGAAAGTGTATAGGTTGCATGGTTTTTCAGAGAAGATCATTTTGGATCATGATTTGAAGATGACTTTGAGGTTTTGGGTAACTCTAAATTCAGATTTGGGTACATAACTTAATTTTAGTAAATATTACCACCCATAAAATGAGAAACAGACTGAGAGAGTTAACTAGGTGCTTGAGGACCTTCTTTGTATGTATTACATGGATCAGTAGTACAAATGGAAAGATTATATTCCACTGGTTGAGTTTACATATAACAACTCATACCAATTAGCATTAAAGATGGTCCATTTGAAGCACTTTATAGGATAAGCTATAAAACACCCATCAGTTGGAATAGGTTAAAAAATGATAAGAATTGGAGCAGAGCCAAACATTGATTAAATCATGCACAAAATAATAAAGCTGAACTTAAACAAGGAATTTTAATTCAACATAAATACATTTTTTATTCCACACTAAATTCTCTAATTATTCATTTTGAACATTACATAAAAATATATAGGATAATATTTCCTATATCCAAGGATTCACAAATCCCTATAATATCTCTCCTATAAAACCTATACAAATTTACCATATTATATGCAATAGATTATTATAATATATCTAACATAATATTCTAATATATACAAGTTTACCATATTAACCATATAATTAAAAATAATAGTAAATACTGATTTACATAATGGTAACTCACCTATTACTATTTACCATCCCATAAATACCTACTTTCACCTAATGTGAAAATTATTCCCAATAAAGGATAGGATAGTATTTGGACGTAATATGCTCTCAGAGATGGAAGAGAAAGGTTAGACTAATCAAGTAGAGGTTAGTTGAGTACAATGATAGATAGAAGAGCTATGTAGATCTAAAGAGAATAAAAAGGCACCTTGTAGTAGATGATAAAGTGTTTTTGTGGGTAAATCTGTAGAAGAGCTCAGTTAAATTTGAGAAATCTGCAAAGTCACTGAGATATGTGGGACCCTTTGAGGTGTTAGAAGTGGTCAATCTTATAGCGTATAGGTTTGCATTGCCACTAGCCCTAGCTCTTTTACATAATGTCTTCCATGTTTTGTATCTTAAGAAGTATATAGTTGATCCTACACATGTGTTGGATTATGAATGATTTACAGGTTCTTGATCCTTGGGTGGTCATAGTAGAACCAATCAGGGTAATTGACACATGCAAACTTCATTTGCATAATAGAGAGATGTGTCAGTATAAGGTCCAATGTGACTAATACTATGAAGATAGTGTAATCTAGGAGGATTATGGTGAGTTATTTATGATATTTATACATTTATTTACCTGATTATATACTATTATATTGTGTTATTTTTCAATTGAACAATATTTTAATTCAGAAATTGTATTTGAATAACAGTCATCTGGGATAATGACTACTTTTACGGGGGGAAGGATGTTACATCCTGATACCACACCAAGCAAACTGATTAATTATCTATGGATATTTATAGTGTCATATGTGATCTAGTTATTTTTACCTACACTTTGAGATATATACACTATTATGGGGTGGTTGATTATTACTTTGGTTATAATGCTATGAGCTAGTTGTAGTGTATTTTTAGATTATAATCATGTGGATTTATTATTGTGATTATATTTTATATATGAATATCATGATGTTTTAGTCTAACTACCTGCTTATGTGAGGTAGATGAAGGAGCACTCATCCCTCAGAGCATGATGAAGAGAGAGCACCATCAGAGAGGGTGATGTAGATGGTGATGTTGGGAGAAGATAGAGAAGCCATCTAAATCCCTGCACACACCACATTATTAAGATATGATTAGGTGCATAATTGTACGTCTATCATAGTATAATTTTATAATATTTACTTTTGAAAAGTATAATACACATCATTAAGTAGTTAGCATAGTATATTTTATGCCATTTCTTTTAAATAGTATATTACACATGATTAATCTAGTAAAGTAATGATATGAAATTAATCTTATGTATTTATGATTTTGGTGGTTTTATTGAATGAATTTGACTAATTAAATAAAAAATTCATTATAGAAGTAATTTTACAAATACAAAAGTAAGAGATAAAATTTAAAAAAAAGGATAAGATAAAAGAAAAGGGATGGACTAAATATAAGAAAAGAAAGCAAAAAAGAGTGAGAATCTTTACACAAAATAGAATAAAGGAAAAGAATATCATACTTAGAAAAAAAAAGTAATTTTAAAACAAAAAGGGTTATGCTCTCCTTTTTAGGAAAAAGAAAAAGAGAGAAGGAAATTTTAAAAATTATATATAGTCTTAGTATGATACCAAAAGAGAGGAAGAGAAGTGTGAAGCAAGAAGAGACATAGATGAAATGGAAGGAAAGAAGGATACAGGATAAAAATTTAAACACGTAAATGGTAGGTGTTATACTTAAAATTATGGTTGTTTTGTGTATATATTTATCTTATTGTCTTTATGTGTGTGACCATACCATTGAGAGACCCATCTGTACATTAAGAAAAGTAAATATTGTAGTATTGAATAAATAAAACAGTAGCAAATTGTATACAATTATATATTTGAAACATTTATTAATATATATATAAATAGAAAATAATAGTAAACATTATCTAATTATAATAGTATACTCGGGTCTGATGCATGTGAAAATAACTTATCTTTGAATCAAATTAATCCTTGTTATATACCTATCGATCCTAAATTATACTATTGTACCTATTTGATATGCATATATATAATAGATGTATTTAGTATTGGTATAATGATTGACCCTATGTATGATAGATTCAGTGATAAAATCCATGGCATACAGCTTGCTAAAGTATACTAGATTGTATGCATTTGTTTATATAATGCTAAGTTTGTTAAATGCCTTTATAAATTTATATGTAGTTATAATGTTAGGTGCTATTAGCCATTAATAAACCATAGTCTGTGTGAAGTCTACATGAATTTATATATAACTAAATATTCCTTTTCCCTGGGATGATTTTATACTTATAGTTTGGTGTGTCCAAACTATATGCGACAAACCATAGATCGTACAAGTGTTTGTTAGGATATACTACTTGTTAGAAGAGTGGTGTCTAAAATATACATCTATAAAGTTATAGTACCTGTTATAAAAGTGGAAATGCCTAAGATAAGCTTCATAATACAATTTATATATGTGGAACGAGCAATTATATGTATGAAATGCTTAATTTATATAGAATGTTTATTTAAATTGAAATTCCATATTATATGGTAAGCATTATACATGGAGCATTGTATTATTTTTTCTAATGGAAAATTATATGGATAGAGCACTATATCATATATTATGATAAAACAATTACTATATATTAAGAATTCTAGGAAAAAGATTGTGTTAAAATACTATTGACTTAGTCAAACTAGTTTTGGATAACCAATGTCATGGATTTGTATCCCTAATAATTCTCAAGATTGAATTTAGCATGATGATCTAAGTAGATGTATAAGAGATAGGTATATATAAATAGTATAACCCAATTTCCATAATGAGCTAAGAAATCATAGTTAATGTTTATTATGTGAAACCATCCATGTTAACTTGAACAAGTGGAAATACTTTTTTGGTAGGTATTGCTATTCGTAGATAAGTTCTTATTAAACTAGAGATTTTTTTAACTAAATCTAGTCTTCAAGATATTAGGACATCAGTAACGTATAGTAAATATAATTTCAAAATTATAACAAAAGATATGCAAGTGGGAAAAAGATGTAAAAAGCTGGGTTTCATAGTAGATGTCTTTCAAAGTTGTGATCCATTGCTTATGTTTGAACTATGATATTATGGGTGTCATAGGATATGTTATTTGGAAAATACTTTATTGACTAAAGAATTCCAATTTAGATATATAATGTACTTTATTGGTATAAGTTATGAATGTTATTCCTATTATATGTGTATTATGCAGTTTTATTCATACATTTGATAGACTAGATGTATGTATTTTTGTTTTCTTCCATATTTAGTATATATAGTTTATGATGGTAAGAGATAATCTATAAGAATATATGGTTATACTTGTGTTAATTCATTCTTGAATTTTTGACTCAGAGTAAGTAGTGAGACAAACTTCACTAGCTTACTAGTTTCACCATGCTTGATAAGGGTAGTCTGATCAAGTGGTGTGTTTGAAATTGACTCATCCTAGAGATCATTAACTATTAAAAAATTTGGCCAAAGAAATGTTAGTTATACATTGTCATTTCATGTGTATTTATTACATGTTAGTGTGATATCATATTATAATATATTTCTTTATGGTACACTTCATGTTTAGAACTCATATAGCACACAAGTACTAGCTTGTCTCTTTGGATTCCTACATTGTTACTATCTACTCATCCATGAAGGAAGGGTCATTCCCTAATGGGAGATTATTTGGGTATTGTTGGTCTGTAGTTGGTGTGAAAAAGATCTTAGATGATGCTCTCCCTCCCCATAGTATTACTTACTTGGAGATGACACATGAGATTATCGTAGATACTAAAGTTTTAGAAAACTCATGCTCTGTGTAGAAATGTATCTTACATTTTTACTTTGTATATTATTTATTATTGAAAACATTAATCTATTAAATTATAATTATTTATTATATTACTTTGACAGTCGAGGCTATAGGATTGTATCAATCATGGTTGAAAGATTTAAATACTTTTTATATATAATATTGAGTATTTCATGTTGATATATGATGTGTAATGTAGAATAATTTATTTATAATTGTTAAATTAAGTATTTTATATATGATCTAAAAGGATTCTCCTACAACAAATTAATAAAAATTTACTAACTAACAAATTTATTTAATGAAAATACACAAAATAATATATTTATATTATTAAAAAAACACTAAAAGGTTTATATTTATCATAGGCCACTTTGGGAAACCTCCTTTGAACAAGTTCAATACAATAAATTTGTGGATGCCTTCATTGGCCTCAAAACTTACTTATATACTAAGTCTAATCCAAGCAACTACTACTTCTCATGAATGTGGGATAAAACAAAATGCTCACGTGATGACTTACAAAGCATATGCATCCATAGCAACTAATATACGAACAAAGTATAGAGAATGGATAGCATGGGTTCCTACATCCCCTCCCTCTTAGGAAGATATTTATCCTCAAAGTTTCAAATGTGGGAATTAGTGTTGAATCTAAAATAATGTTTCTCATGTTGTATCCTTTGGTTGCATTCTGTACCACTGAACCAATACCTCTTTGATGGAGTGGGAGCAAAGTTGTTGTGTGCACCTATCCAAGATTGCCTCCAGCACAAGAATGATAAATCCTTCATTATCAAGTTCTAGTAAAAGAGTTTGTACTCTGATGTTTTTTACAAGAACTTTCTTTAGACAAGAGACATGAAATATTGGGTGAACTCAAGAAGGTGGGAGCTGCAACATATAAGCAACTAAACCAATATTTTGGAGAACCTTATACAGCCCATAAAACATGGGAGTCAGATTATGATGTCCTTTAATTTTTAGGGAGGGTTGCTTGTAAAGCTATAGGCAAAGAAAAACCATATCACCTACTTGAAAGTGTACTCTAAATGGTGTTAGTCAGCCTATCATTTCATTCTATTTTGTGCCATATGAATATTGTCTTGTAGGGTGTTGAGGATTTGATCCTAGGTTTGAAGAATCATTTTGATCACTTAAATTGGGGGTGAATGGAAGGAGCATTAGTAGTACTTGAACATAGACTAATTCATATGGAGTCATTTTAGTTGAAGTGTGGTAGGAAGTATTATACCACCATTTGGCAAAGAGAGCCACTTTCCCCACTAATATTGTTTTTCTAAGGTGAAGCAATGAAAGAAAGTTTCCAAGAATTTGTTGCCAATTTTAGTTTGGCCATCTATTTGTGGATGATATCCAAAAATCATCTTTGATTGGGTACTAATGCATCTAAATAGTTTTGTCCAAAAATAGCTAGTGAAGGTTACATCACGATCTAAGATAATGGAAGAATGAATGCCATGAAGATGGAAAATATGGTCCAATAAAATTTGTGTGATTATGGAGGCAATATAGGGATGGCTAAGGGCACAAAAAATACATAGGGTGCGGAGCTAAAAGCTTCACCTTGTTACAAACAGAAGGAGGTTTTTTGCAGCTTGACAGTCACCGGCGTCAGCAGGCCACAACTGACGTCGGTCAGGGGAAGCACAGAGGAAATCGGCATTGGCAAGAGATCATCAGTCACCTTGTCGGTCACCTATAGCGGTCTAAACTGCTGTTGACGAACAGTAGTTAAGTGAACGCAAAGTTTGCATGTTGAAGACTAGTTCGAGTCTTTGAGCCACCCGTCTAATTTAGTGTATGCATGAGATCTATATAATAGACTCATGGGCTATATTGTTAAGTGTTGAACTTGTAGAACCCAAGTGTGGAGCTTGGAGAGTTCTTCCCATGGTGGAATCAAGTAGGATTCCCCATGTATGTAAGATCAGGTTTGATATGCAGGGAGTTGTAGGGTCATGGAGGAGATCTACATGTGATAAGTAAGATCAGGTTAGTCTGTAGGGAGATGTGTGAATGCGAGGGTTAGAAAGGAGATTGGTGGGGGAGCTAGATCCAAGGTGATAGTAATACATCAGAAGGATCATGGTAAGATCTACTTGGAGTACCGGTTCATACTCAGTTGTACTGGAGGTATAATGAGGTGAACAACAGCTTGTGTAAGTTATTAGTTAGACCTATGAGAGAAGATTACTCAGGTGGGAAGATTACTTGGAGCCCTTGAAGTAGAAGGCCTTGTAGAGGTAAGATGTGACTTTTTCCATTCTCTTCTTAAAGAATTTGTTCTTTTGGTATTTCATCATGATCACTTATAAGTTTTGAGAAACCCTGAGTGCCCTATATTTATGGATCTCCTTAATGAAATCCATGGAAACCTCTATCCAAATCTTGGTAGGGTTGATCAAATGTTCAAGCAACCCAGGATAGAGTGTTGTTTAACACTTGTTGCATTGGCAGGTATCACATTTAGACACCATCTATTAAATGAATTTTTCATTCTCTTCTTAAATAATTTTCATCATGATCACTTATAAATTTTGAGAAACCTTGAGTGCCCTATAAATGGAGAAGCATGAAGTTCATAGAATATAGCCTATTGAAGATCTATATTCTATGGAAGCACTAGACAGCGCTTATATTGTCGAGAAGCACCATCCCAAGAATGTGGTATGATAGAAGGGTTAGTGGAACACTAGTGAATGATTTGAGATATTAAGGATTCATTGACATACCCCTACTATATAGCATCCAACCAATTCATAATAGGCATGAAAATTGATGAAAGGGAAGCTTGGTCTACAAATGTACAAGACAGAGCATCATCCACAATATTATCCTTGCCCTTCTTGTAATTGATATCATAGTCATAACCCATGAGTTTGATGACCCATTTATATTGTGATGGGGTGGATACCCCTTGTTCTAAGAAATATTTTGAACTCTGGTGATCAATTTTGATGCAAAAAAATTCCAAGTAGGTATGGCTGCCATTTCTATACTGCATGTAAAATGGCCATCATTTCCTTCTCATAAGTAGAGAGTAATAAATTATATATAGAGAGATTTATTGGTGAATGTAATGGAGAATCCTTCTTAGAAGAGAATAGCATCAATTCCATTGTTTCAAGCATCACTATAAATAGTGAAGGTCTTGGTAAAATTTAGCATAGCTAGAATAAGTATAATACATAGCGTGTTTTAATTTTTTAAATGCATACCCAATAGCTTGTGTTCATGCAAAAGTATCCTTTTTAAATATAGTTGTCATGGGAGTTAAAATCTTATTTTAATCCTTGAAAAACTTATGATAGTATCCAATTATCCCCAAAAAACCATGGAGGCTCTTGAGTGTCTGAGGATGAGGCCAATTTGTCATGGCAGTTATTTTCTTGGGATCCACCCAAAACCCTTCATCTAAAGCAATATGCCAAAGATAATCTAATTCATCATGTCCAAAAGCATATTTGGATTATTTTTCATAGATATAATGATCAGAGAGAAGTTGTAGTGTGAGCTTCAAAGGTTGGAGATGCGTAGACCATGTTTTACTATAGATGAGGATATCATCGAAGAAGACCAAAATGAATTTTGTAAGTAGGGCTAGAATATTTTATCCATCAATACCTAGAATGTTGAAGGAGCATTAGTGAGGCCAAAGGGCATAACCAAAAACTCATAGTGGCCATTATGCATCCAAAAATCTATCTTAGGAATATCATCCTCATGAAATCGGATATGGTGATATCTAAAGCAAAGATCTAACTTGGCAAAAAAAAGAGCACCATGAAGCTCATCAAGAAGATAATCAATAACAGGGATCAGGAACTTATCCTTAATTTTTATGTGATTAAGTACTCAAAAGTCAATGTAGAGGCACCATGACCCATATTTTTTTTGGGCAAGGAGAATTGGGGAAGAATATGAGATGTTATTGGGGAGAATAATGCCTTGCTTTAGTAAGTCTTGAATGAGCATCTTGATCTTGGCCTATTGCTAAAATGGGTAGTGGTGAGGCTTGATGTTGGGAGGGCTACTTCTAGGAAGGATCTAAATATGATGGTCCTATGGATATGATAGTGGCAATCCCACCAGTTTGACAAAGATACATTTATACCTATGTAGAATAGTTTATATATTATAAGGAGTAGTGGAGACGGTTGATGGTTGCATTTGAATGGAATGGAGCTAGGCAATAACACCATGTGAATTTTTCTTAACAAGTTTTTTCATGTGATGTAAACTTAAGATGCTAAGAGACCTCAGGTGTAAGCCTTTCAATGTGTGTTTTTACCTATTGCCTAAAAATTGCATCCAAATTTTAGCAAAATTCCATAAGATAGGTTCAAGTGTGCTTAACCATTGGGCTCCCAAAATAACATCACATTTGTCTAAGGGTAAGGAAAACATGTGAGAGCACAAGTTATAATTCCCAATAAAGATACACACATTGTGACACTTCCCTTTACAAGGTAATGTACCCCCATTAGCAATCATGACTTCAAATTTGGAGCAAGCATGGACAAAAAAATTAGCCTGTTTGGTGATCTGAGGGTCAATAAAGTTATTAGTGTTACTAGAATCAATGAGTATTATGAAAGGGATATTATTGAAGTAACCCCTGACCCACATGGTTTTTGAGGTGGTGACTCTTACTAAGGCATGGAGAGAGATCTCTGGCTGGTCTTTCTAAGAATCTTGTTTCACAATTAGTTGAGCTTATTTTGAATCTTTTATTTATCCTAAGCATCTTCCCAAACTTTATTTTTGGATGGAGAGTCCACATCTAGTAGGTAGAGATTTTACTTGATAAATTGATGTCCTTGAGTGAATTTGTATCATAACTATAACATAGTCCTTTTTCTATATAAGCTCACATCTCTTCCAACTTATCCAACCCTAAGGCTTCCATCATCATGTTAGGCTGGAACATTTTGACCTCAGGTTGAATTACATCCTTTAATCCATTAACAAAATAACTCCTAAAGAATTCATCAGACAATCCCTCTATGTTATTGGATAATTTTTCAAATTCTATTTTATATTTTCTCATGATTCTTATTTGGTGAAGTTTAGTGAGTGCTCCTATGAAGTCATCAAAAGCACTAGGGCCAAACCATTTTAAAATGAGTGTGGAAAAATTGATCCATATTGGCTCATCATGAGTCTTGATATACCAACAATACCATTTAAGGGCTTCATGTTCCAAGTGAAAGGATGCAAGTAGGACCTTATTGGCATTAAAATAATTATGTAGACTAAAATAGTGTTATATGAGATAGATTCATCTAGTCAGATCTGCACCATTGAATCTAGGAAAATCAAGCTTCAACCCACAAAAATTGTTGGAAGAAAAAAAACTAGTATGTGAAGAGGACTCTGGATGTTGTACGTTGTTCAAGGTGGTATGTTAAAGATTGAGGCTATGAATTTTTTATCAAGATCTTTGATTTGGGTTTTGAGGGTGACAATTTCATCCTCTATATTTTTTGTTCCTATTCAAGTTATTACCATGGCTAGAATAAGATATTTTTTTTTTGCAATGGGTAAGAAAACTAGAGTTAATACACGTTTAGTAAGGACTTTTTTTAATTTGGGAAAAATCAGAGGGGGTAAGGGTAATTTTACTAATTTCTTTGCATAGTGGGAGTATGAATGATGAAGGGTAATTTCAGAAGTGAAAATGAAAAAACTAGAAAATTTATCAAAGAGGTACAAAGGAGAAGAAAAGGGAGATAAACACTATGGAAACATTTTGAGGCAAACAGACAAAAATAGACAAAGTTATGGCAAAACTTGAAAAAGAGAAAATTAAGATTTGCAAAAATTAGAAGTGGAATCAGGATATGAGACCTTAAGTCAAAAACATGGAGAATGTAATTTTAGGTGTCTAGATAAAGTTTGAGGATCAACAGGGCTATAGATGGAGACATATAGCAAAAAAATGAAAAAAAATCTAGTTTATGGTTTCTAGTTTCTGTCAAATGTCTAGTTGTAAGTCCTCTGAGTGAAAATATTCTGGTACTCTATTTATATTTTTTATAAACTGATGTGATATATATTTTTTGGTTTTTAGTTGTATCAAATGTCAAGAGTCTTCTAGAAATATTTTGAAACTGGTATAAATAGGCCACAAGTTTCCACGGTTGCCTAATATTTTAAAGATGTCTCTCTAGACACCAATGCCATCTAAGTGAGTACCACTCTCCAAAACTTTTCTATCCATGAATTTACCCCTAAACAATATCTCTTGGTTTTCCTCATGGGAGGAACTAGTCAATCAGGGTGGGGTCATTGCCAATTTCACTAGCAAGTCCTCTCATTGGGCCAGCTACTTTGGGGTTCTCATGGTACTCCTCACACTAAATTTTAAGGGTTACACCTAAGCACTTCCCATAGTTATGCAAATAGGTATTTACCTTGATATAAAATAAATTACTATGATGTAGAAAAATACTTAAATGAATTATGCAGTGAAATTAAAAAAAAACACTTCTGTGAAAAAAATTGGCCCTAAAAATTACTCTAATAGAAGATGAGAGGATCATCCTACAATAAATTAATGAAAATGCATGAAATAATAGATTTATTTAATTAAAATTTATGGAATAATAGATTTATATTATTATCAAAAACACCAAAAGCATTATATTGATCGCAGACCACTTTAAGGGGGTAACCTCCTTTGAGCAATCTTAATACAATAAATTCATAGATGCCTTCATTGGCATCAACACTTACCTATATACTAAGTCTAATCCAAGAAACTACTACTTCTCAAGAATGTCAGATAAAATAAAATTCTCACATGATGACTTATAAAACATATGCATCTATAGTAACTAATATACTAACAAAGTAAAAAAAAAGGGGTAGCACGGGTTCCTAACATGATCTCTGATCTAATTATTCCATCATGGTGTAATCATATTATAGTATTTATGTTTTAATAAACTAAAAAATGTTATATATAGATGTATCCTAGTGCAGATGTTACATTACATAAGGGGAAAGAATATTTCATTCCCAATAGGGTCAGCACCTAGCAAAGGAACACTGTAATTGTCAAGGTCTAAATTCTCCACTTTCTCTATCAGAGGTATCTCTAATGCTCAATGATTAACCTATTTGAAATAAATTAATCTTGATGATGAATATCTCAGGATTTAAAATGGAGAAGTTGGTGGTGTTACTTTCAATCCACATGGTTTTATTTAAGGTGTAGACTAACTAGTCAGGAGGAACCGTGTACCTCTTCACGCCCCACCCCACCAGCTAATGTTGACTTGTTTGATGATGCCATGAAAACTTTTCCATTAAAAACTTTATTATTAGAAAATTATTTGGGGAGTCATAGATGAGTTAAAAAATGTATTAGTTTTAAATTTTCAGGAAAAGGCAGTGATTAAAAAAATAATTGCCCATTATCACAACCATTCTTAGAGAGAATTTATTTTCATTAGTTTAACTTAAACCCATAAATATTGATGCTTTGTTTGGTCAAGCTAAATATGGGTCCATTTTTTTCTAATAGTTATAATGATAATGTTTTGAGTATTATGTCAAATAGTTTGGATAATTTGAATGCATAAGCCCAGGCATATTTTAATAAATGGGCAAAAGACATCAACCTTGTTATTAGAAATGCTGAGAAGGAAAAATATTTGGTAATGTATCATCATTTTTATGAAATTTCATGTCATATTTATTTTAGTTTGTATCAAATTAGATTTCATTTTTAATTTTAGGCAAAATATGAAAATCTTAAAAAAGAATCCAAGGTCTTTAATGTACATTTGAAAAATGCATGAAAAAGTTTATATTTTATCATTCAATTTAAGGAGAAGCATGTTTTATTGAATAAACAGAACAACACACTCATAAAAATAATTGAGTAAGGATGGGTTCCCAATGCTTTATTGAATCTAAAAATAGATGTCGATCCAAGTCTACATTCCATAGGAGATGCTACAAAAGAAGAAAAGGAAAATTTTGCTCGTATTAATTATATGATGAACATATTAAAAGGGTAGGGATATTGAAGGATGGCCCAAAGGAAGTGGAGGCATGGATTATAAAGGATGGTGGTAAAAATGTGGATCTTTTGATTGATAAAGTGGATGAGCAATGAGGTGTCTTTCTAAAAGACCAAAAAAATGATACTTTCTGATGTTGTAAACTCTCTTGTATTTGAAGACAATTTTATTTTTTATTTTTTAAATTGAAATGATAATTTTAAGTTTGGATTTTTAATGATTATTTTGTTAAGTTTCAATTAGTCTTGTTTTACTGAATAATGATTTATAATTCATATATCATCTTGTTGATGTAATTCAATGAACATGGTGATGTGAACTACAATTTTTTTTTCTATGGATTTGGAGTGAGCATGAATTTGAATTTGAATTTTTTGATGTTGTAAACTCATTATTAAATTTAAAAAGATAATGTTATGTTAAAGAAAATAATTTTAAATGATAATGTTAAGTTTGACTTTACAAATGTCAGTTTTTTCAGTTGATGTAGTTCGAACAACATGGTGATATGGACTGTAATTATTTTTTCTTTGGATTTGGATTGAGCATGGATTTGAATTTGGACTGAGCATGGATTTGAATTTGATGTGTTTTCATCTTGTTTAATTATTATCATTGTTTTAGATAATGAAAAAGTTGTACTTATTATGGATGTAGAATTTAAGCAATTATTATGGTTTTTTCTACACTTGAATCTTCATGAATTTATTTTTTTATTTTGAATTTGGTTATGTTGTTCAATAAGCTTATTGTGTTCTATCTCCCTTGTATTTGAATTTAAAATTCATATTTTTAAGCTAAAATTTAAAGTTAAAACTATTAAAATGGTGCTACAATATCAAATTTAAGTTATTTCAAAAGTAATAACAATATGTATTTAACAATATAATCTTAGAAAAATATTATGACCCATTTGAAATTATGAAGAAATAAATAAATAAATAAAAGGGAAGGTTGCATGATGTATGGAACAAATATTTCAAATGATAATGCTATCAATAATTATAATGAATTTAGTATTTGAAATGTTTTATAATATCAAAAATGATATAAAATTGGAATTCAGAATATGAGAATTGCAATAAATATATAACTAATACTTTGGCAGTTGAAATAATCCTACACAAACCTGCTCATTGCCAGTGACATTTTCATCCACCATGTCAGTGGCATATTTAGTGTCATTATTTAGATCCTCTCTATTTTTCATTATATTACTGATGCCTCTTCTTTTAGTTTGAGAATTCCATGTTGCCATAGCTCTTTCATAAGGAAACATGTCCACAACATAACGTGAAACATATAATCTTAATCAAGTTTCTAAACTTTTATCCAATCTATTTAAAAAATTTGATTTAATGAAAGATAATACACTAAATACTCTTTCTTATTCCACTGAGCCCAAAATCATTGTTTGACAAAGCTCATATAATCAAAAATATTCACTAAGACTTTCCTATAGGATGTTATTAGGATTAAAAAATTCCATAACCGTGTAATTACCTTATTTTCTGTTGGTTCACTTAGAAGGCAATATTGTTCAAACATTGTAATTCCAAAATGAGTTGACTGAGATATCATTAAATCCTTTCTCAAAATACCTTTTATTTCAACTCTATTGACCTCTACATATTTATTAAAGTGATTAATAATAGAACCCATGTATTTGTGAAATAAATTGATAATCAACTTTTGACTGTTATTATTGTTCTAGAATATGGGATTCATAACTGTCATGGCCTCCAATAAATCATCCCTTTGAAAATCATCTTTGATCTCCACAAATAAGTTTAGTGAGATTATACTCAGTTTCATTTGTGTTTTAGATATAACTATATCATACAAAATACCTATCATAGGTAGTTCTTCAGATTCAACTCATACAAGATCAGGTCTTTTGTAGAAAGTGTGCATTGGTATTGTTAGTGTTCTAGATTTGTACCCTAGCTAAGAAGAGGATTCTTTAGGTCCTCTTACTCAAATATAGTCCAACATAAGACTTATCCTATATTATGGGTATCTTAATAATGGATCAAACCTCTAAAGAATGATAAATTCCTTTTAGAGCTATCACCTATACTAAACCTAAATTAGCACTTGCTTGGAAAAGGGAGAGAGACTTTAATAATAACTTATAAAATCATGTAAAAAAAGGTGATGCATCAATGATTTGATCACTCAAAATCACACAAGACACACTATAGGATGCACTTAAGACTTGAAAAAATCACTCACATCAATATTTCATAAAAAAGCATGAATCAGCTATTAACCTACTATGGGAGGGCAGTTATCCACTTCCAAAACTGACCAACAGACCATATATTGCACTTAGAATGACCTGTGAGGATTTTCAAAGTAGTTCATGAAGGTGATAAAATTCAAATAGAGGTAAGGAAAGTATACATTTACTTAACCAATCAATAAACTCATAAGAAACTTTAATTCAGCTATAAAAGGAGGAATTTAGTCTCTATTATATCAAATAGGTGTTACAGTATAAATCTCAATAGAGTTTAGTCATACCAAAGAGAAGGATCCATTTCAAGGCTTATAAACATGTATTTATAAAAAAAAGGAGAGAGAGGGATTTGTGCACATAGAAAACATTGAATGAGGCCCAACCACCCTTGATGGATTATCACCCACTCAAGGATGTTGAGTCATGATCTTATTAAGAAGGAACAAACTTCAAAAGGCTTCACAAAAGAAATGAATGCTCCATGATTTTTATCCAACTACTAGGTCACTTCTTGGGACTCTACGCTATATTTTAATTTGATCTGCTTATGAGGACCAAATCTTCATACTTTAGAACTAACAAATCCATGTTTGATCTTCTTTAGGTGGCTATGAATATTTGCTTATCAAGAAAAATACCATGTCAAAGGACAAAAAGCTTCCCCATAATCATGTATCTACCTCTCAAAAATAACTAAGCATAGGTATTTGAAACCAATCATATTTATTAGTTTCCCTATAGCTTTAATGTTAGTGAAATGAAATTCACCAGGTATTTGATATCGCTTTGATAATAGTCACCAACCCTTTTAATTATAATAGGTCTAATAATACCTATTTTACCTTGACAGAGCTTTTAATGGTGATGTCAATTTTAAAATATCCACTCTGGTTTGATTTTAGACCATATTTGAACTTGGATCCTTTGTATTTACTTTGTCGAGTCAAAAAACCACTTCCGTGACCTCTATCAAAAGCTTCATAGCTCACCTCCACTCATTGTTTATCGGTTACCAAATTGGGTTTAGCAAATTAAGACACTTAGCATCCTCACGCTTGGTTTGAGCCTCATTGGCTTATTAACCTTTTTGACCCCCACTCATCATTGATCTACATGTGTGATTAAACATGTGTTTTTATATCTTCTACCTATTTGAACATGCTTATGACACTTGTCAATCATGCCTTTGATTTTTATATCTAATGACTTCCTTAACCTCCACCCACCATTGATTTGAATACATGATTAAACATGTGCCATTGATTTTCTTGGACCTGCTATCTTGTTAGTCACCACTCAACATTGGATCTTATATCTATTGAATGTCAACCATTGATCTATAATGTTTAAAATCAAACATCTATTTACTGTGGCTTTAATTTGATAGCCATGTGAACATCTTATTGACTTATTGACCTTACATATTCCATTAATTTTCTTTGTGGGATTAAATGTGAGCTATTGATCTTACTAGGACCCACTAAATATGTCTTTGCCTATTCTATTGGATCTAACACCTATGATCTCACCATTTATCACCTTTACGCTTGTCTATGGGGACCTTCTAACTTATTGACCCCCAATCACCTATACGCCATTAGATCTTTATTTAGGTGCCTGATATTTTGACACTTGTCAATCTCATGTTCACTCAAGGACCCTTTGATGATTTTTGAATGCAAATAGCTACTTTCAGGGGCTCAACTTTAACATCCATGTGCTTATCAATTGACGTCTACATGACCATCAATGACGTCTATGTGAGCATCAATATTTGGACCCCAAATAGTCATTTACTAAACTTGAACTTTGACATTTATGCACTCATCATTAACATCTACACGCCCATCATTACCTACTGGATCAATTTCCCTAAAACAAACAATTATGTTAGATATTTTGCATTGGGAATTTGTTGTGACCAAAATATATTAAAGAATTAGGTCCTTTCTTTTGCCTTGGATAAAATGTTTGAAAGAAACATGCCTTTGGGATTTTCATTTTGAATAATATGTTTGAAAGAATTTTCACTTCAGGATTTTTATTTTGGATAAAATGTTTGAAAGAATTTTTACTTCAAGATTTTTGTTTCAGATAAAATATCCAAAAGAATTTACAACACTTAGCCAAAAAACTCGAAACAATTTTTTTTAAATAAATATGAGCACTTAGTCTGAATAGAAGGTTCCAAAGAATTAAACTTAGCAAAAAGAAAGCCCAAAATAATATGCCAAGTAAGGACTTAGCCAAAAAAGGTTTTTACACTTAGCCTTTTTTAAATCTTGTAGGCTCTTCTGAACTTATGCTTAAACTTTGAATGCTCAAAATACTTTCCAATGCTTGTGCAACTTGTCCCTAACCTTTGATCTACTTTGATCACCATGAAACCTTCCCAAAAACCTTCCTCTTTGCTCTACAGACCTGTCCCTCAAAAATTGACAAAATAAACTCAAGGTAACTTAAAGTGTTTCAAAATATTTGCATACTACAAGTGATCCTTGGACCATTCAATCCATCCAAAAATCTATTCAATCCTTATTCCATACTTGATCTTCATGACATTATATTGTATTTAGGTAAGTTTTATATGTAAGCCAAAAATTGGCTAACATCTTTGGAGACTCAGTTGGGTAGCATGCTTGCTATATTTGAGAACAAAGACCATTTGTGTGACTCTTGACTTATAACAGATAATACATTTTTTACATTACTATAAGAGACCTTTTGACTAAAATGACAAATGAATTCCATCAAAATAGAGAAAGAAACAAAAGAAAATAGAGAAATTAAGCTATCAAAATAAATATGCAAATAAATCACTTATTTAGGATAAAATAGAAAAAAAACTAATGTGTAAAAAAACAACACTTGGAGGAAAACAAATAAACTAACTATGTATAAGGAACGTAGCTTCCTTAAAAGAAATTTTTTAGATGTATCCCATTGACTAGGATAGGAAGTTCCTCGCCATCCATCTTTTTAAGTTAGAAATCATTATGGGATTTATATTAGGAAATTGTATATGGACCACTCCAAAGAGAGTCAAACTTTATATGCCTTTCTGGCTTAGCTCTATCCTCATCCTATTTAAGGACTAAATATTCATATTTAAAGCTACGTGAAGAATCTCCTTTGTTAATTTTATTTTACCTTTGCTTGATGGTTTTCCATGGTTAGCATGGACTAATGTCTTATCTCTTCTATCTCCATAAGCTCATCATATTTTATCTCCATTGGTTCATTCTCCAACAACTCAAGTTGATGCATCAGTTCTAGGGTAGTAAATTCAAGAGAAATAGGCATTCTTGTTTCCTGACCATATACCAACTTGTAGGGAGAGTTGGCTATTGATTTTTTATAAGTGATCCTATCAGCCCACAAAGATGACTTTAGCTTGAGGTGTTATGACCTTTGATTATCTTCAATAGTCCTTCTTATGATCTTCAATAGGTTCTTATTTATGGACTCAATACGGCCATTGCCTTGTCAATAGTAATTTGATGAAGTGTTGAGAAAAACACTATGTTGAACTACCCATTGGCTGATTTTAGACCCCAAAAAGGCCTTAGGATTTTCATAAATAATATTTTAAGGGACTCCAAACATGGTAAGCATACCTTCATAAAAATCTAGAATATTGGACTCATTTTCTTCTTTCAACACTACTATCTCTATCCATCGAGTAAAATAGTCTATAGCAGTCAGTATCCATATATGTCCTGAGCTTGAAGGTGGGTTAATGAGACCATTAAATTCCAAACCCCATTAGAAAAAATTCTATTTTACAACAATTGGGTGGAGAGATAAGGCTTCAAGCTTCACCTTTCCAACAAATATAGCACAAAGTCTGCATTTCCTAACCCATGCATGACAATCTCCAAATAATCTTGACCAATAATACCCATTTCTCATGATCTTGTGGGCTATAGTTATTGCTAAATAATGTCCTCTACCATTTCCATCATGAAACTACTCAAGCAATCTCTATGTCTGATGTGGATCTATACATATTAGAAGCATACCATTGATATCTTTCTTGAACAAAACACCATCAATAAGAAGAAAAGGAATTGACTGTAATCTAAAATATCTTCTTCTTGAAGGGATTAGAAGAGAAGGATAAATACCATCCTGGATAAATCTTACCATGTCTTGGAACCAACTGGAAGGTAAGGTGTGATTAGTTGTAATTTCTTCATTAGTTAACACTATAGCCACCTCATTAGTTTTTTGTAAATCTTGGGTTAGATGTTCACAAAGTCCTTTGTCTCTTAACAACTTTGTTACCTTAATCTTAACATCATACTCTATTACATTATTTATCCAACCAGCTCTTTTCTCATTTATATCCTTGTTCAAAAGAAATTATTTGACACTTGGATGGGCAACCATCAAATGTATCTTATTATTATACAACAAGTATCTAAATTTATTGAGTGACCTTATAAATGAAATTACATGCTTTTCAAAAAAATATTACCTTATTTCATATTCTTATAATTTTTGAATGAAGAAGGTTATTGGCTGCTCTAAATCCTCATGATTTTGTTGCATAAGAATACCTGAAATTATGTTAATGTTAGCATAGGTGTACAGGATAAAATCCTTTGTGAAATGAAGGTTTAAGAGTGTATGAACCATGGCTATGGATTTCTTGATTTATTCAAAGCTTCTTACTCCTTCGACTAACTGAAACTCTAAGTTTTATTTAGCATAACTTAAGTGTCCTAGCTAAAGTGGCAAAATCTAAAATGTACCTTCTTATAAAATTGATCTTTCCTAAGAACCTTTACAGAGCTTTCTTGTACTTAGGCAAGGAAAGTGAAAGAATTTCATCTATTCTATAAGGATCTATATTCATACCATGCTTAAAAATCACATGTTCAAGAAGATTACCTTCATGAATCAAGAAGACACAACTTTTAGGATTTATAGATATCCCAAATTGTCTACATCTTACAAATACTTGCTCGAGGTGAATCATGTGCTCATCTACACTATCATAGAATACTACTATGTCATCTAAATAAATAATTATAAACTTGTTAAGGAGACCATAGAATTCCATATATGTGGCTTTTTAAAAAAATTATCTAGCATTAGATAAACCAAATGGAATATTTTTATATGAAAATGTCCCCCACTTTGTGGTGAAGGTTGTTTTGAATTGGTCTTCTTCTTTGACAAAAATCTGATTGTAACCACTATAGCCATCCAATAAAGAAAACATTTCTGAACTTGCAACTAGCTATAGAATTTGTTCCATAGATGGCAATGGATGGTGCTCTTTAAGGGAAGCCTTGTTCAAATCATGAAAGTCAACACATGATCCAATGTCACCATTTTTTTTCATACTGGAACAAGATTTTCTGCCCAATTTGAGTGCTTAATTAGAAATATAATAGTCAACTCAATGATATTATGAATCTCAGCTCTCATTAAAGGCTCAAGATTTGGATTGATAGGCCTTGGTCTTTATCTTACTAGCTTGGTTTTAGCCTCTAACTCAATGGTGTGTTGAGCTAGATTTGGATCAAATATTTTAAGGTCATTATATTTCCTTTCAAATACATCCATAAAACTTGAACATAACTCAATGAAAGTTTCCTTTTTGAAGGAGTACAAACTTTACCCAAATTTAAGTTCTTACCAGTTGTAATCTCCACATTGGCATAATGTTCCTCCTTTATTGACAATGAAGGTTTTTCCTTCCTCGAATCATCATCACCACTAAATATTTTCTCAAGGGTGACCAACCCTTTAAGAAACTTATTTGTCTTTAACTATACAATCTAGTCACCATACTACTATGAGAACTTGTCTTGGTTCCTTGAAAAAAACTTAGCCTCTTCTTACAAGAACCTGACAATCTAAAATATCATCTTCAAACACTTGCCAATTATCATTATTATCTGGAATAGACGGTCTTAAAACTATCCTAATGTCTGACTGAACTTTTTCATTTTTAATATCAACTAGGATACTGAATTACAACCCAATGGCAGGCAACCTATCTACATATTTGTTCTCACTTCTTTATATTGCTGAATGTTAAAGGATTGAAAATATTCAAGTAAATCTCATACCCTGTGCTTATAATAACTAATCAATAGATTTTTTCATATGTTTACACCTCTTACTTGGTGAACTACTAGTTCACTATCTCCAAAAAACTTGTAAAGAACTGACCTTCATCTTCCTTCATTATAAACCATGAACTAGTACCTCATATTCAACAACATTATTGGAACAACTAAACTAAAACTTGAGAGAATAAAAATACCTTTGATTGGTTGTAAAAATAAACATCATTCTATCCCTGGTAACATGTTTATTTATTAACCCATCAAAGTATAACTACCACATGCCATCACTAGGCTCATGATCCTTCATCAAATCTAGAGTTGGTGTTTCTTTTTCATGCAGACAATAAACACTAAGTATTTCTTCTTAAATTAGCTTATAAGGATCATACTCATGAAAATCATAAGCCCATTCATCTAAGAATAGATCTGGAACTCCATCTAAAGGTGACTTAGTTTCATCTTTATTAGTTTCTAGCACCTCATCTAAGATGATACAATTAGTATTCACAATACTTGGCATATATGGATCTATTTAATAGTTCAGAATGTATTGTTACTTTAGTACCATACCTGGTTCTAAATAGTAAATATGTCTAATTAGTTGATAAGTATCATCTAATCCTTGAGGTAAAGTCCCTTGAAAGACACATAGCAAAATAGGGAGGTAACTCCACCACAACCACATATTGTTGAATGGTAACATTGGGGCAAGCATGTAGTGTCAACTTTATATCTTTGATGATGCCTACTATCTTTGTTGGTGACCCATATATTTTTAATACTCTTTTAGTATTTGGTTCATAGACAAGACCAATCTTATATGTAATTTACTTAGGCATGATAGTGTTACTAACTCCATTGTCCATTACACAGTTATAAACTAGGTAGTCACCAAATATCAAAGAAAGGTAGAAGAGAGGAGCTTTGTTTGAATTTAATTTAGATTTATCTACATTCATCATCTTGTGTAATTTTTACTTGATTGCCTGGTCTGCATTAGTTAGGATAGTACCTTATTTCTCAATTGGTTCTAGAGACACCTTGAGAGTTGAAAGCTCTTGGATGAGCATATCCTTTTATCTTAAAATAGCAAGGGAATCCCAAATGTTAATGCTGACATTATATTTCTTCCTCTAATTTATTATGTTGAATTGAGCTCCACTAACCTTTGAATACATTTTCTAAACCATTGTTTGTTCATGGACTAGAGGTATTTGAGGGACCTTCTTTTCCTCTGCATTCTAATTTTTTTGTGTTGTAGGGGCAGCAAGTTGATCTTTGATACTCTTAAGAGAAATATTAGGAGCACTTGAATAATTTTTCACATCTTGAGGTTCCTCAATAGCTCTTATTTTAGATCTAGTTAGAGCTGTAACTTGACCACATATGTCAGTCTTACCAATTTCATTGAATGTAACTTGATCATCCATTTTCCAATTTACATTAATGGCACTAGGTTTCCTTTGATCTTGTTGATAATCTCCTTAGGGTGCCAAATTTATCTCTTGATACTAACTTTCTTGAATTTAAAACTCTTCTTATGTCATTTGTGGCATAATAATGTTCTGTGATACCAAGGCTTGGTTTTGAGTATCATAGGGATCAAATGACTACCAACCTGAATCTTGCATCAAGTTATTTTGAGGAAGTGTCAGAACAATGGCTTTTAAATTGTAAGATGCAATAATATTGTTGACCCAATTTTGTCCCTCAGGCAAAATCTTGGTCACCTTCTACACCTGCTTTACATGGCCAGTCATTTTGAGTTGCAAGGTCCGCCTTCAGGGTTTGACAGCTTTGTTTCAAAGCATTGGCTCATTGGCCTAGTTTATTGGCATTCACAGTAGCAAGAGGCAGAGTCTTCAAACGTTCACAAGAAGAAAGAAAAAAACTAGGACATTCGACACTTAGCAAAAAAGGAAGGGCAAAAAAAATGCAAAGGGTGACAGAATCACCATCCACAACACGAGCGGGTAAAAAGAGACCCCCTACACGCAATGCAGAGAGCGGCAAAATCGCCGCCCATAACACGGGCAGGTAAAAAGAGACCCCCTACATGCAATGCAGAGGGCGGCAAAATCACCGCCCACAATGCCGGTGGAGAAAAAGAGGCCACTAACATCGGCCGATGTCGGCAAAACTGCTGCCATCAGCAGCTTACATAGGCCGACGTCGGCAAAACTACCGCGGTCGACAGCTTATCGGCCGATGTCGGCAGAAGTCCTACATGCAATCCACTGCAGCGGGTGGCAAATTCGCCGCCCACAACATGAGGTGGTAAAAAACACTTACAGAACATAGGAAAAAACCCGCCCGGCCACCGGAGGAGAAGACCAGCACGCAAAATGAGGCAACAAGCATGGTCTTGGCAGACTTATGACATCATCAATAGTGTTTTTTTCACTCTTTCCAATGAGACTCCTCTTGGCTTTTCTCTATAAATGGGCAGACTTGTTCATTTATCAGGATCTTCCCCACTTTTGTAAAGAGCACTGCTCTCCAAATTTTCCACCTGAATCAATAAAAGACAGTTTTACCTCTATTTGGATGGATCTTTCTGTGTATGCATTGAATGTTAATCTGTGTCCAGTCATTGTCTCTTGATGCTCTCACAGGTTCAACACTAGCAAACCTGTGATCTACAAAGTGCCACTGTCTGCTGCTGCCAAGAGTAGAGTTCTATTTTGGAGGTATAAAATAGGTGAGGCCACTTACAGTGTGTATTTCTCAGCACCTTGGTGAGTCCCTGTTTCTTGTGCTTTCCATAAGAACCTCCCTGTCATCCCAGAGACCTGGTCTTTTCTGCTAGATCTGAGTGTATGTACATTTTTCCCTGATCCTGAGTGTGGATGTGGAAGGTCAACCTGTTTTTGGTGTATCACCTCTTTTAGAGTAGGTTATTTGTTTTCATGTTTTTTCTCTATCTCTTTTCATCCCCCCCAGTATACCTATATTTTGCGCTACCTGAAATAAACAAGATACATCAGAGGGAACTAGCCCATACCTAGAGACTCTCCTCTCCTCCTTCGCCATCCCACAGGCGAGAGAGGGGTTTCCATGTTGCAGGGAGAGGGCAGGAATCCATTTTCCTGCTGCAGGTTGCACTTTCCAGTGTCAACAATTTTGGCACACCTGGTGGGACTGTAATTTTATCAGTTTCCAATGCAGTAGTATTTCAAGATTGATGTTGGTCCTGCTACAGTGATTTTCAAAAATTTCCAGCATCTAGTGACTCCACTGGTAAGAGCTCAGTGCTTTATTTTAAGACCAGTCACTTAAACTTCTATGCCAAAGGTTACCACAAGGTCAGCTTCAAGAAGGGTCCCCTTTGAGTTCATTGAACTACCTTTAAACTCTGCTAAAAGGCTTAGGTTTGAAAGAACTTGCCCTTATCCACTAGTAAATCCTCCTAGACTTGTTGCTAGGAACACCAACCCAGCTCAGCCACAAATACAACCTGTTCCAGCCATGGCATTGCCTTTTGCAGCTTTTCGTGGTGAGAGCCCTTTAAACCTCCCACGCTATGATCCGATCCCCAGAACAGCTCTAAAAAATGTGCCTTCTTTTGATGGAGTGGGACCTATTACAGTTGTTGAGCATATCAAAAATATTACCAACTTTTGCAATATTCACAATATAACAGAAGAAAATATTGCCATCAGACTGTTAGCCTTGTCTCTGAAAGGGAAAGCTCTTGATTGGTACGGCACCTTGCCTGTGAATTCCATACATTCCTAGAATGAATTGGGCACTCATTTAACTGATCATTTTGGGGAAAAAAGTGATGGTCTCTCTCTTGCTGAGCAACTAACAACTATAAAAAGAGCTCCGCACGAGTATATGCAGGACTTCAACATGCAGTTTCAAAAGACTTGGGATAGAATTCCCGTCCTGGTAAGGCCTACTCCCAACTATGCTTTCTTGTACTATCTAAAAGCATTAAATAGTGACATTGCTATGATGATCCAATCTATGGGGGGACACATACTGCCAGCTGCGTATGACATAGCCATTGCAGCCAAAAATTGCTTGATTCAAGCCGAGAAAATTGCCCCTAGGCCTCACATGCCACTTTTCCTAGAACCACTGCCCCCAATTCAGGCTGTCGCTCCTACAATTGCTCCCCTACCTATCATTGAGAAGCCAGCTATTTTTCCATCCAATGAATTAAATGAAGTTAAAGGCCTGTTGCAGAGCATGTCAAATGAACTTGTTGCCCTTAAAAGGCAGCAAGCTCAAAGCAACAAGCCAAACCAGGGTTATCAGAATTATGGCCATGCCCCTAGACCCCCCTTTTAAAATTACAACCAAGGTCAGGGGCAGCTCATTACAACCAGGCCTTATCAAAATTATAACTCAGGCCCCTCTTCATCATCTAAAGCCATGGTGCCTACTCAGAACAATCTAGTGCAGGAACAGGGAGGTTGTTCAACCATGGGACAAGGTCAAGAGCAAGCTGCCCATACGAATGACATGATGAATTTCTTTCAGAATTCAAAAAATTAGGCTACTAATTTTTCTCAGTTTTTTGAGTTTCCAGCCCAACCCAGCACAAGTAACAATCAAACTCAGTTGGATTCTACCCTGATAAATCATGAAGGAGGGGAACTCTGTGCAATTAATCATGGGGGCGCTGCAGACAATCAGGTTGATTACATTGCGGCCAATACGAGATTTAAAAGAAGAGTAGTTGGAGAAGCGTAGGCCTCCCCTCAGGTAGCAATGAATCCTCCACCACACCCATTTCAAAAGGCCCCAATTGTCAGACAACCATTTGCACCTCCAGCTCCTCAGTCTACAGCTCTAGCTGGGATCAACCCAAAGGAAAGTACGAAGGGGATAAGTCCCCAAGTTAATATAGTTGATCAAATGAAGAAATTGCATGTGAGCAATTCTCTATGGGATTCATTGTCTCTTTCAAGACAAAAGGAGGTATTGAAGAAAGAATTGCATGAGCTAGATCGCCAGGCCATCCCAACAGACACTAATAACGTCTTAATGATGAATGGGTAGCCTTCTGCTTCAAGTCAGGTAAAGAAAGAAGAAAAGACTCCCCCTTTTTATGTAGCTTTGATCATAGGGGATTTCTTAGTACATAATTGCATAATTGATAGCGGGGCCACCACTTCAGTAATGCCCAAGTGCATTGCTGATAAGATGGGGTTAAAGTATGAAGCCATGAACAAGGGAGTCTTGCAACTAGATGGAACACCTGCAAAGACAGTCGGGATCTTGAAAGGATTGAGTTTAACATTGCATGCCTACCCGACATTCTCAATCCCCCAAGATATAGTGGTAGTGGACGTTCCTCCATATTTTGCAATCTGTTTGTCTAGGGACTTTACGTCCAAAATAGGTGGTTATCTAGCAGCGAATTGGCCATATCTGGTTTTCAGAACCAAATACGGGACCAAAGTGAAAATCGAATCCGAGCCACTCTACAAGGACCACCTAGAGCCCTATTCACCCAAGGCAGTGAATGTCAGTTACACTATCATTGATCCAAAAGACTCTCAAACGGACAAGTCCTCATCTTCTGCTCTTGAAGGAGTCGCAGATCTACTCTTGGATGAGTGGAGAAGCGATAACTTTGAGCACGATCCTTATAAGTTTATTGAGGAGGCAGACCTTGGTGTCTATTTCTTGCATGAAGAAAGCACTGTCATGCCCAATATAATGAAGGAGAACAAAGAAGACCTTGGCCTGTGGCAACTATACTTCGACGGTTCCAGAAGCAAACTGGGCGCTGGTGGTGGGGCAATGTTAGTTTCCCCTTTTAAATAAAGGTACTTTTCAACTTTTTGTTTCTAGTTCTCTTGCACATGTAATATTGCAGAATATGAGTCTTTGATTCATGGATTTGAGTGGGCAAGAAAGAAGGGGATCAAGAAGTTGCAAATCCTAGGGGACAGTGAATTAATTGTGAACCAAATAAGAGGCTTAAACCTGACCAAGAACTCCTTACTAAAGTCTTACAAGCACAGAGTCTCAGATTTGATGGAATATTTCCTTGCTCTTAACATTACCTCAATCCCCAGAGAACAGAATAAGCAGGCTGACAGGTTGGTAGCTGTTGACGCCCAATTTGATGTTTCAAAAGAAATAAGCAGGGGTTGTGGTTTGCGCCATTTAAAAGTGGTGGTTCAGCCTTCAATTCCAGACAATGTTACAAATTGGCAGGTCTTCAAAAACGACCAGTAGATAGCTCTTTTCCTGCAAGAGGAAGCTGAGTTTCCGGTCCACAATCAAGCAAAATTGCAGCAGCAATATGGAAATCAGATTGTTCAATTGAAGAACAATAAACTCCCTAAGGGTCTGGTCACACTTGAAAGTATTTTCAATGGAGAGGACCAACTAAGAGATGACAAAGCATGCATCACTACCAAAGAGGAGAATTATGAAAAAGTTGAAATCTTTAAGGACAAGTTGCTGGCGCTCGGTAAAGTCTGCACGTTTCAAGAAAGGCAAGCTTTCATTTTGCTGTGTCAGGAGTTCGATGACGTCTTCGCCTGGAACTATAGCGACTTGAAAGGCTTTGATCCAAGACTCGCCCAACACACTATTGAATTAGAAGAAGCTGCAAAACTAGTCACACAAAAATAGAGGCATGTTAATCTGATGATTGAGCTCTTTATGCAGAAAGAATTGGTCAAGTTGATTGAGTCCATCATTATATTTTTGATCAAACATTCCTCATGGTTGGCCAATCTGGTTCCAGTTAGAAAGAAAAATGGAGAGATCAGGCTATGTGTCGACTTTAGAGACCTTAATAAAGTCTCTTTAAAAGATCATTATCCCCTTTCGAACATGGATCAGATCCTCCAAAAGGTAACTGGTTCCGAACATTTCTCCCTCCTAGATGGTTATTCGGGATATAATCAGATTCTGGTGCGGGGCTGCGACCAATACAAAATAGCCTTCACCACTAAATGGGGAACGTTTGCCTACCAGAAAATGCCTTTCGGGCTATCCAATGCTGGTGCTACTTTCCAGCGAGCCATGGACATGGCTTTCAGTGGTTTGATAAATAAGAATGTGCTGGTGTACCTCGATGATATAACGATTTTCTCCAAGGAGGCGGGCAGCATATGAAGCACCTCAGGCAGATTTGTGAGAGGTGCAGGGAATTTGGCATCTCCCTAAATCCAAATAAATATGTATTTGCGGTTCATGAGAGGAAACTTCTTGGCCACATTGTGTCCAAGGAAGGTTTGTCTATTGACCTTGAAAGAGTCTGCTCCATCCTAGAGATGTCCCTACCAAAGCACAAGAAAGGTCTGCAGAGTTTCTTTGGCCGGATAAATTTCATTCAGAGATTCATTTTGAACTTTGCTAAAATAGTTAAACCCCTAACCTCTATGCTGAGGAAGGGTGAAGAATTCAAGTGGACAACACCAAGAAAGGACAGCTTTGAAGCTATCAAAGAGGCTTTGACCCAGGCTCTCGCTCTAATCAGCCCCGACGTCAACAAAGACCTCAATCTCTATACCTTCAGCAATGGAGAAGTAATATCTGATATGCTTACCCAAGCGAACAGTGATGACCTCGAGCAACCACTCGCCTTCTTCAGCCAAGGGTTAGAGGACTTCAAAATTAGGTACACCTACGTAGAAAAGCAAGTCCTGGCAGTGGTGCGCAGCCTAAAGAAATTCAGATATATGTTATCAAATAGCAGGATCCATCTCATGGTTCCACATCCAGGCGTCAAGAATTTCTTGACCAATTAAGACTTAAATGAGAAAAGAGCGGGATGGATCACCAAAGTGATGGAGTACGATATAGACATCAAAATCGCCAAGTTGGTGAGAGGAAGGGGCCTGTGTGAACAACTAGCAGCAGATTTGAGACAAAAGGATGAAGACAACTTGCTGATCCATGACACAGCCACTGCAAAAGAACCAGCTGTCATAAGAGATTGGACATTGGACATGAGGTATTTCCTTTTTACGGGTGAATGTCCATAGGGTCTCGGTAAGGCCGGAAGAAGGTATTTTAAACTTCAGTCCCTTCCCTATGTTTTGATTGATGAAGTATTATTTAGGAAGGATCTCTCTGAGGTTCTCTTGAGATGCATTGACTCCAGTCAGGCTGACAAGGTATTGGCTGAGTTTCATGATGGGCCAGCAGGCGGCCATTTCGCCCCTAGGACCACAGCAGCAAAAATAATGAGAGCTGGCTATTTCTGGCCCACTCTCTTCAAGGATACCCACGCCTGGGTAAGAGAGTGCTAGAAGTGTGCACTTTTTGATGAAAAATAGTGATTGGTTGCCATGCCCCTACAGCCCATTCAAGTTGAACAACCATTCATGCAGTGGGGCCTGGATTTTATAGGGATGATCAATCCTCCCTCTAGTGCCACACACAAATGGGTCCTAACTGCTATGAATTATTTCACCAGGTGGGTGGAAGCCATTGCTTTGAAGGAAGCAAATGAAAGCGCAGTCCTGGATTTCTATGAGGACTTAGTGACACATTTTGGGGTCCCAACCACTATAATTTCAAACAATGCCTTGGCTTTTTTGGGAACCAAAACTAGTGAATGGGCGCTAAGGTATGGTATATACCTCAGCACTTCATCAAATTACTACCCGCAAGGAAATGGGCTAGCTGAGTCCACTAACAAAAATTTGATCAGGATTATAAAGAGGACCATGGAAGAAAATCAAAAAACTTGGCATGCCAAGTTGAAAACAGCTCTATGGGCCGATCGAATCACTCCGAAGAGATCAATCGGAAATTCTCCATATACGCTTGTGTATGGAAGGGAAGCAAGGCTTCCTATCTCACTTGAATTGCCAGCACTAGACCTCGCTCATCAGCTGCAGCTAGAAGAAGGAAGCAGCATGGAGGTCAGATTGTGTGAACTAATGGAGCTCCAGGAGGTAAGGAATCGGGCCATGGTCTCTATGGTCAGTCACCAACAGCAAGTGAAAGGATATTTTGACAAGAATTCTTCATCAAAAAGTTTCGTCGAAGGAGACATTGTTCTAAAATGGGATGAAGATCGAGCTAAGCTCAGAAAACATGCAAAATTTGATGCCCTCTAGAGCGGTCCTTACATCATTACTCAGTGCAAGCAGCATAACGCATTCTAGCTCTCCAAGTTGGATGGCGAAGAATTACGTATCCCATTCAACGGGATACATCTGAAGCACTGCCACTAAATTTTGGTTTGACTGTACATAATTTTCCCTATTTTCCCTAAGTGCAGTTTGCACAGTTAGTTGTCTTTAGCTTTGTGTGTTTCCCTTCATTTTGGGGGTAAATTCTGTGTATTTTGATTCTGGGATTATCAAGCTGTGGAAAACTCTCTTCAAAAGTCACCATCTGACTCTATACCCAATGGAATGTAAGGCAACTGAGTTCTAAGCCTAGCAGGCACGCTTCCCCTATGAGTCACCAATTTGTTGACCCAATTTTGTCCCTCAGGCAAAATCTTGGTCACCTTCTACACCTGCTTTGCATGGCCAGTCATTTCGAGTTGCAAGGTCCACCTTCAGGGTTCGACAGCTCCATTTCAGAGTATTGGCTCATTGGCCTAGTTCATTGGCATTCACAGTAGCAAGAGGCAGAGTCTTCAAACGTTCACAAGAAGAAAGAAAAAAACTGGGGCGTTCGACACTTAGCAAAAAATGAAGGGCAAAAAAAATGCAGAGGGCGGCAGAATCGCCGCCCACAACACGGGCGGGTAAAAAGAGACCCCCTACTCACAATGCAGAGGGCGGCAAAATCGCCACCCACAACGTGGGCGGGTAAAAAGAGACCCCCTACATGCAATGCAGAGGGCGGCAAAATCACCGCCCACAACACCGGCAGAGAAAAAGAGGCCACTAACATCGGCCGACGTCGGCAAAACTGCCACCGTCGGCAGCTTACATAGGCTGACATCGGCAAAATTGCCGTGATCGGCAGCTTATCAGCCGACGTCGGCAGAAGTCCTACATGCAATCCACTGCAGCGGGTGGAAAATTCACTGCCCACAACATGAGGCGGCAAAAAACACTTGCAGAACACAAGAAAAAACCCGCTCGACTGCCAGAGGAGAAGACCAGCATGCAAAACAAGGCAACAAGCATGGTATTGGCAGACTTATGACATCATCAATAGTGTTTTTTTCACTCTTTCCAATGAGACTCCTCTTGACTTTTCTCTATAAATGGGCAGACTTGTTCATTTATCAGGATCTTCCCCACTTTTGTAAAGAGCACTGCTCTCCAAATTTTCCACCTGAATCAATAAAAGATAGTTTTACCTCTATTTGGTTGGATCTTTCTGTGTATGCATTGAATGTTAATCTGTGTCCAGTCATTGTCTCTTGATGCTCTCATAGGTTCAACACTAGCAAACCTACGATCTACAAAGTGCCACTGTCTGCTACTGCCAGGAGTAGAGTTCTGTTTTGGAGGTATAAAACAGGTGAGGTCACTTACAGTGTGTATTTCTCAGCACCTTGGTGAGTCCCTCTTTCTTGTGCTTTCCATAAGAACCTCCCTGTCATCCTAGAGACCTGGTATTTTCTGCCAGATCTGAGTGTATGTACGTTTTTCCCTGATCCTGAGTGTGGATGTGGAAGGTCAACCTGTTTTTGGTGTATCACCTCTTTTAGAGTAGGCTATTTGTTTTCATGTTTTTTCTCTATCTCTTTTCATCCCCCACAGTATACCTATATTTTGCGCTACTTGAAACAAACAAGATACATCAGAGGGAACTAGCCCATACCTAGAGACTCTCCTCTCCTGCTTCGCCGTCCCACAGGCGAGAGATGGGTTTCCATGTTGCGGGGAGAGGGCAGGAATCCGTTTTCCTACCGTAGGGTGCACTTTCCAGCGTCAACAAAGATCAAGAGATGCATGTGGTTTAGTCAGAACCATGGATCTTTATGATTGATATCATGTGGTCTATTTTATCTAAAACCTTGATAGAGAGGCCTTTGATTCTATTGATAAGAGGTTTGATTCTACTATTGATAAGGCCTACCTTGGTATTGTTATCTTTTGAGTTGAACTATCTCATTCTCAAAGGATTGTAACAGACTTTTTAGATCTCCATCTATAGGTGAATAATTGGAAAGAGCTACAACTTGGGTTTTAGGAGATGGAATAGGATCTAAAGATGATATTTAAGGAACTTGAAGGGGTGGAGTAAACTATAATTTTGGGAATATAGGCATTAAAAGCCTTGGGGAAAGCTTACCAATTTGTATCAAGTTATTCTCCACTCTTATTATAACCTCATAAGCATTTGGAAAAGTATTACCACCCATAGACTGTATCATCACACTAATATATGAATTAAGGTCTTTAAGATAGTAAAAGAAGGCATATTTTGGGATGGTCTAACCAATATAGGTATCTTAGTCCATGTATTTTAGAATTTGAGGTTAAAATTAGACATGAACTCATAAAGGTACCTATTTATGGCAGTCAGTTGTTCCACTAAGGGTAGATGATCATATTTGTCTTCAAACTATTTGACTAAGGCTAGACTTAAATCATCCCAAGTAGTAATGGTGTTCAAAGGCAGATTTCTATACCACTGTAATGCTTTTCCTTTGAAAGAGCAGTAAATAGTCTAATAACCAAATTATCTTGAGTAACATTGTGAACAGAACAAAGGTTGGAAACATCTTGAATGTGCTCAATAGCAGTTATTTTATCCCATTCTCCTGAGAAAAAAGGGATACTCTTAAGGGCAGACATAGGAATGTCATCAAAATGGGCCAAATTGAGGTGACTACCCCTATTGAATGGAATAAATACTTGATTCTTGATTACCATTTAGGAAAAGGGAATTTGGGTAATGGGGACAATAGCTTGGACTAAAATAATAGGTAGACCAGAGGATGAATATTTCTTTGGAGGATAAGGTCTTTTACTATTGAATCTTGATCTTTTACAAGAAGTAAAAGGTAGATCAATAAATTCAAAGGGAATACCTTTACTTATTGACTTTATTGTAACCTTTGGCATGAGAATGTTATCTATAACTCTACATCTTGAAAAATACTTAGCTTTTGATGATGGTGGATGTCTCCTCCTATTGTAAATACTTTTTCTTAGCTCCAAACTTCAACTATTATAAGGAAAATGTCCCATTAGGCGTACTAAAAATGTTGATGTTCTAGATTTCCACCCTAGCTAAGAAGGGGATTATTCAAGCCCTCTTACTCAAATCTAGTCCAACATGGGATGATCTTAGATTGTGGTTATACTAATAATGGATCATACCTCTAAATAAGGTCAGCTTCCTTTTGTATCTATCACCTATACTAAACCTAAACTAGCACTTGCTTGGAAAAGGGAGAGAGACTTTAATAATAACTTATGAAATCATGTAAAAAGAAGTGATGCACCAATTATTCAATCACTCAAACATGTACAAGATAATTATAAGATGTATTCAAGACTGCATAAAATCACTCACATTGTTATTTCACAAAAAGGCATGAATTGACTATTAATTTATTATGGGATGGTAATTATCCACTTCCAAAACTGACCAATAGACCATACATTGCACTTAGAATGACCTATGAGGATTGTTAAATTATTTCATGAAGGTTATAAAATTTAGACAGAGGCAAGGAAATCATACATTCACTTAACCAATCAATGAACTCATAATACACATTTCAATTCAGTTGTAAAAGGAGGAATTCATTTTTTATTATATCAAATATGTGTTATAGTACAAATCTTAGTAAATTTTAGTCATACCAAAGAGAGGGATCCATTTCAAGGCTTAGAAGCCTATGTTTATATAAAAAAGGAGAGAGAGGGAGATGTGTACATAGAAAACATTGAATGAGGCCCAACCACCCTTGATGGATTAACACAAACTTGAGGATGTTGAGTCATCATCTTATCAAGAAGGAACAAACTTCAAAAGGCTTCATAAAGAAATGAATGCTCCATGATCTTTATCCAACTACCAGGTCACTTCTGAGGACTCTACGCCATCTTTTAATTTTATCTACTTATAAAGACCAAATCTTTATACCTTAGAACTAATAGATCCATGTTTGGTATGCTTTTGGCAGCTATAAATATTTTTTTATCTAGAAAAAGACCATGTCAAAGGATAAGAAGCTTCCCCATAATCAGGTATCTACCTCTGAGAAATAACTGAGCATATGTCTTTGAAACCAATCATATTTATTAGTTTCCCTATAGATTTAATGTCAGTGAAATGAAATTCATCAAGTATTTGATATCACTTTGACAACAGTCACCAACCCTTTTATCTATAATAGGTCTAAGAATACCTATTTTATCTTGGTGGAGCTTTTAATGGTGATGCCAATCCTAAAATATCCACTCTATTTCAATCTTGGACCATATTTGAACTTAGCTCCTTTGTATTTGTTTTATCAGGTCAAAAAAACACTTCTTCAACCTCTATTGAAAGCTTGTTGGCTCACCTCCACTCATTGGTTGTTGGTTAATAACTTGGGCTTACCAAATTAAGACACTTGGCAGCCTTGCACTTGGTTTGAGCCTCATTGGCTTCTTGACCTTTCTGACCCCCACTCACTATTGATTTGCCTAAATGATTAAATGTGTGTCATTAGATCTTTTACATGTTTAAACACACTTGTGACACTTTTCAATCACACCTTTTCTTTCTAGATCCACTAACTTCCTTGACCTTCACCCACCGTTGATCTGAATACAAGATTAAACACATGCCATTGATTTGCCTAGACCCACTATCTTATTAGTTGTTACTCATCATTAGATATTATGTCTATTAAATGATGACCATTGATCTATAATGTTTGAAATGAAAAAGCTATTTATCATGGCTTTAATTTGATAACCACATGAATATCTTATTTACTTCTTGACCTTACGCATGCCATTGATTCCTTTGTGTGATTCAATGTGAGCCATTGATCTTATTGGGACCCACTAATTTTGTCTTTACTCACTCTAATGGATCTAACCCCTGAGATCTCACCATTTGTCACCTTTATGCTTGTCTGCAGGGACCTACTGACTTATTGACCCCAGATCACCCACGTGTCATTGGATCTATATTAAGGTACCCAATAACTTGACACTTTTCAAGCTTACATTCATTCAAGGACCCTTTGATTATTTTTGAATGCAAATGGCTACTTTTAGGGGATCAACTTTGATGTCCACATGCCCATCAATTGACATTCACATGATCTCCAATGACATCTATATGATCATCAATATTTGCACCCCAAACAATCATTTATTGAGCTTGAACTTTCACATTTATGTGCTCATCATTAATATCCATGCACCCATCATTACCCTATTGGATCAATTTCCTTGAAACAAATAATTTTGTCAGAGTTTTTACATCGGGCATTTGTTATGAATAAAATGTCTGAAAGAATTAGGTCCTTGATTTTGCCTCGGATAAAATTTCCAAAAGAAAAATGCCTTTGGGATTTCTATTTCCAAAAAAAATTCTGAAAGAATTTACACTTTGAGATTTTTGTTTTGGACAAAATGTTTAAAAGAATTTGCACTTCAGTATTTTTTTTTGAACAAAATGTTTGAAAGAATTTGAAACACTTAGCCAAAAAACCCAAAACAATTTTCCCAAAGGAAATATGAGCACTTAATCTGAATAAAAGGTCTGAAAGAATTGAACTTGGAAAAAAGAAAGCCCAAAACAATATGCCAGGTAAGGAATTAGCCAAAAAATGGTTTTACACATAGCCTTGTTTAATGCCTGTAGGCTCTTCTAAACTTATGTTTGAACTTTGAATGCTCAAATGACTTTCCAATGCTTGTGCAACTTATCCCTGACCTTTGATCTACTTTGATCACCATGAAATCTTCCCAAAAACCTTCCTCTTTGCTCTGTAGAGATGTCCCTCAAAAATTGACAAAATACACTTTAAGTTAACTTAAAGTGTTTCAAAAGCTTTACACGCTACAAGTGATCCTTGGACAATTCATTCCATCCAAAAATATATTCAAGCCTTATTCCATACTTGATCTTTAGGACACTACACTGCATTCAAGAAAGTTTGCTATGTAGGCCAAAAATTAGCTAACAGGCATCTCCTTGACATTAACGATGACACAAAAATGATCATTGATATTTAATTTCAAATAACTTTCAAGATTCTTTAAATCTATCAAGCATTGCCAACTACTAAAAAAAAAGGCCTACAAACTTTTCATTTGAAGTATATAGTATATCTAAAGATTGACATTCTTGTTTTCTCAGCCATATGAATTCAACAAGATAAATGGATCTTTTATGAACATGTTTCATTAAACAATTCATTTATTTCAGCATTAGGAGAATTCCACATAATGTCAATAATGTTTCCAAATCTGTTAAATGGTATAACAAATATTTTGCCTTGTTAACTTCTCTATGATATTTATACATAAAACTTACTAATGATGGATTTTTTAAAAAAATTTGGCATGTAATTTCATACATAGAAATCCATCTTGTATCAACATCTTTCAACATTTTTTACCATTAGTCACACCTATTACGAATTTTTGGAACTCTAAAAAAAATTTTGGATTAATTGACATATAAGCATGTAAATCACGAATGAGCTCTTCCACTCTTACAACATTAACAAATTTGCTAACTATTGTGTATGCAAGATTCATCTTATGATCTATGTAATGAATCAAAATCATACATGGGATAATTGTTGTTTGGAGTTGAACATACAAACCATTTATATGCCCCTATATAACTGATGTACCATTATTCCCAACACATGCCAGCTTTGTATCTATTGCATAATCATCCATCCCATATTTATCTTTCAAATTAGATACAAGTTCTCAAAAGTATAAACATACATACAAACCCAAGATGTGTTGTCAATTATTATGACCTCATCTATGGATAGTGAGATCAACAATGAATTTTGAACTTTTTGTTTCAAATCCTCCTTCTCAACCATTACTAGACATTTTGCCATTTTCTAGGCAATGTATCTGACCAATGTGATTGTGGAATATCAAGAAATCCATTATGTTGAAATAAAATCTTATATTCTAAAAAATTAGATATACGTCTTCCTTTTTTTAGAATGTGGTATATAGTAGAGAATTGTATATATTTGGCTTTTAGATGGGATTGCATAACTTTTTCAAAATTTTCTTTTATTGTTCCCCCTTTTCCAATAAGATGTTTATGATGTTTGTTATCAATTTCATACTCATGTGCATATCTTACATGCATGCATTATTCTACATTTTTCCACTTTGTGTTCTTGTGATTTGTCCATCTGGATGCTTCACTATCATAGATACTTTTTTCACAATGCTTCTTAATCATGTTCGACTTCAATTTCATTTAGTATTCCTTTCTTAGTTTTCAACTACATATTGTGCATCTACATTCTGTTCAAGTATCATCAACATTTTTAGGCTTTATAGGTTCAATGAATGGAAATTTTGTTGCCCAATCCACCTTAAAGGACCTTCCAATTATCTATCTACTTCTATTTATTTGTGAATATTTTTTAGTGGAGTTTTCAGCTAAACTTTATGTTTGATGAGAACCATCAATCTCTTTTGTCACTTGAGTGTCATGATCATTGTCATCAAAAACTAGAGGATCATCTTTGAGTGGTGTCATTTCATCATCAATATAATCTTCAGGGGGTGACATGTTATTATGATTAATTCTTTATTTTGAGATATTGTGATGATCAATGGGCATTTCAACATGTAAAATTATTTTGATATTATTGAATAGTTAAACTCAAATTCAAGACAAACTAAAAAAGTAATCAGTACATATATTCTGAGTGCATTTTGGGCATGTGGGATTTTTTAGTGGCTCTTTAAAATAAAATAATATGTTTGATTTTATTTATAATTGGCCTATCCTTTTACCATTTCCACTAGATGCCATGATGATCAAGGATGCAACACTTATATTATATCATTTGATTATAGCACATATGTTACCATTTGGTTTTGTCATTTGATTATAGCATAGATGCTACCATTTAGTTCTACCATTTAGTTACATCACCCTACTATGGTTCGAGTCTACCATCTAGCTCTATCAATTGGTACTATCATTTAATTCTACCATTCAGTGTCATCATTTAGTTTTATTATTCACATTTTAAATGCTACTATTTGGTACTATCATTCAATTCTACAGCTTAAATCCTACTATTTGATGTTGTTATTTAGAGTTACAACTTGAATGCTATCATTTAGCTTAAGTCCTTCAGTTGCGGTGTAGGTTCTATTGATCTATTTTATTTTGTTGCATGTTTTATGTTGGGTGCTTGTTTGATATCATGGGGTAATTGCCAAATGTATATTTTGATGGTTACCCATGGTAGCCTATGTACTATATATATGGAAAATTGAAGGGTAAACTAAGAAATTATTGAAAATGCTTGGATATTTGACCTCCAAAATAATTTACATTCCTAAATTTTAGGCTATTTAGTCCTATGTAACAACCCTAAAAATCACCAAAAATAAAATTCAAAACTTGGAATATTTATGAATTAACGAATATTCACCACTAAAATTTACCTTACTTGGAATAATTACATTCTTTTATCTAAGGTGGATGTAGGACAGCTTCTCCCCTTACTGAGCACTATAGAGGGAGAGCATCATAATGGAAAGGGAAACAAATAGCTTCAATAGTGGAGAAACAAAGCATTATGAGAATAAATCACACACCCATATAAGTTTTGTTTGATTTATAGTTATTAGTTTGTATTGATTTCTATTTTGATTATTTTTTGTGTTCTTTTAATATGGATGAATGTTTGTTATTAGGATTGATGTTTTGCTTAACCATGTCATGAAGGAGTGAATTATGTTTAACCAATTTAACTTAGTAATCAATGACGTTTTTTCTACATTAGCAACTAGAGTAAATTTAGATTTGTCTTGTTGGTTATTTTATCCCTATAGAATAATTGGTTGTTTCATATTGACACCTTTGATCATCATGCATGGTCTTATTCCTAAATTTGTTTGCATGGATATATCCCTCTTTTATCTTTATGATCATTACAAAACCAAGAACTAATTGCATAAAAAAATTATTCTTGTTTGTGTTATATGAGTTGCATGATAACAAAATTGTTGCTTAGTTCTAACCAATTTAAGTGGTGAGCATAATATAAAACTTGGTTATGATTGCTTTATTTATAACCAATATTCATGGCAATCATAACCAAAAAAAAGGGGCAAATTCTTTAGTTTTCAAAACCACTTTATGGTGGTTAACTTGACCATGACTCTTTTTGGTGGTAAATGATAGCAAAGAGAATTTAGGGTTTTATAGGCCCATGCAAAGTAAATGGAATGCATTTTTGGGGCTTGAAGGCTGAGTTCTTGAGTTAGTTATCACACAAAAAAACCCTAGTGGCATCTTGTAGTAAATTTTAAGCCACATTTTGAGGGTATACGAGAAGTAAATGAAGGTAGGTATATTGGGAATTTTGTTGAATATAAAATAAGGATGAATGATTTAAAATAAAATAAAAAGAAGATGAAAACACATAGAAAACATGGGGAGAATAGATGGAAGAAAGAGGATAATAATTGGAAGGCTCAAATTTGAGAAAACAAGGGAAAACATTGGTGGTTTATGAGTTATAGGTAATTAATGGAAACATTTACAAATAGGAAGTTTCTCTTTCTGTATTTTTATCTCTAGTAGGAAAAATGAATATATAATTAAAAGAAAGGGAATTGGGTTCAAACTTTTTTAGTCATATGCATACTTAGAATTTGTTAGGTTTTATGTGGTGAATATGTCATGAATTCAAATATTTTTTAATTTCAACAAGAATTAAAAAAGTTTTTAAATCGACATAAATGGTTGTAGCATGATTTAAATTGTTTAAACCTTAGTTGGTTGAGGTTTCCATTACTAGGTAATGGAATATACGTTTCTTTCATAAAAACCAGGTCACTTAGTAAGAGGTTAAATTGTAGATTATATTTTGACTTTAACAAGCTTAAATGATTGTAGTTACATTCATTTACCAGAACTTAGGGGTCATGTTAAGCTTTAGTAAATCATGATTTGTTCTTTACCTATGACAATAGCCTGTTGTAGCTAAATTTGACTTATTGTTATGATAGTATTATGTGAGTTTGGAGTTATTTATGTGAAATTTTTTAAATAGTTACATGACTAGGTTTTTTGATTTATATAGCAATTTATATATACTTATAAACTTGTAGGAGGAAGGATTACTTCCACCCACAAGCTTATAAGATCAAATGAATAATAAATATGATCTTTTCAATTTTTAAGTTGATGAAAGGAAGTAGAGGGCCAATCATGCTTCATAGTCTTGGTTGTGCATTAATCATTGTGTGTTGTTGTTTAGATTGGCAATATATTTGATTAGCCCATAGTTGGTTATTTAATAAATAACCATGGTTGGATTTATTTTAGTGTTGGAAATTTAGTTGAATAGACTAGAGTGTGCATATAAGTTTAATCACATTTATGGCTCCCTTAGCTCAACTATAGACATGTAGGTGGTCATTACAGCCACCTACAAGATTATAATTATGTTGGGAAATATATTGGCTATAACATCCATGCTAAAATTTTTAGGTTATCATTTTTTTAATTTTAGTGCATGTTGGAAGCACAACCACTAAGAGTGGGGGTGAATCAGTGGTCCTTAGTTACTTTCACTTGCATTCAACTTCATCAATCAACCATTAATAATTCTTAATCAATCACATAAACACAAGAAACTAGATAGCATCAACAAAGTAAGCATGAACACCATAACACATCTCATAGGTGGGAAACCCTCATGGGGAATAAAACCCACTATAAAAATGCATGGACTACTTGTCCTATAAATAAATGACCAATATTTAGCTAAGCAGCAACCCCTAATTTACTAAGCACCCACTTGGCTTCAGCAAGTACTAACTTACGAGGAGGCACCGACCCCCTTTTTGATCAAGCACCCACTTAATCAACACTTTAAAACTCTCCACCTTTGTCTTTTTTCCCTTTTTCAACTAATGGACACCTCTTTGTTCTCTCTTTCTCATCAACACATGATGATATTTTACTCTCTATGATATATAGGTCATACTCAATCCTCAATCTCAATCAGAAGACCTCATCCACCTACTCTCTATCATTATTCAAATTTATAACTTCACTCTTATCTTCTTAATCCCTTAAGACACTTATGTCATGTTCATGATCTTGGAACCCTTTTTCTCTTTATGCTCTACCCAGCTAGATATGAAATTAGATATTTACCTTACTTGCAGACCTTATGATGATTCATCATAGATTTTAAACATATGGTCACTATTCATGGCTTAGAATCCATTCCCATAATCCTACCTCTTCTTTTCTCCCTCTTGGATATCCAATTCCACACTTATACACACCATATGATCAAAAATGGATCTTACATATATAGTGGTTCTTCTTCACTTCACCTCTTTGGTAATCCAAAGTTCATGTATTAGTTCTTAATCCTTCTTACATACATTATAATTGATCAAAATAGACCATATAGGTTGGCCACACCATGTTTTAGCTCTTACCCTTCTCAATAGGTCCCATTAAGACCTAATTCATAACTCTGCCCTTACTCGCTAAGAAATAAGCCTTATGGAGACCTATTTCTCTTTAGGTTACCTCTAAAATGATTTTCATCTCATCATACACATTATTATTCACCATGAGTCTTCAAAAATACTCATGGAACAATGCAACTCACTAGCAATTTATAAAAGACCTCATATAGGCCTATTCCTCATTAGGACTACTCAACCATAGATATGGTTTCAAGGAAACAAAACTACCTTCTATAAACAAATGGATTATTATTGATAAAAAGACTCCTAAGATAACATACACCATTCCTCATGCTCTATAGGTCTCAAACAGACTCCTTAAGTCATTAGGGCTTGACTTAGCTCATGGCACCTTCAATAGATCATGTCAACCAACTAGTTTTGCATAGAACTTTATGAGCATTATTCCTATAGGAATAATATGATTTCGTCATCTAAGAATAATATTCATCAAGTATATTTCATGCATAGGATATGTTTCAAGCCTCATCTTATTCCTTTAAAACTTCCATAAGTCAAAACTTTCTTCAAGTCATCCCATCACATCTTTGCCTACTCTGCTCACTAGGTCTGTGAGAGCTTGTCTATGGAAACACATCTTTGTCCACAAATATTATACACTATGTCCATATGGTAATAGCAAAAGGTTTTTTATGCATCATTATATCTTATTTATGGTTAACAATCCATCATAGTTTGGACAAGCTCATAACACCATTCTTGGTACACTCTACCTACTGAGTCAATAACTCACTATGAAAGACTATTGTGATCTTCTTCCTAGTAAAAGTAACATTTTGGCTTGCTCATGATGAACCTAAGATTATCTTCATGTACATGGGATATTCCACTTCATATCTAGATTCACCAAACAACTCTGAGATCACCTTCATTGGTTTCCTTTGTTCATTGCATCCTGTATATAGTCATCTTTGGTCAATGAACATTTTCGAACCTCTATTAGCATTTTTCATAATATAAGCAATATGTAAACATGATCTCTCAGATGATATGTAACCTCATAGGGTCATCACCTTGTCAAGTTTAATCATAATAGGTAAAATTTCAACTTTTAAATAGCTTTGTTAATACCCTATTGTCTTAACTCGTTAAGAACACTCCATTTTCATGCCATCTACCTCAATCAATAATTTTGTCATATATCCTTCATGACCATATTGGTCTTGTAGACCAATTTTATTACTCTTATGTTGTTCTTATTTTATCTCAAACTTCTAGACCCAGTCTTATGCTTAGATAAGCATTTCATACCTTTAAAACATGATAACTAATGAGTATTACCATGCACATAGACCAACTAATACTCACTAGGCTTTGCAACCACTCATAAGTCCATCCACTTCATAAAAGATCCTTCATAGGGTTTGCTATGTTGTAAACCTTCATCAAATTTTCCAAGCTTGTCTTGAGTTTGCCTTTCTTCATAGGGTAGATACAAAGCATATGAAATACACCTATGAGAGATAAATGACCTTGAGAACATTCTCATCCATTTTGAGTATTCATTTTGATGACACAAAGCACCATAACACCTTTGTAATTTACCTTATTTATAAATGATAAGCACCTTAAGAACACAGTCATATCTTGAGATGATTCTCTTACAAAATAACCTTCAGATTCTTTACCAAATACACAAACATGTTTTTTTCAAGTAGTTAATTACACAATCTAATAGTCTAAAAACATCCACTTTGTTAGGAAATAAATGCATGTGTACGGATAATTATGTCAAAAATCTACTTTGAATATGTTCCACTCCTTCTCTACTCCAACTTAGATTTTTATACCAATTTGATTAGATCATATTCATGGTTTCTACAACATCTTCTCTCGTCTCAAGTCCTCATTTCATACACAGTCATTTGAAATCCAATGTTCATATCTTTAAACTTTAACAGCTATTTCCTATAGCCTTAACTTGACATCCTTTTTCACTTCATAGTTTGCTAGATGATCTTTGCAAGCTTATATCTTGAAGAGGACAACTCCTAATGACACCAAAAGTGTAGGGCACCTTCAAGGCACTAAGTACATATCTCCATGTTTTAATGTGAATAGGGTTGACTTTATGATTACCTATAATAAATGCACAAACTTCTCAGTACATTCATACCTGTGTGATAGTTTGTGATGGTTTGGTCCTTCTTAGTCTAGAGGATGCATGTTTCCCTCTCCAAATGATCAATAGCAAAGACTAGAAATATAATAAAGCATTTATTAACTCCTTGAAACCTTGATTTTGACCTTGAATACTTGAAATCATGACAAACACCCATCAAGACCTCTCTAACCAAATGAACATACACATTGTATGCAATCATAAATGCATCATGTATATAAATGAATCCTAACTCAGAGAAGATAAAGCATACATACACTTCTAATTGGGAATAAATTTGTTAAGTGAGAGTATGACCAATATGGGGATCCACTAGACTCGATTAGGGGATCATTTATCACAATACACCATGCTAAGGAGGGTTCCAAATCCTCTAGTCTAACACAATCATGAAATAACCCTAAGGGGGTCCTAGGTTTTGATATTTTCACCTAAACTAATAACAAGTAAAGTAAATCTAATATAGTGATCACCAAATCTTTTGGCACAAAGTGGGGATTAGAAAAAATAAAACTAAACATGCATATAAGACATATACTCACATTAATGTATACATAATCCTAATGCATGAAAGAGAAGCACAAATACATATCTATCTACTCGTACAAAGGAGAAATAAATTTAGGAATACTTACCTTTGAAGATGAATCCATCGATCCTCAATCTCTCCCTTAGCCAAGGTGCTTCATAACAGGTTGTTGTGGTATGTAAGAATGGCAAAGACAAATCAGCTCTAGGCTGAACAACCTATCAATGCATCCAAAAGACTTCTCCACAAGAAAGATTTATATCTCTAAAGAAAGTATGGAACCATAATATTTATTCTTCAATTAGAATAGTCAATAAATAGATGTTCATGCACTCTTACTTCTTATTTCACTTCTCCTTAATAAATGATAGAAATGAACTTGTATTTATAAGCAAATTTGACCCTTGACCCTTCCAAATATCTCGATCGATAGGGTTGACCCAGTCAACCTAGCACAATTTTGAATAATAATTCACTAGGTCTCATGCTAGGTCGACCAAAGGCTAACCTAATTCCAAAGTGAAAATATCTCAAAACTTTATAGGGTCAAACCAGTTGACCTAGCATAGTCGACTAATAAAAAGGGATTTAGGTGATGAAAAGGAGGATAAAATGTATAAAATGGCTAAAACAGAGAATAATAAGCTTAGGGTTAATGGTTTTAGGAACAAGTGTGTAGATAAAAAGTGGTAAAAGGGATAACAATCCTACAAATCACCAATGGTCCGGCCACCCCTTTTTCAATGCACCCCTTAAGGCATGCACTCAAATAAATTGAGACTCGATGGGTTTCTACAAGATAAAAAGCTTTATTAATTAATAAAAGTTATAAAATATTATGTGTATACATATACCGCACTCGAATTTTATCATGTTTCATGTGAGTGTAACATGGGATGGTGCATCAATAAATAGAACATGATAACACATAATGTTGAGGTTAAGTAAAATGTGGTAATCAACAAATAAGATAAATGAAAGCATAGAATTGAAAAATACATACCTTTACTTACCTTAGTACTACTTTAGAGTTGTAGATAAATGAGTATACTGCAAGAGAAGTGAAGGTGTCCAAATGTGAAGAACACTAGGCGACCCTGTAGAAGTTAGTGCAAAAAAGGCCAAAAATATTTTTTTTTGAAAAATAGTCATATGTTAGTGGAGAATATTGTCTATGTCATCACGATTCTAGAACATTTTATGGTGTGAAAAATGGATGATTAAAATCAAAGATAGAGGCAAAACAAGGAATCTACTAAAAGATATGTGAAAGATTAAGATTTTTGAAAAGTAAGTCTAAATAAGGTCAAAGGGAATGTCATTTGGTATTTTTGAATTGTGAAGGAGAGAAAAAGATCTCTGAGAGACCAAATGAGCTAGGATGGTGAGGAGGCAATAGGTTAGGTGAGAGGGACCTCCAGAGGCAACAGTGGGTACACTACATGTAGGTAACTGATAATCTCAAGCTAGTTATTGAATATTCTAGTGATTTAAGTGTATATTTTTAAATTTGTAATTTAAAGAATTTATAGGCATCAAAATGAAACCAAATTAGGTGATAAGGGTAGGAAAAACCAATTAGGTAAATGGGTTTGAAGGGTTTTGGGAAATAACTATTGAAAGGCTTTTATTTTGTAAAATGTAAGGAGTCGATAGGGAAAAACAACTGGGTTGACCCAATCAACCCAGTAGGCTAAAAATGAAAAAATCCATATTACTGACCCAGTAGGTATGTGTTGACCCAGTACATTTTATAGACTATCGACCTAGTATAGTTTTTTGAGTGAGCAAAAAAGTCCAGTATGACAATTCAGTACTAAGGGGAGGAAAATAAGAGGGTTGACTTAGATTTTTAAGTTAACTATGTCAAAAAAAGGGAAATTTGGATCAAACTAGTGTTGACCAAAGGACTAGAATAGTACAAAAATGCATGCAAGTGGCCAAAAGAATGTTAGAAGGGCCTAGAATGATTGAGTGAGAGCTAAAAGGGCTGAGTAGGCTAAAAATAGGGGAAATTGATTAAAAATAACTAAATGAAAGAAATTTAGGCTTATCTTTTTATTAAAATTTAAACTAAATGTATTTTAACTATACATGACATAAGGATCTAATACATCTTTTGTTGATTCTTGATTATAAGAGCATCCAAAATTCTAGTATTTGGTGGATGCATCATGGTTCCCAAAACTATTGGAGTGTCTGTTGATAGAGAATGGAGCAAGACTGATATTTTTAGGCCTAAGAGGCATAAAAAATATATGTAGGATACCCCTAAGCTCATATCTATTAGTCATGTTCATGGGATATTGGGAATGATTGACTAACACCTTCAGATGAGAGGTGGAGGGGATACTATAGAGGTGGGACTCACCTTAGAGGATATGCATGCCATCATAGGATTTCCTATAATAGGGACACATATGGTCACAAGGATACCTAATAGCAATGAAGATAGGAGAGCCTTAGCTATATGGGCTACAGGCTCAAAGAGGATATATTCAAGCTATAGGGCGAACATGTTTGACGTGTATACATAATAGTTTATGTACATCTAGAAATCTATGATAGGACTTGTGACAACATGAGTGATGTGCCACAAGTTATATGGTAAGGTACCACTCTTTTTAATAGCCTTGAGTTGGGTGATATTAGAGGAGAGGGTGTTCTATGACCTAGGGTCTATCATCTAGGTATAGCTCATATATGACATGTATGGAGTGTTGTCCAGAGGGTAGAAGTTAGTGGGACTAATCATTTTATTGATTACATGGATCTATGAGAGGCTCTCCATGTATTGGTCAATAAGGTTACCCCATGCGATAGATGATAGGTCACCTTGGGTATAGAGAGGAGATAGGATTAGATAGCATGGGTCATGCCCCACATGCTAAAACTGAAAATAATGAGATGAATGAATATATTATGGTATCCATATGGGCATAATGCTACTACATGGTCTAACTGGGATATGGTTGTACCAGCTTTAACATGAATAAAGGTGATGGGTAATTATACCTGGTGGATAGATCCACATCTAGTGGCATGAGTGTCAAGATAGATGGGCTTGCCTCACCTAGTAGTATCGATATTGGTGCCCATATTTTAGGCATGGAATGTGATAGATCCATGGTGGATTGGAGGACTAGGGCCACTAGTGGGGAGGCTAATGCTCAGACCACATTGTGAGAGACCATGTACTAGTCAAGCATATTAAGTAGCAGACTAAGAGGAGATGAGGGTAGAAGTAGGAGCACTAGAGGTACTACTACCAAATCCATAATGAGATGAGCAGTGACCACCAATGACACAGCATCGATGGAGGTATTATAAATAGGATATATCAGATATAGTATATGTCTCAAATGACCCAATGGGTGGGCTAGAATAGAGTTGGACTATAGAGAGACCAATCAGGTTTAGCCTTAGATAGGTATGAGTAACGTCTCTAGTATTTTTTTTAGGAGGATACTGACAAATGAGATTCTTCGAGGTCACATGGATAAGGAAACTATGCTCGATAGCCATGCAGATGGCAAGAAAATAGGGGTTGACACATAGATAGGTAATAAAATGTGATTAAATTTTGCTTAAGTTTATTTGATATAGAATAGATATAGATAGACTTTGAGATATATTAATGATCTAATATCTATTTGGTGTGATTTTTTTAAGTGTGACAGAGGATGAGGAGATCAGATGGGGGTCCCTAGTGAGGGGAGCACTCCATGACATCCTAGATGAGGTATTGATGTCATACGACCTCACTACACTAGAGGATCCTAGGGTACCATCTACCCCAACTCAAGTGAGCTAGTTCAAACTAGTTAGAGAGGCTGTAAGGAAGTTATGAGCACATAAAGAGGAGATGCAACCACTAGCAGAGGTGGGTATAGGAGATACATGGGCATGGTAGGCCATGGATGAGGAGAGAGCTACACATCTGGCTATAGTCACATAAATGACATAGGCACATGCCCCAGAGAGGGTGACACATGTAGTGACCCTAAGCCATATGTCATAGGTATAAGTGTAAGAAAGAGCAACACATCTTGTGACTCTGGTGCAGTTGGCATAGGTAAAAACTTAGGTAGCTCATCTACAGGGGTAGGTGTTAGGATTGAGATCTTAAATAGCCTCTTTATAGTGTTATATGTGGAGGAGTCAAATTGAGGCATCTATCATTAGTGTGGCAAGGCCACGAGATAGGTAGGATAGGGCCAAACTATAGAGCTAAAGCATTGTATATGGTTGTATTTATTTTATTAAAACTCATGATATATATATATATATGGATCATTTTGGATATTGATTGTATGTTTTAACATTATGGTTGTGGTTGTTGATGATTTGGATATATTTCTTTCTAGCACATGTGTTTATCTGTTGTTGTATATGTTATGGGAAATATATGAGTTATGGTTTCTTTTCTAGCATTATGTAAGACACATGCATGGTTAAAAAGAAATAGGCAAAAAGGATTTGGTAAAATATAATCAATCAAAAGTGTACTACACACTATTTCATGTTGTAAAATGTGTAATAATAATAAAATGACTAAGTATAAAGAACCAAAGGGTGGTAAAACAAGATGGTAAAAATTAATTTGTTTTTAAACCAAATGAAAGATAAATAACCAAATTAAAATAAAATAAAATCACACTAAATCATGTTGGGAAGTATGAAAATAATGTAATAAATTGGAAAACATGTGAAAGAACAAATGGTATAAAAAAAAATCAATTAAGTTATTCAATCATACTAAATCGCATTGGGAAGTATAAGAGAGAAAAATTGGCAAAAATTGGTCTTAAATTTATCACACTAAGTCAAGCTGGGAAGTATGAAAAATTCAAGAAATGTTTGGATTCTTACATACAATCAAAAAATAAGAAGATAAAAGAGGCAAAAGAAAAATTAAGTAAGCATAAAACATACTAAATCAAGCTAGGAAGCATGTCAATGATGTGTAACTTCATAATTAATCATATCTCATCTCATATTTGACACATGTAATTTTGATTTTGACTTGGATTATTGGAAAATTTTGTGAGGTCTAGGTCCTATCCATGGTCTTACATTGCACCTCACAAAGGAAACACCAATGAGGTGGAATAAATTTTAAAAATAGATAATAAGGGATGTGGGTAATAGGAAGGTGAAATTGTGATAATTTGTGAGGAAGGCCAGGTCCTATCCATAGTCTTACAATGCAACTCCCAAATGGAATCCCAAGGGGAGTGATCAGTGAACAAAATAATATTTCTCAAGATGAAATATGAGGGATGTAGGGAGTGAAAAAGGGAGTGTAAAAATCATAACTTAGGCATCTTATGAGAAAACCTTAGGAAATAAGAGGCATATTAAGAACATGAGAAGACACTAAGTGACTAGTGACAATCAATGTATAAAGGAAACTTATTCACTATAGACACAAAGCTTTGTAGGCAAATAAGAATTATACTAAGATTAACTCATGAAGGTAGATTAGTACAATAAAATTAAATGGACCTTCCCATGATGTATTTCCCATTCCTCAGGACCTCTTATAGAGCAATCAGTCTACTGTGAAGATTGGGTACTTGCATGAGAAATTAGGTGGCACTAAAATATTTATTTTTTCTCCTTTTATAATTTACTGGCCTACTGTACCTTGATAGACCTTAGCTCTACTGTGAGGCCAACTATGGAGTTTGAGATTTAAGTATAAAAATGAGATGTGCTTTGAATCACATCTTTTAGTGTAATTTGACTTTTAAGAATTTTGAATGTTTTTAACCTTTTGGATCATTGCCTTTTGTTAAATGATTTGGATTTTAAATTCTTTTAAGGCTTCTTAAGATTCTTCCTCCATGCATACTTAGGATGACCAAACACAAGAGATATAGTGATACACACAAATTATTTTTAGGTTTAGTCTAAAGGAATCTAAGTAACCAAATACAAGATTGACTAGGACACTTAGGCTTAACAATGAACCAGCATGTTATCTCAAATCTCAACCATGTACATGCTTAGTTTACAAAAAATGAAATAAAGGGCATAAAGGAGATCCAAAGTGGACTGGTAAAAGGAGAATATAATGAGATTAATTATTTTCTAACTGATCACATGCTAAAGAGGGAATGACTAAAGGAACCAAGTTTATATAACCAAGTCACAATGATAATTAGCTATGAAAAATAGAGATAAGAAAGCAAACAATCACACAGAGAAAGAAAGGGAGTTTTTAAAAAATAAACTCAAGAAATAAAGAGAAATCAATGAGAAATAAAAATATCCATAAGCAAATATAACTGATAGTATAATAAATATAAAGTGCAAAAGTAAAGTCACCATGTAAGATAAATAAAAATTTGACATAATGTCAAATGATATAACAAATAAATAAAGATAAGATTTGAGCACATGTCTAAATCAAATGACAATGTAAAATCACCATGCATGTGCTCATAAATACTGATAAATATACCCACACACATTATCCAAAACATCAAATAGATATTTATGAAGCTAGACGTGAACTATTGTTAATGTCTCATCTATCTTCAATGAAAATTGGGAAAATACTTCTCATCTAATATTCTCAATAGAAAAAGTAGGAATGTTGTATAGATCATGTTGAGGAGGGATGTCAGTCAAGGGAAGCTTAGAAGAATGTATGAGAGCAGGCTCTATAGGAGATGCAAGAACCACTAGTGAGGAAGGATCCACAGGTGAAGGACTCAAAAGTGGAGAAGGATCCACATATGAGGGAAGGTCCATGGGTAAAGGAATCATGGGTTGATAAGGATCCATAGGTGAAGGAATCAGGGGTGGAGGCACAGAAGGTGATGAAGGGACCATAGGAGGGGAGGGAACCACAGGAGGTAGAACCATCGTAGAAGAAAGAGGAACCTTATTGTGGGAATGACCAATGAGAGGAATGGTAGAAGGTCTAGGAATAGCTATAAGTATATCCTTAAGGTGTTGTTGAAGGATGAGGCAATTATTGGTGTGATGGGTGCCATATTGGTGCCAAAGACAATACACCTCTCTATACTTAGGAATATATTTAGTTAATACCTTTGGGAGAGGTATGGCCTTGACTAAGGATTGAATAAAATAAGGATGCAAAGTATCAATATATTATCACAGCTTGTGATAATGCATGTAAGAATGATTATTTGTGTCATGGAAGCAATAGATACGCCTGTGAGTAGGCTTAGCAAAAGTACTCATTGGAGGAGGTATAATAGGAATAGAATGAGCTGGGGAAGGCTCATCAGTAGATTTGGTAGGTAATGGAGCCATCTAAGATAAAGGAATCAAACCATCACCAAGAGAAGGTGATGGTGGGGAAATAATGGGACTAGGCTCAATAGAAGGAATAATGGTATCAAAATCAAGGAAAATCTCAACGACAGTAGGATTAAAAATAGGATTAACTATAATGAAAATAAGAATGGGATCAACTATAGTATGAGTAGGAATAGGCTTCGATGCATGCTCTACTAAGGGAAGGACGGGGTCTACATAAGGCCTAAGAAGTGTCACATGCATCTCAAGGATAAGTAAGTTATAAAGGTCAGGGTACCTAGAAAATTAGTAAGGCCCAGTCATAGCACAATCCATGAGCATACTCCTACGAGGTTCTTTAGAAACTAGCATGGTCGACATCATCTCTACTCTATGATAAAGATGAAAAATATTAAAATTATGAACTATAAATGATATAACATGGTAAGAATCACTAAAAGATTAAATCAAAGAAGAATGATAATGGATAATCTCAGCATCACAAGGTTGAACAAGACCACCTAGGAATGGATCATCTAACGTGTAACCATCATCATAGTTAGGTGTGTGAAGATTAATGATACGTGTAGGGATGACCTTATCATTTGATGAAGTGTGGTGAATAGCATGTTGAGTCTTAGTCAAAATGATGGGAATATCATCATCAGGAGGTTTGTGAGTATAAGGATGCAAAGAATTAGGAAGCTGAGAGATGAGATGATGTGAAATAAAGTTTTAATCTTTAGGTTGATTTCATTAGGCTCATAATCATAATCTAAGAGGTTATGATGAATGTTCCCAATGAGTTTAGGATGATTATTGTAACCTCAATTGGAATTGATGGGAAAGTTGAATCATTGAGACTCATGAAATGGAACATTGGGCAAAGCTTCAAGAGTAGGAATCTTAAAGACACCATGGTCTTGTAATTATTCAAAATTCCAAGGGTTAATATCAACCTAAATCCTATAAATGGTTTAACTATGAGGAAATTTAATGCATTAGCAGATAAATGAAGTAATAGCTCTCATACAGTGAGTCCATGGCCTACCAAGTAAAATATTATAAGAGAGAGGAAAGTTAAATATCATCACTTCAATTGAATAGTGATAAGTGGGATGGTGATGGGAATCCACACACAACCTAAAGACAGCATTTGCCTTTGATCATATCCTTGGGATGTCCTATTGTGGACTTGAGATTATATTCAGATTATCTAAGGGTTTTGATAAAATCAAGATAGGCAACATAGGTATCATAACCCTCATCAATCAATGCACGCTTGACTTAGATATCACCTATTTGGACACTAATGAACAAAGGAGGATTATCTGCATAAATTAAAATCTCATTGAGAATTATGGAAGTGATATGAAATTTTAAGGAAAGAAAAGTGTCCATTATTTTGTTAACATGGATGGGCACCTCTTCACATTATTTTAATATGTTATCTTCATATCTAGATAAGGATCCTTCGCATCATACTAGGGGATGATGAGGGATGTTCATTTCTAACAATAATTGCATAAGATTATTTCTATGACATTGAGAGGTCCTCATAAGCTCAAGGAATGGAATTTGGGATGGGAGATTAGTGAGTTTCATGATGGGATCCCACTCATCATAACCCATAAGAAGGTTGGAATAAATAGGTGCATAATGATTAATTAGGTCCTCAAAAGGAGGAGCCGAAGTGCATTGAAATTTGTGTTGATAAGGAGGTTTAGAACAAGGTTGTAAATTATGTTGTAAATATGAAGTGATTGGTTCAGGTGTAGGTTGAGAGTTGGTAGAAGAAGTGTTGATATAAGCTTGATTTTCATGAGTGTTAGGTAAAGACAATGAAGAGAGAGTAGAAATAGAATGGGAAGTGTTATCTAAAGGAGGATTTATAATTTGTTCATCAAAAGTTATAAATCCATCTTGCCCTAACTCATTTAAATGAGTTGGAGAAGAATATAAGACAACATGAAATGTTTGGGATAATAGAGGAGTATAGATAGGTTGAGGGTAAATGAAATCAACCACCCTTCACATATTAGTCATATTAACCATATTCTCTTCAAAAGTGGGGTCAACAAGACTTTCAACATTGTTGGTGGAAGGGGTGGGCTTGTCTTGGGTATCTTGATTAGGTTGATGATTAGGAAGAGGGTCTTTATAAATAGCCAAATGAGCATTAGTTTGATTCAAGGCTTGAGATTTAGTATGTGTTTCATGAGCCTTAAAAGCAATGTCATAAGATTATTGACATTTTTGAATGATAGAGTCATGATCAAAATTAGGTCCAAGAAAAAAATACATAACCAAATTATGAAGTTGCCTACAAGTCTCATAAGAATGACCCCAACTAGCATGAAACCAACAAAACTTGTTAGGATTATACCAAGATTTCATAGGATGAGTGGGATCAAGTTCTCATGGTAGAGGCCTAGGTAGATGTTTAAGTAATTCAACTGAGGATAAAGGTTTGTGAACTTTGATGGTATTAGGTGAAGTTAAATGAGGATTGGTGTATTGTTGAGAAGAGGGAGTTGGTTTCGAAGATTGGTTAGGAACAACAGCTTGAATAATGTGAATGGTGTCATAAGAGTCTATAACACCATCATTGGTAGCATTAAAAAAAAATTCTTGAGTAAGAGATGAGGACCCATAGAAGGTTAAGGTGGCTCGAACTGATGCATAAGGAAATATTGACATTTAGCTTGGTCAATAGCTTCCTCCAAATTACGTGGAGAGAGAGAGTGTGGATGTGATATTATAACTTGGGAAAAAGGGCATTGGTAAAGAGATGGAAAAGGTTATCATTGGCCATGTTATGTTCACACTTATTTGAAAAAAAAAATCCACCATTTAAAAAAAGCTTTGGCAATTTCATTTTCAAGTTGTTTATAATTTATGAAATGGGCCAAAGTGTTTTCGGGAAGATCACTAGTTTGGAACTCTTGAACTAAAGCATTCACTAAATCTTCTAAACTAGCAATAGAATGAGTTATAAGTTGGTTGTACCAATCTAAGGCATCACCCATGAGGGTTTTGGCTAGGATCTTGGTAGTGACAAAAGTGTTCAATTTGACCCAATCCTTATAACTATTTCCAAATGTTTTAAGATGAAGGGTAGGATTAGTTGATCCATTATAATAAATGTTAAGGGTTATACCTCCTATACCAATATTAGCAATTTGAGTAGTGAGAGGCTCATTTTGAATATTTTTAATGGTTTTGTTGACCAAAGGTGGTTGAGGAAAGAGATTGCCTTGAGAATCTCGAAGAGGATGAGGGGGAACATTTTGCATTCCCTAATTCTTTAGTTGAAGATGAGTTTGCAAATGGAGAAGGTGATTTTGCATTCTCATTATCTGATTTGTATTGTGAGCTTGAAAATTATTCATTTGATTAAGTGTTTGTAACCAGAGTTGATGGGTTTGATTAGCATTGTTAGCACTATTTGAAGAGTTAAAATTGGTATTAGTGTCTTGGGTACCACTATTTTTATTGGTAGGAGCTTGAGAGGAACTATTAGAATGTGAATCACTAGTGGAAAATTTTGATTGTGAAGCAAAATATGGACTAGTGAAGGGATGAGAAGAGGAAGCACTAGAAGAATGATTACCTTGGATAGAAAATGATGCACTAGTATAAGGATTAAGGATAGTGGATCTTATAAGAGGCCCACTAGATGTAGAACCTACCATGTTAGTGGAGATACTAGGCATAGAGGTAGAAGAGGTTAAATAAGAAGAGGTCATGGTATGAGAAGGGGTCATAATCGAGGGAAGAGGTTGAGAATCAAAGAAAGTGGTACCCCCAAATACATTTGAGAATGTGGGATTAGGTGAATTAGGCTCTTCAACTTGACCACTAATCATGATATGGTAAATGGTAGAGGGATCCTTTCCTATATGTTGAGGAAATTTAGAGATAAAGAGGAGAATTTCAGGGGTATACTCTAATTTGAGTTGATCTTCAAGAGAGAATAGAGTATTATGTTGTAAAGATAAATGATGAGGGGTCCCATAGTTGTGCATGTGGCTATGTGAACATTACTCTCATCTAAGAGAGTAACCCTACTTTGTGTATGGGAGACCCTATGAGAATTGGTAAAACTCATCATGTTTTTTGAATTCATATTAGTGTTGTCTTCAAATAAAAAATTTACGATGAAGGAGAAAGATTAAAACAAGCAAAACATATAAGAAATCAAGGAAATAAGAAGTGACAACAACTGTATAGAGTTGATTGGGTCGATATAGCATCTCAAATAGGGCCTCCAAACTATACAAGGTTGATTGGGTCAACCTACATAGCAGATAGAGGCTAAAAAAGTGTATAGGATCAACTAGGTCAATGAAGCACAGGAAATAGGGAAAATAAAATAGCCTATAACAAATTGTGTCAACTAAAATAACTATGCACTGACACAAGAATAATTTTGTAAGTACTTAAAAAATCAAGAACTAAAGGGAAACAATCAATTGGATCAATAAGGGTGATCCAATTGAGGCACACAGCACAAAACCTTACACTAATGCTACCTAATGCAAGTTTTTATAATACAACACACAATTGAACAAAGAGCAAGCAATCAACTTGCAAAGTAAAATCTAACGAAGTGGTCAACTTGAATGTTTTTAGATTATTAGATTGTTTTAAATGTGATAGAAATTTTGGTTGTAAACAAGGAACTAGAAAGCAATCTAAGGATAGTTTTAGGATGTTTGGGCTAAAAAGGATTTGTATTGGTAATGGTACAGGCTTGATATTGGGGCCTACCTACTCACTTCACACATCACATTGATAAGGGTGTTTAGTGCTTAGCCCAAATATACCATTAACCATATATTTATACTTAGCCAGAAAATCAAGTTGGCTTCCCACTTGGTGATGAAATCCAAGTAGGTTGGCCTTGGGTAGACAATTGTTAAAATGCTTATTTAAGATTTTTTGATTTGGTCATGTGTGCATAAAATAAAAAATAATGAAACTAAACAATATATTGAAAACCACCTAATTTGACTATGCGAACTATTATAAGCATACAAGCAATAAAAAATGAAAGTGTGAGATAATTACTAGAATATAAGGGTTAATTCTAACTTTGAAACACAATATAGTATCGATTCAGTTGATAGTGTATGCATAGAATAAAAAATAGAGTTAACAGTGTCACCTTTGTATTATAGAAGCAAAAGGTCTAAAAATAAATAGGTTCGATAGGGTCGACCTAGTTATCCAGACAGCACAGACTATAGAACTAGGTTGAAAGAATCGATCTAGTGGACAGTATAATGGCAGTTTTAAAGACTGCAAACTATGAAAAGAAACACTATAAGGAAAGAGATAAAGGATAAGAATGAACCTTGGTGGGTTTGAAGATGCAAAAAAATGAGATTACTATCAAAGAACCTTGTTAAATTCTTTCAAATCCTAACAACAGGGTCTACTAGGTCAACCAATTTTTACATAAGCCTATTATTGAGTGCTTCAAATGTACAAGGTCAATTGGTCGACCTAGTAGACTGAATTTAATGCCTAAAAGTGTATAGGGTCAATTAGGTTGACCTAGTAGTCTGGATTGGATGTCTAAAAGTCTAAAAAACTATATTGTATTGACTGAGTTGATCTAGTAACCTGTACCTAGAAAAGAATCTACATAGAAAAACAAAGTCATTTGGATGTAACTATGTGTTAACCTTGTGCACATAAGTTAGTATTGTGTTGATATAGTCAACCTAACATCATAAATATATGATAATAAAAATGATAAAATAAATAAATAAGTGAAACAAATCCTGTAAGGGTTAGATTCACATTGGGTTCACTAGAATGTATGCAATCAAAAATGTATCATGTCTATAAATCAATCCTAACTTGAAGAAAATAGAGCATACCTACACTTATGATTAAGAATATAATTGTTAATTAGAAGCATGGATAATATGGAGATCTAATAGACCCAATTAGAGAATCATTTATCACAATACACCATGTTAAGGAGGGTTCTAAAGCCTCCAATCTAACATAATCATGCAATAACCCTAAAGGGGTCCTAGGTTTTGATAATTTCACCTAAACTAAAAATAAGTAAATTAAATATAATCTAGTGCTCACCAAAGCTTGTGTCACAAAGTGGGGGTTAGAACCAATAAAATTAAACATGCATAGAAGACATATACTCATGGCAATGTATACGGAATCCTAATGCATGGCAAAGAAGCAAAAATGCATATCTATCTACTCTTACAAAGGAGAGATAAAGTTAGTAATAATTACCTTTGAAGATGAACCCACCAAGCCTAAATCTCTCCCTTGGCCAAGGTGTTTTGCAAGAGATTGTTGTGGTATGTAAGGATGATAAAGATAAATCAGATCTAGGCTACACAACCTATCAATGCATCTAAAAGACTTCTCTACAAGACAAGATTTGTACCTCCAAAGAAAGTATGGAACCCTAAGTTTTATTCCTCAAGTAGAATGGTCAATAAGTATATATTAGTTTTCTCTTACTTCTTATTTTGATTTTACTTAATAAATGATGGAAATGAACTTGTATTTATAGGTAGATTTGACCCTTGACCCTTTTGAAAATCTTGATCGATAGGGTTGACCTAATCAACCTAGCACAATTTCAAAGAATAATTCACTTGGTCCCGATTTAGGTCGACCAAAGGCTAACCTAATTCCAAAGTAAAAATATCTCAAAAAATTACAAGGTCGACCCAATTGACCTAGTATAGTCAACTGACAAAAAGGGATTTAGGTGAGGAAAAGGAGGATAAAATGTAGTAAATCCCTGGAATGAGTACAACAGAGAATAATAAGCTTAGGTTTAATGGTTTTAGGAGACAAGTGTGTAGATAATAAGTGCAAAAAATGACAACAATATTGTAAAGCACCAATGGTCTACCCACCCCTTTCCTGGTACACCCCTTAAGGCATGTACTCAGAGAGATTGAGACTCAGTGGGTTCCTATAAGATAAAGAGCATCACTAATCAATAAAATTTTGAAAATATTATGTGTATACACACATCATGCTTTCATCTCTATCCAAACACCTTATGCCACTTTGACATCAATGATAATACTATGCCAACAGTGCATGCATAGATTGATTTACTTGGAGTTGAAATAGACAAAAAATAGTAAGAAAGATGCTTTAATAGTATAATAAAATCTTGATACTACCCTAGATCAATTCATTAATATGGTAAAGGAGATCATAGAGTGTAATAAGCAATATTGAAAATAGTAATGAAGAAATGGTTTGAGTCAGTTTTATAGGGTATAATTTTACATATAGGTAATCAGTTGATTGTTGTTAAATGATTAGACTTTTTTGACATCTTATGGAGTAATTATAAGCTAAAATATTTAATATTTTCCATATGGTAAAACATAATTAAACTTTATATTTTAGATTCTTAATTTTATAATCAATTATGATAAACCTCTTTGCTTATGAGTAAGACATAAATAGGATATTTTCTTTTGAGCATCCATTTGAACAATATATTATTATTTTGAGTTTATTTTATGAGAATTTGATTTTTGTTTCTATATTTAAGGTCTCCTTCATGTTCAACAGATGACGAATGATAATCAAGAAGCTTATTTACATGGCATTTATCATTGGTTGAACAAGAATGACTTAAGTATTGTATGATTCAGTAGAGAGTATTGTTTATGTGGACTAAGACCAAGATTGTGGGAAATATGATTTATACTATAAACACTTTGGCCAAAGTAATGTTATCTTTTTATAAATTGTTAATCCATTATACTTTCTATTTTATATCTTTTCATGAGGTTGCATGCAATAGTGATTGTAATCTTACACATGTTCTCGTATAGTTTTATATGTTCACTCTATTTTTATCTACCCCTTCGTGAAGGGAATGGCCACTTTGGTGGGAGGACATCGATCTGTGGCTGGAGGAAAAGAACCCAGATGATGCTCTCCCTCTATATAGTTAATACTCTCTATAGTTAATAATTGGACCAATAATGATGCATACTCATGGCTATCATATTGTTTGTAGACATGTTCTATTCACGTACTATTTTATTTTAGATGTTATTATATTGAGTAAATTTTCACAATAGTGGTTGATGAACCCTATACATGCTCATTATGTACCTTTTTCTACTTTCTCAACTACATCTTATTATTATGTAAATGTAAAATGGTATGGTTCACTATGTAATACTTTAAGATGAATTATATACATTGTTGTACAAATATGTAATTTCCTTTAAACTATTGGTTATGTTGATCTGTAATTATTAGATTACTAAGGTTGATTAATTGTTGTACTTTTATTATTCTAGCATAAAAATATGAATGAAAGATAACTAGTTTTTTTATATAGTTGAATGTTTCCATTATAATTTAACCTTCATTAATTTTTTAGCAAATTGAAGTCAATAGTTAAAAAAATATTAATACTAATTATTTAAACTAGTTAGGTTGTTACATTGTAGTATCAGAGTATAGGTTAAAATGCTTAGACTTAATGAGTCCACTAAATGTTGACCTAACTCTTATCTTTTTCAATAGGATAAAATGGTATGTGTAAATTCAAACATTGAAAAAACTTTGAATAAGGATCAACAACCTTATCCCAATTAGTTAGCATCAGAAGAAGCTATTAAGTTGGACCAAATCCTAGTAGTTCTAACAGAAACTTAAGATAGAGTATAATCCCTAGAATAAGAAATGCATGGGCATGATAAGGAAGATGATTCTAAGGAGAAATAGGTTGATTGAAAATATCCCCAAGAATAAGAGCATGTTGAATAACAGTAAGCTACAAGAGCACAATTAGCTATAGAACTTGTGTGAGATCTGAAAAAGGTGAATCCACATAAGTTTGATGGTATGATGTCAGGTGATGGAGTTTAAACTTGGCTCACTGAGATGTAAAAATATTTTGAGATTTAAAATTCTTCAGAGGTAACCAAGGTTGATTGGGGAGATTCAAAATTATTCAGAGGATTTTGGTATTTGGTTGTATTTATTTGGTCATGGAAGGTGCCTCACCTAGTGAAAGGATTTAACTATCTCAGATCTGGTGTTTGGACATCTACAAAACATTTTTTTTCTGAATATGTTCTATAGAGTTATTGTTGCCTCTCCCATAGACAGATTTTGTTTTTTTTATTTTTCATGTTTTTGCCTCTGGCTATGTTTGGATTCTATTCCCTGGACTCTGCGTGTTTTTGCCTTTAGTTGTATTTTTTATGTTTTCTAGATTAAACATAACGTATTATGCCCCATATTTTTTCCTTTCATGGCCACATGGGGGGTTAACTTTTGATTTCTACTAGTGGGGGCTTAACTTTTAGACCTTCAAAAGTATTTTTATCCCTCCAAGAATTTAATTTTTTTCAAATATTTAATATTTTTGGTGCAATTTTATTTTGACCTAAAAACTTGTAAAAAATACAACTCTTGATCGGTAATTTGAAATTGGGTTTTTTTTTTTTTTTAAAGTGTATGTTTTTTATTTTCACTCTATTGGTGTCATTTACTTTATAAAACATACTCATTATGAAGTATCAAATTTGAGGGGGGGATAATACAACAACCATGGGAGGTTTGTTATTTCAACCTTGTCTACCTTCATGTGAATGCGAGGATTTTACCAACATGGTTCCCTCATTATTCAAATTCCTTATCTTCACACTACTCCCTTATTTTTTTTAACAACTCTCATGATTTGTGATGACTTATTTGATAGGTCAATAGTCTTTGTATTTTTTGGAGCTATTCTAGTGTATAGAGTGTCTTCCTTGTTTCTACTTGGTGTTTTTGGAATATATTATACTCATACTAAATTATAAAGTGTCATGTGGGGTTTGCTTTTACAACCTATTCTAACTTCATGCGTGTGTACCTTAGTTTGTACACCCTTTACTATTTTAATTTCTAGTCTTTTTCATCACCACCAAGGAAATTTTTATAGATTCCTCATTTGTACATGGATATCTTATTTAAGCACTTTGTTTTTAGAAACTCATATGAGGATTGTTATGTCTCAGTGGCATTCTTAGTGACTTTTTGTGTAGTGACACCAATGTGGCATCCTCACCAGTCTTTATGCTCACTTATCATCATTTTTAATCCAATTATTTAGAGATATTCATTGCCATCTTCTCCTAGTTCAGTATTTAGGGAGGGTGTTTAAGCAATGTTTCCTTAGGTTCATCATTCTACCTAGTATTCTGGAGTGTAGTGTTCATGTTCAATGATCTTCATATTCACTATAATTCTTACTTGGACTTGGTTGTTACAGTGATCAAACATCCATGTATTCTGACAAGATGGATTTGCATCCATAGTGACACTTGTCATCACACTACATCATTTTTTTGTGCAGGGCTTTCTCATCAGGCCTTGTTGTTGAGACCAATTTACTCTCTTTTTAGGAGGAAGTTTTTTCCTACAGGTTTTCTCCCTTTCTTCACTTTATGAAAGATAATTTCATAGATATTTTGTGCATGAGTACCTGATCATGCATTGTTGTCAAGACCTATATTGTGGATATGCCACTTTATTTTTGACCTATATCCTCACTTGAGGGGATGTTAGATTAGGTTGTTTATTTTAGCTCATGTTCACCTAGGTATTTAGTTATTCCCACCCACTTATATGAGGATATTTTATTTATCTTATTTTATATATTATATATTTATCTCTTAGATATTATGGGGATATTTTCTAGTTGTCTCTATCATTTAGGGATAGTTATCTCTTAGTTCTAGGTTTGATCTCTTAGCTTGATCTCTTAGTTATGATTGATCTTCCTTACAAAATGCTTTAGAGATATAGAGGATTTATCATTTTATGATCTATTTATGTACAATAGGTTAAAATATTGTTTGGATAATGCATCAATGGCTTTTACTATGATAATGGTTTGTAGTTTTGACCTTAGATTAGAGTTTTCTAAACTTTTTCATGGTATCAAAATGATAACCAACATCCATTACTCATCCCTTTAGCCTCTCCTTGCTTGAATTTGCTCATTCCATAGCTTAGATCTGGTTTCATTGCTTCAATTGCATTATCTTTTGTTAGATCTAAGTTTTGTTGCAAAATTTGTATGATTCTTTTTCCAGATCTAATTTTTTTAATTCGTATTCAAAACACTTCTATTGTGTAGGGTTTCTCCTTCATTTATCAAAACTTTGGTTTTAGTTTTGAGTATGCTTAGATATATAGTGTTTATATCTATTCGGCATTGGATTTGCATGTATTTTTTTTAGCCTATGTGAAGCACTAGCATGTGTTTTGTATTGGTTGTATAAGTTCTTCATTATATTTCTATCAAAATCCATACACATGCTTTATCTTCAGGCTCCACATATCCTCATGTTTTTTTAAGGATCGACTATTTTTTAGTATTTGGCTATTTGTTTGGCCGTGGAAGGTGCCTCACCTAGTGAAAGGCTTTAACTATCTCAAATTTGGCATTTAGACATCTACAGAACATTTTTTTGATAAATGTGTTCTGCATAATTAATGTTGCCTCTCTTGTGGTAAGATTTTATTGCCTGGATTCTATTTGTTTTTTCCTTTGGCTATGTTTGGATTATTGTGCTTGGGCTCTGTGTGTTTTTGCCTTTGGTCATATTTTTCTATTTTTTAGATCGGACACAAAGTGTATGCTGCCCCATTTTTTTCCTTTCATGATAAGGTATGTTTGTATTTTTGTAGCACACAATAATGTAGTGATAGCCAATAGCACATCAATTTCATACCAGTAGGCGGCGGCACTCATTCTCACCCTTAGCCACTTGGTCATATGGTGTGGTCACATGGGGGGCTTATCTTTCATCCCTTCAAAATTAATTTTATCCCTCCAAAAATTTAATATTTTACAAGCATTTAATATTTTTTGGTGCAATTTTATTTTTGACCCATTGAATGATGGAAAAACTTGTAAAAACTATATCTTTTGATCGATAACTCAAAATCGAGTGATTTTTTTTCAAAAGTGTGTGTTTTTTTAATTTTTGATCTATTGATTTCATTTACTTTATAAAATGCACTCCATTATAAAGTGTCAAATTTATAGGAGGGTAATATAATAGTCATAGGGGGTTTGTTATTTCAACCTTGTAAAATTTCATGTGTATATGAGGATTTTACTAGCATGGTTCCTCCATTTTCTAACTTCCTTATCCACACACTGCTTCCTTGTTTTTTAGAATAACTATCGTGATTTGTGATGACTTTTTTGATAGGTCAACAGTCTCTATATTTTTTGGAGCTATTACAGTGTATGCAGTGTCTTCCTTTCTTTCATTTAATAATTTTTGGGATATATTGTACTTGCACTAAATTATAAAGTGCCATAAGGGTTTTGATTTTATAACCTAGTCTACCTTCATGTGTATGTGCGTTAATTTGTGCACACTTTACTATTTCATTTTTCAGTCTATCCAATCACTATCAGGGCCATTTTTCTAGATTCATCCTTTGTACATATGTATCTTATTTAGGCACTTTGTTTGTCAGAACTTATATGATAATTGTTCTGTCTCAGTGGCATTCTTGGTGACTTTTTGTGTAGTGACATTAGTGTGGCATCCCCACCAGTCTTTATGCTCACTTATTACCATTTTGAATCTAATTATTTAGAGACTTTCATTACCATCATCTCTCAGTTCAACATTGAGGGAGCGTATTCATATAATACTTCCTCATGTTCATCATTCTACCTAATATTCTGGATTGCAGTGTTCATGTTCAATGATCATTGTATTTAGCAGCATTTCTACTTCAACTTGGTGGTTATAGTGGATTGACATCCATGTATTTTGGTAAGATGGATTGGCATTCATAGGAAAACTTGTCTTCATACTTCATCATTTTCTTGTGCATAGATTCTTTATCAGGGCTTGTCGAGATCTATTTCTTCTCTTTTAGAGGGAAGTGTTTTTTCCTACAAGTTTTATCTCTTTCTCCACTTGATGAGAGATTAATTCGTGGACATATTGTACATACGTACTTAATCAGGGCTTGTTTTCATGACTCATATTGTGAATATGTCACTTTATTTTTGGCCCCTAGCTTTACTTGGGGGGTGTTAAAATAGGTTGTTTACCTTATCTCATGTTCATCTATGTATTTAGTTATTCCCACCCATTTATGTGAAGATATTTCATTTATCTTATTTTAGATATTATGAGATATTACATATTTATCTCTTAGATATTATAAAGATATTTTCTAATTGTCTCTATTCTTTACAGATAGTTGTCTCTTAATCTTAAGTTTGATCTTTTAGCTTGATCTTTTAGTTATCTTTGATCTCTTAGCTTGATCTCTTATTTATGATTTATCTTCATTGCTTATATATACAAGGCACATTCATTGTATTGGAAAAGGCTCTAGAAATATAGAGAATTTCTCATTGTATGATTTATTTATGTATAATAAACTAAGATATTATTTAAACAATGCATCAATAACTTTTACTACGATAATAGTTTGTAAATTTGACCCTAAATAAGAGTTTTATAAACTCTTTTAAAAACAATATGACTTCTATAATCCTTGCACTTCTTGCAAAGAAAGAAGACCCTTAACTATTAATCTAAAAAGGCTATTTATAGAGAAAGGAGTCCTCTATCAAATAACTATTATAACTAAAACAAGGGGGGTAATTATTTCTTAGAGAAACTTTCGCCTAAGGGGGGTAATTATGCTCAATAATAAAACACAAACTCAATGAAAATTTGGAAACTTTCGCCTAAGTATGCTCAATAATAAAACACAAACTCAATGAAAATTTGGATTCCCTAACTTATGCTATTTTTTTCCACTTGTATTTTACTTTCTTGATCCTACTCTATCATGTGGGTGATATCAATAAATCTCTCCTTGTCAAGTATTTTCCAGTTTCACCATGCTCCTAACAAAATAGCAAGAAATTGTTATTTTTTCTCGTGTCCTCATCTTTAAATATTGGCGTAAATATGTATTGTTTATGCACAGTATTATTAGCCAATTTAGAGATAAACATCCCGTGTAAAATGATATTTTAGTAGCCTCAAATATATATATCTATACAACATTTATGAATGTAAAAAAAATGAGGGCGCTTTATCATTGGCATAATTTAGATGAACAAATCCATATCGTAGATTTTCATTCTCTAAATTTTCAATTTTGATCATTTTCATGTCTTCCTTAATAGTACTCCAATTCTTCTCCTTGTTGGGTTTGTCTTGGTTCTAAACTTTTGGCTTTTTATGCTTGTCTTTTATTTCTTTCTTTATATTTATCATAATTTGATATCTGAGACCTGAAATAAGACAAAGTTAGACCCAAAAAAATAGGAATAGATATTAATGAAATGCATTTAGGGATAACGACATTCAGATTTTTAGCAATGAATATTTATGTTTTATGTTTTCAATAGAATATAATCAATTTTTTTTTTAAATAATGTGAAAGCATTCAATACAAAATTGAAAATTTGAACAGCCTTGATTCTAAAATATTTTTTTGATAAACAATTAAGTGGGCTCAAGTTATCAAAATAATTAGGGGTGTTGGCGGCAACAACATTAATAATTAGAGATATTTACCTTTTGATTTTTCAGCATATTAATCTTCTCTTGACTTGTAGCACTTTGTGAGAAATTATTGTAGGCAAAGTCAAGATGGATGAAATAAGACCTAAGTATACTAAGGTTGGAGACTCCAAAGACTTTGTAAACCTCACAAGTACAACTTTTATTCTTGATATCTTCAAGGCCTTTTATGCTAACTTGCCTCTCTTGGTGTATGCTCCTTTGTACCATAATTCCTCTTATTTTTCCTAAGATGAATTTTCAAGTGTGACCAGAGCAAAGTTATTTTTTTCCTATGAAAAATGATAAATGGGTACCCTATATGATCTATGTGTAGCTACTGCATGGTTTTATGTACTCATCACAAGGACTTTGCACTCACCATGTTTGTGGTGTCTTGCACCACCCATAAAGTCTCTTGGTATATCCTTGCATTTATGAATCACCTTAAAATATATCATGCAACCATATTATGTTGCACAAAATATCATAAACTTGGCCTCTTGTGTATCAACTTATGGCATTACCTTGTAGTACACTTATGTGTTATCTAGCATATCATGAGTATTCTATGTAGTTGTTTCAACACTTACAATACACATCATATTTCTACTACTATGTGGCATGTTAGGTGGAACTTTCCAAGTATGTGCCATGTCAAATAACCTATTATCATACTGCAATATTGGAAATCTAACTATCACACCTTCAAGAAGGTGAACTATCATCTGAGAAAAAGATGAACTATTTTCTAGCCATTTCAATTTTTAACTTCCATTTTACTCTGAATAGATCATAGATGCATCTAGATAGTAGGTTATTAGCATTCCCTGAGTATCTAACATTCTTTACATACATATATAATTTTGCTTTAGTCAATAAAAGTCAACTGGAAGGGTTTCCCCTTTTTGATCACATGAGCCTTTGTTCCCAATCTTATAGAACATTGGACATATCTATATTTTTTCCTATTCTTCACATTGAATATAAGTTGTACCATTATACAAATACTTCCAAATTCAAATAAATTTTAGTTTACTGATGTTATAATTTTACTCTAAGCAATCTATAAAATGTAGCTTGTGTCCAAGTATAGGGTTGTCCACTACATTGACATATTTGGCCCTATGGTGCAAATAATTATGATCTAAGAGCTATAAATTACCTATAAACATCCAAGTGCAAAGAAAAATATAAGGAGTGTCATTCAATTTTATTTTAGAGTACATAGAATAATGTCGTAGCAAGAACAAGATGATTGGCACCCATAAAAAATTTCAATTAGCATTCCCAAATAGCCTAAAACTTATTTGATATGTCCTCAAGGAGTAACACAACAAATGCTTTGGAAAGTTTTCTTAACTCATGATACAACTTGGTCCCAAGACACTCCTTTTATGTAGCTTCCATATTCTTCATTTCAACAACAAAGCCCCTTCAAAGTGTAAGTTAATATTGTCATTCTAGTGTTTGAAGGAAAACTTAACACCAAATCATTGGATAGCTAGGTTCAACAACTTGAGGCCTACTTATTGATCAATCACTTCCCTAACAAGAATAAAATCACCTTCACAATGTTGATTATTTCCATTTCAATGTCCCATTAGTGGGAAAACTTTAGTGTGCAACATGAGAAATACTTAGATCCCATTGAGACTTGGAAGTCATTTTTTGATGCCTTGAAGGATGATTATTACCCTCGCAAACACTATGAAAATGAATGCATCAAGTTTCATCAATTTTGTAAGTAGAAAAATAATCCATTCAGAGGTTATACTAATAATTTATATGACTACATTGCACGTCTACTTAAGGACTTGACAGAGCAACATAAGGTGCCAAAGTACATCATCAAACTTTCACCTTATACCTCAAAAATGTGGAGTTATTGACTTTTGATAAATTATGGAAAGCATACTGGAATACTGCTAAGATCAAAGACAAGGTAAAGATGAATCAAAAGTTTTATTCATCATCTTTCTATATGCATAAGATCCAAAATGCACACAATGCACCATCTAACCCTTCAGATGAATATTCCACACAAGGGAGAATGGCATAATAAGGTTTCACAACAACAAAAGATTCCAACGTGTTATGCACTAAACAAATTTAAATAACCAAGGTTAGAGATGTTTTCATCGACATCGTATAAACTCACACAATAAATTTTAATGTTGTGGACAACAATCCTTAATTATGAGTCTACATCAAGTCCCACACAAGAAAATGGCATCGATCTAGATTATATTTATTTGTGCATCAACACCTCTACCACTATATTTTTGGAGGAATGAGAATGTCTCTTTCACAACAAGTGTTGGGTCAACTTCATGTCATCATAGATAGTGGAAGCTAGATGATCCATTATTTGTAAGGATATTCGATAGAAAATTTCACCAACACAGATCCTCTAACCTCCTAACATGTATATGATTATTTATTTACTATTGTACATTACTAAATATATATTTACAATGCTAAAAATGAAATTACAAAATACTACAATAAATAATTCTAGAAATATAGTGCAAATAAAACCAAACAAAACACAAGACCTGATAGTTTAGCATTGAGAAACCCAATTTTGGAAAAAAAAAATTAGTACAATGAGGTGCTTACTCCTCCCCTTTCTACTATATAATTATCAAGTCTAGGTTTACTATGATCAAGTGACATTTGTGGGAATATATACAATTTGAAAATTGTCCAAATCCTATAAAATTATTTTCCTTTATTTAAACACTTCCCAAATAATTAAAATAACACCTAACAATCAAAACTAGCTAGGAGAATAATGAGAACTTTTGCCTCACTAATGACTGGACTTCACATTATAGTTGCACTACTAAACCTAAATGAATTGAATTCCATATAATGCCTCTACTTGTCATATGGGCTTGTATATATACACAAACCTAGTAATAATAGGCACACGAAACATCCCAATAGAAGAATTGAACTAATAGGGAATCCAAATTTGAGCCACATTTGCAATTGTTATTCATTGGACTCAAGGCAAGTGATTTTATGATAATTTGTGGTGCCTCCACAGGTTTATCTAATAAGTCGTGGCCCCATCATGGGTTTTTATTAAAATCCTTTGTATTATGTCTGCATTAGAACATAGGCCTACTCCCAAAGTGTTTGGATCACTCTAATCCTTCCTCTGACTCTATAAACTCCTCGTGTACGTTCTTGACTTGTATGTTTACATAAATTATCTTCAAGAAGTGTGTTACAAACATTTGTTGCATATATGAGAATAGTGAAACTAGTTAGCTAATATATCTAACATATTAGATCTAAAATTTTGATCATGCTTCCCCAATTAGAGAATTTCTGCCCCCAAAATATTTAGTAACTCTATAAATGAGGAAATTTCTTCCCAGTTTCCTTGCCCTCTCTTGAAGGTGTATTTTATGGATAAAATTTCTAGCCTTATGAACTATTGCAATCACATTTTTATTCCCCTTGTTTGGCTCCTTGCCTTTCACAAATAAATGTTGATGAAAACTTAAATAAAAAAGACGAAAAACCAATATTAACTTCTAATCTTTGCCAATATACATGCCATGTGAAGTATTGTATACATCTATCCAATTATCTTTGAAAAAGGAGGAAATACAGCTTGCCTCTAACATTCAACAACCTTCTACCTTTAGTGGTACTTACTAAGGAGATTTGAGATTTCCATTCATAGGATTTGATAGTGTAGTTTTTCCCATCTTTTACTAATCATTACCGATTTTCCATTCTCATGAAGATAGCATCACACACATACAAGTAGGGATTCCAAATACTATGTCATAAACATCAAGAGGTAAAAATCCAACACAACTTCTTCAGCTAAATGTTCACTTATAACAAACTTGACCTTACACTACATAGAAACCTCTATCTCTACTTCTTGTTTCACCCACCCTAGAACATAAGGATTAGGAGGATTATATACTTCTAAACAAATTTTACCTACTAGATCTTTGCTTGTCAAATTTACTTGAGAGCAAGAGTTAAAAATAGCATCTACCTTTGTCTTCTTAATATGAACTTTGATATGGAAAATTTAAAGGGTTCGCCTTTTTCTTGAGCACCATAGTTACCCAAACCTACCTTCTCCTAAATGGATGTAAACACAACCTTTCATCCACATCAAGGCTACACACATCCTCTTTTCCTTGAATAAAGATCATAACTTTATTCTTCCTCTTATTCCTATAAGGATGCTTCTCAAGATGCAATTTCCAACAAGTCTCATTTGTAAGACCAAAAACATCATAGTTCTCACAATGCTTCATACACTCCTTGTTAGCAATAGAGGTAGATTTCAACCCACCTTTCTTCTTATAACTATTTGAAGGGGAAGATGAACCCCCATATTTGTTCATCTTAAGAAAATGCGCTTGGGAACAAGCCTCTTCTATATAATTGGGCTTGGCAAGAAGAAGGGGCCTCATCAAGTGACCATGCAATACTCTAAGATACTTCATCAATATGTCACTATCAAATGTATCTTCCCTCATTTGGACCACCATCTTTTGAAACCCACTAGTATACTCCTGAACATTGTCTTTATTGTTGTCTCGTATATTTCTAAACAATAGACATTTCATCATCATAGAAAATAAGATAGAATTGCCTTTTTAGAAAAACTTTAAACTCGTCTCATTTACTAATTGGTGGTAGCTTCTTTACAAGTAATTATTGAACATAAGTTTCAAACAAAGTTAAAGCATGATTATATAGCTTCAAACTTACAAAAGAGAGTTGTTGACTCTCATTAATCTAATGTATATTGAAGTATACCTCAAGTTGAGGTAGACAATGGTATAGCTTCTTTACATTCACCTCTCCTTCATAAGGCTAAATTTAGATATTTTCTTTAGTTTTGAATAGAGGTGGAACTTGGCTTGTATGGGGATTCTTATCATGATCGGGAGCTTCCAACTCTTCACCAGCCTTCAGAACTTCAATAGAAACAACTAGATTTCCATGATAATCCCCATAATGGACTCCAACTTATTAAGCTTTCCCATGGAAATAGAAATGTTAGAAACATCATCTTATAACTTGCAGAACTGTTCTTTAGTTGTCCAATATTCTTCTCCATCAAAATGAGCCATGTTTCTAACTTATTTATTCCGCTTCCTTGTGTAAATCTTTTGTTGCAAATGAATCAAATCACCTTCCATACTAGCACTTTCTACTCAGATAATAGGCATAAAATTATAAACAAGTCACATAAAACAAATCACGCATAACAAAAATGAACCAGCGCTTATATCAATCTAGATCGTGATTTTCATGGATATTCCCTAGCAAATTTCACCATGAATCCTCTAACTTCCTAACATATACATGATTATTTATTTACTATTATGCATTAATTTTACAATGTTGCAAATGAAATTATAGAATACCACAATAAAGAAGACTAGACATACAATGCAAGTAAGTTAAACACAACAAATCACAAGACACAATTGTTTAGCCTAATGAAACCCAATTTGGAAAAAAACCAACAAGGTGAGGTGCTTACTCCTCCCATTTCCACCATATAATTCTAAATTATAGGTTTACAACCATCAAGGGGCCTTCATGGACATACATACAATTTAACAACTGCATAAAGTTTTCACAATACTTTTTCTTTCTCTAAACACTTCCCAAAAAATTACAACACCTAACAATTAAAACTAGCTAGGAGAACAATGAGAAAGTTTGCATCATTTATGAATGGACTCTGCACTTGAGTTGCACTACTGAACCCAAATGAATTCACTTCCATCCAATGCCTTTGCATATCCTAGGGGCATGTATTTATACACAAATGCAATAAAAGAGGCTACACAAAACATCTTAAGAGAAGAACTGAACCGACAAGGAATCCAAAATTGAACCATGCTTGAAAATATTACTCATTAGATTCATGCCACATAATTTTGTGGTAAGATGTGGTGTCAACATGGTTTCATCTTAAAATTTGCAACATGATATTTGTGTCAAAATATAGGGCTACTCCCAAAGTGTTCAAATCTTTTTGAGCCTTTCTTTAATTCTATGAACACCTCATGTACATTCTTGACTAATATGTTTACATGAATTATCTTAAATAATTATGTTAAAAGCCTTTGTCACATAGAGGAGAATAGGAAAACTAGTTAGCTAACATAACTAACACATTAGATCCAAAATTTGGATAACTGGAAGAACATCATTGTGCAAGATGTAGCTTCACACTTAGGCCTCACCACTAAAGCACGTCTTGCACCATACTTACTTGGATGGATACAAAAAGGGAACGATATCTAGGTCCTATGGTATGTACTTTCAATTATATAGTCAAGCCCATAAAGGACATGGTCTTTTTTGATGTCACACCACTATATGTTTCTGACATTCTATTTGGGAGCCTATATTTGTATGACCAAGATGCTACATATCAAGCCAAGCCACAACGGTTGATTGTTCATGTCTAATTTCACTTATTCAACCTCTTGTAGTCACCTCAAATGACCAAACTCACTTTAGTCACTGCCAAACAACGTCGCACATTCATCTTGCACATGTAGAAGATTGTGCAACTCATGTTTTCCCTAGGAGCACCACCTGCGTAGGCAACCAAATGCACATTGTCAATGTGCCATGCCATATAATCATCGTCTAAGCAACAACAGCTTGATAAGTTATTGTAGTAAATTGAAGACATATTTGAAGCTCCAAAAGGTCTTCCAACACATTATGCAATAAAACGTAAAATTGATCTAGTCCCTAGGTCCCCTCTTCCAAATAACCCACTCTTTCTTAAGTCCATTTGGGACAAGGATGAAATCCGATAGCAAATCCAGGAACTTCTTGATCAAGGAAAGATCAAGGCAAGTTCTTCTCCTTGTGTTAGCCTAATAGTCTTCACGACAAAGAAATATGGCACATAGAGCTTGTGCATTGAATATCAGTCTCAAAAATATAAAAGTAAATAATCAATACCCATTCTTGTATATTGACGACCTCTTAAACTAACTATGAGATACACAATACATCACCAAGATCAACTTGAAGTCGAGCTAGAATAAGATACTAGTCCATCCTAAGGATGTTTGGAAAATAATATTCAAAACAAGGGAAGGATTGTATGAGTGGTTAGTTATTTGTTTCAACTTAACCAATGCACTAGCAACATTCATGCACTTAATGGATGACCTACTTAGGGCTTTCACTAACTCCTCCATCATCGTATACTTGGATGTCATCCTTATCTTTAGCAAGACTTTAGAGGATCATGTGAAGCACATCTCGCATCTTAGACACATTATGCAAACACAATTTACAAGACAACTTTATACAAGTTTACATTTTTAACCCTCACATTCAGTATCTAGGCTTCATCAATCATGCAAGGATTTATGTAGATCCAAAGAAGATTATATTAATCCAAGATTGGCCAACTCCATTCAATCTCACCAAGCTAAGAAGTTTTCTTGGACTTTATAATTTATACCACATATTTGTTGTTTGTTTCTCGTACATAGCATAACCTCTCAAAAAAATCATGCATGCTAAAGTGGCATTCCACAAGACATCAGCACAACATGACTGCAAGGAGCTCAAGCAATGCCTCTGTGTAGCGCATGTTCTAGAAATACATTAAATTGGCCATTCCTTTGAGATTCACATTAATGCATCTAAAAAAGCACTCAATGTAGTCATCACAAAGCATGGGCATCCAATCGCATATCACCCTAATAGATTTAGTGGCATGTCTTTGTGGTACTCCACATATGAAAAATAGTTACACACCATTGTACAAATTGCTAATAAATGGTGCCATTACATCTTAGGTATGGAGACAATCATATATTTTGATCATAAGCTACTTAAATTCTCATATATGCCTAGCAAGTTGAAGAATGCATGCCACATTAAGTGGATAACTTACTTGTAGCAGTTCCATCTAGTGATAAATCGCAAGGGAAAATACAAAAAGGTTTTAGATTGCATCAGTCGACTGATGGTAAAATCACTTGTCATGGTGCTTGACACATGGCCATAACTTCTTAGACTAGGTATTTATATGCTCAGTGGACCGACAATTAACTTCCTAAACTTCCAAAGATGAAGTTTCCAAGGTTGATGTCGAGCAACAAAAGGCTTGGAAAAGGAGTCTAGGAAAACAATTTGAGAAGATGGAGACATTGGATAGAAGACTTAAAAGGAAAAGTCAATGATGGGAAGATAAGGGAACAAAAGAAAATACTTGGGTGTTAGATGGACATAGCCAAGATAGTTGGCCATATTTTATTTCCCTAGATTCAATATTTTGAACAACATGCTCACTATCAAACACCCCAGATGCAAGAGCATTCCTAAGAAAATAATGTGACCCTTCAATCAAGCATTCCAGTGGATTCTATGGTCTCACAAAGACAACACATTTTGATGACCATTTTGTTGGATTGTGAGATGATCATGTTTGAAATTAGTTTGAGATGGCCATGAGATCTCTTTTTAGTGAAAACACTAAGGCTTACAAGTCATATAAATTTTCAAGAGGAATACAATGGTGCCATCAAAATTTACATCCAGACTTAAGGGGATTTTTGAGACTTTAAGGATCTTGGAATTTGGAAGAGGGAAGTTGGCAAAGGGAAGCTTGCAAGGAATTGAGGGAGTGCAACTTGCAAGAGATAAATTTATAGAGACTAAAGCCAAGAAAGATGCAGTCTACGCTTATAATACCAATTTGATAGTGTAGAAGAGTGGTGTGTTTATATATTTTTTCCAAATAATTGTTTTTTCCAAATAATTGATGTGTTGAGTTTTTATGGAAACAAATGAATTGTGTCGTATTCTTCCATATTTAATTTGCTCATGTTTTCACTTCCACATTGTTTTTCTGCACTTTAATACCTGAGAGGGTGATGGTTGTTCATTCAACCCTCTGGACAGTTCGGCATCATAATGCCTCACCTAATGACACAATCAAAACTCAATATGCAAAGGTAGCATTTGAAAACTACTATACTTGTATGAAAGAAGTGAATCCCTATTAAAAAGTGACAATGCTTAATTAAATTACATTTGGCAAATATGTTAGAGGCATTTGCAAACAAGCATGCTCAAATAAGCTTTAAACACCCCGACTTCAATATCCAATGTCTAAATATATAGTGCAATGTTAAAATAATGTGCATGATAGAAATATTATGAGGTTAAAAATAAATTTTAATAATGTATGAAAGCACCAGATAAACAAGTGAAATAAAAGTATGATAACCCTATGAAAATATTAGACCATTATTGCCTTCTTCCCAATGTCAGCAGAATTGTTTAATTGCAAAATATTAAATCACCATAGATTCAGTAGGACAACTAGAAATGATGCATCTTGGTCAAAATATTATACCAACTAGAGAGCAGCAGTATTACAGGCAACAATTGAAATCTTCAAATTTCTGCCAATTCGATATCTCCGCAACCATCCTTTGACAATGGAGAAGAACCTCTGCAATTTCTTGTTGTGGAGCTCAAAATTCAAGGTAACGCCCATAGACAAATATGAATTGTCTTTAGAGGTGATGCATTTTGATATGTACCAACGATCTTAAGTAGAATCAAGCAAATGCTATAGACAGGGATGTCTTTAAGTACTCTCATGTTCATCCATTTTTTGCATAATGTTTCTCCATAAACTTCAAGCAAGGAGAAAAAGGCCCAGCATTTTCTTGGGCGACCTAATTGTCGGGCAAGAAAGGTTTGCACTATCAAATGGCAGGCCTGTGCTTGGCTACAACCTTGCTTAATACTGCTCTCGCTTTCATGCATATAAATTATTTGGGTAACGAGATGGCTCACCTTGCTCTGATATCATGCAGATGTTTTCATAAAAAATTATATTGGAGTCGATGTGGACATGGCTAAAGAGTCGTCAAATATATTAAATGTGCACCATGCACCCTAATCAAAAGTTTACTTCATAACACAAGATAGCACAATCATCACATATACTCAATATTGATCATACAAAGATAAGAATGAGTCAAGTCCGGAATTAGATATTTGTCGAAGTTACAAAATCTTGATCAATTAGCCAAACTCGAGATAAAGCTGAAACATAAACCCAAATCCTATCAAACATGATGTTAACCCAATTTTGCCACAAGCCGTTAACTAAAGGGACACCAAGTCAAGGCTACCACCTAACATTAACACATGATCAAAATATTCAGAGATTTTTGCATTGCTAGCTAGGTTCTCAATATTTCCAAACCCAACATAGTGACCAATGAAATTTTCAATTGCCCTTTTCATTCGAAAACATGGAGGTAGAGCAGGTAACTGCATACAAACTAGTACACTAGTGACTTTCCCCGGTGGAATTGAAGCCAGGTTTCCCAGGCTACATAAACGCTTCCCATGATTAAAAACACCCACACACAATGGAATGTCCCTGACTACATTGAAGAGGTTTCGTCTAGACTTTGACCTTCTAGTTCTCACAAAGCCAATTAAATGATGCTACTGCTTCCTATTAGCGAGACTCCTGCAAGTGGGTAAGTCAACATATGAGTGCAAACCAACATTCTGGTCATAACCCACAAGATTCAGCCGAGAATTAAATAATGCCACTGCTTCATATGAGAGAAACTCCAGAAAGTGGCTACTTTAATATGAGTGCAACTGATATTCTGGTCATAACCCACAAGATTCAGCTGAGTTTGCACAGACTTGCACATTGGCCAGCATCCACATCAAATTATGGTTAAGAACGAAGGGGCATGGGAAATACAAGTAGCAGCACTTGAAGGCATTTTTGCTAACATACTAAATGAAGGGTTGCCAGATTTTAAACTACATTAGGAGTGGAAGATGGATCAAATGACTCAGCTCCCTTCTCAACCATTTCACTGGGAAATGGAATTGGAAGTAAGAAGACCCACACTTCATTCTCAGGCCCACTTAATAACATGCAAATGGCTCTGGAATTTTTTTTGTTTGTAAACATTTTCACAAACAATATTGCACCAGTTGGAAGTTCATATAAGAGGGAACATTTATGAATAGCCTTGAGAACAGTTCTTCCTGCTACTTTTCAAGAAAAAAATTCAAGGGCATTGTATAAGAGGGTAAATTTTCTCGAAGTGATGGTACATGTTTCATTGCCACAAGTCGAAATTGCCAAAGGAAACAGACAGTCCCCCAATTGTTCGGTACAACTCAAGTTCAAAATCACCATAACTGCCCTTCCACCACCTTACATAACTAATTTGCTCTATGACAGATAATATTTCACCAACATTAAGTGCACAACGGTCTGTGATTTGCAGGGAATCTACCATAGAAATGCACAGGGTGCATTATAGGATATCACTTCACCATACGATCTGGCAGGTCTTGTAATGTTCCGTGCCAGAAATACAATATGTTATGCAATAATCATCAACATGAAATTATGACACAGATCTTAATGGCACATGCAAAAGAAACATGAGTAATTGGAAAATAATAAAATATATTATAAAGAATATCATGTAAAAATAATCCAACCACAATCAGGGATTTGTTAAGAGTTTCAGGATTAAAAAATTCCCAGTATTAGTCTACAAATTAATATATTGAATTTGTAACCACATGGGGCCAAGTATAGTGTCCATAGTACATGAAAAAAAGACAACTAAAAAGAACCACAATTAAGCCGAGAAAACTCTTACAAAATAAACCCAAGACCTTTACACAATCATAATAACCCCGAACCACAACTACTGACATTCTACAATTGTCCCATCATCATCTCCTACTCCAACACAAATAATAGTAATGACTTAACCCACCAAAAGAGTCAAAGCATCCAGTTCTAAAGTAAGTGCTTGTGTGCTGCCAAAAGCATTGCACCCATAATACATGAAAAAAGAAGAAAAGAAAAAGTATCAGGACATGAAAAAAAGAAATTACGTTAACTAGTCCATGCAAAATGAAAAACTATGTTAACTAGTCCATGTAAAATGAACTATAGCGACTAAAAGAAACAAAAGGCTCAAAGTTACAAGCATTACATCAAAAGATTGTAACTAACTAGGGATTGAACTCGAGATGTATAAACCCTTGACATGTCAGAAAATACATCATGATGTACAACAAACATTATAAATAGCACTGAAAGGAAGACCCGTCGCCAAAGACAATAGCACTGATGAAGGCCATAAATGATGGTAGCTTAACATCCCCAAGAGAAATGCCCTTACAAGATAATCTCAACACGGGAAACCTGTCCAAATGCATTTTTGAATACACAAACACTACACTACCAAACAACATGCCACTACCATTCTAAAAAGGTTATGTCATCATAATAAACGTCAATGCATAAATGATATTCACAGCTTTAATTCAATTCAAAATTTGTGGATTTCTTCGATGTTTCTTCGGTAAATCTCTTGCATTTACATGTTAGTCAGTCACAGCTATTCCTGCTAGAAAAAATATTTTTGTACTTATCCAAGGGAAAGTTCTTTTGTGCTACTAAAACCACGTATATACAATCACAGATACACAAAGCATCAATCATAGACCGCTAGTGTGTAAAAAATAGCAATTCATTTCAATGTCAAAACTTAACATAATTTAGAATTATTTCTCAAATTAATTGATCTATAAGAGATTACCACAAATGTCAGTTTCACAGAGACCAAAATATTGGTGCTAAACCCATCAATACATCTACCCATATGTGCAAATCATCAGAGCAACTATATCATAAATTAGAGGTTATCATATGTAAGAATCATATCAAGTTGCTCTCACTTTCAAAAGGTATCCTGTAAAAATTAATTACATGAGAAACATAAAAGGCTTTCTGGTACCTTCTCACTACACTGTGTAAGCATTTCAATAACCTAAATGGTCGACAGCAGAACTGCACTGAGATTTTATAGAGTATGTATTGAGTGTGTTTTCAACGGATAGCATTTTAATTTAAAATATATAAAACAACTCAGGTGCACCGAATCTCAAAAGACAAAATGGTAATAATAGCATAAACCTTAAAACGATACAAAATGAGAATTTCCAAAATTTGCTCCTTTGACATCCATGCTAACTAAAATACATTCATTTTGATTAATGCTAACCCCATCTTCTGCCCCTTTGCCCTCATCCTTCAGATCTTCTAGGTTCTGAAGATTTTCTCTTCCTCTTTCCAGATTCTTTTGATTCTGCACCTTCTCCAGATTCAGGTGTATTCCTTGTCCTGAAAGATATGCGAAAATTATCTTTGGAACCAAAATTTTCATCAGAATTAACTCCCGGTTCCTCTGGAACAATATAATATGGGCTCCCTAGCTCGGTGGCCTGTAATTGGTCTTGTGGAATGGATGTGTTCATTTCACGATCCTGAGAATTGCATGCTCCTCTGCCCGTTCCTGATGATGTATTGTCAACCATAGATGCATTTGACCCCTGCAATCCTTCTGTTGAAGCATTTCCTGTAGGATATCTTTCCTTGTTTGTTTTCCTTCTTTTTCTTTTACGACAAGATGAGCAGTACCAGTTACGCTTTGGAATTGCAGAAAGTCGTGGCTTTACACAATATATGTGATAACCATCGTCGCATCCATCACAAAGGACAATTTGATCATCATTTTCATCAACTTGGCAAATTATACATATACACGATGGACAATACCAATTTGGTGGAGGATTGCACTTAAGCGGAGGTTTCAAGCAGCTTAAATGAAAATATTTGAAAAGACAGTTAGTATTGGAGCATTCTATAAGATTGTCACCATCTCTCTCTCCAGAAGAACATACTTTGCAAAGCTTTCTAACTTGTAGTTCATTACATTGCAGTTTCTCCTCTTCTGTACCGGCATGGACTTCTGTATCTTCTCTGCCTGCACCTTCATCTTGAATTATTTCAAGCCCTTCTTTATTGCTATGCTTGTCACCCACATTTCCATCACAGCAAGTTCCCATCCGCCCTCCACCACTATGAGATTCAACAACTCCACCGCTATTCTCTGGTTCCAACTCCCTACTCAGCCGTTCACAAACTATACAATGGTGTCCATCCTTTTCATTATTTATTGGCACAGACTTATTGCCGTTTCCAGATGCAACACAAGAAGCACAGTACCAGCAGCCACTTGGAATGTCCTCGAGGGCAGGTGCAACACAATACGTATGATAAGCTGCTTCACATGCATCACAGAGTACAATACAATTATCATGCTCATTAACACCACATGATCTACAAACACGGGTGTGAGCTGATAACTCCAGTTCTTCATTATATGGAAGATCACACTGTTTATTTGATACGCATTGATTTATAGTATCCACTTTCTTGGATGCAATATCTTTGTTGGGAGATGTATTCTCAACCTCCACTCTTCCATTTAAACTCCCACTCTGATCATTATCTTTCTGCAAATGCAAACAAACCAGAAATGTGATGAGCCACAGCAAGAGACAAAGGGTTGAGCAAAACATACAAAACTGCTCTGGAGTTTAACCAACGTGATAAATCTGGCAAAGATGAATATCTCCAGAGTTAAGAAAAACCTATGAATGACATAATGTGTACCAGATTACTTAAATTAGTAGGAGTATTGAGCTCTTTAGCCCTAGGAATACACCCCAGCTGGTTGTTACCCTTAGCCAGATGATGCTGCTTAATATTGGGAGGAGGTTCATGTAGACACTCTTCATTGGCTGATCCTACTTTTGTCTTCTTAGAGGCATCAACAGGATCATTGTCTCCAGCTTTTTCCCCAAACAAAGGAGCTACCTGAGAAATCCAAAAACTGAATTAAATGAGTCTGCAGGCACATTGAGTCTTTCCCCATATTCATTTACAGATGAGAAATTTTGAGTTCATATGGAAAGTCGGAGACCTTTGAATAAGATATACAAAGGGACAATTGTAAACTGAAGCTGATGCAGTGCTTCCATGATTGGCAAGGAAATTAGTAGTTTCTAGTTGCATAAATCCAACCAAAGACAATATAAGTGAAGGTGGATATCCCACATTATCAGAAACATGACACTACACTATTGTTTCAAATTGCCATTATGTTATCTTATAAATTTCTCATGATCTCTCGTGTATATAACAAAAACATGGGCCAAAACTTGGCCTCCAGCCCTCACTTCCTACTCTATTGCCATTTCTTGATTCATTTTCCATTTCTCATTTCTAACAGAAATGCACAGCAATACCTTTCAACCTGAATGTTAATTCAGTAGAAGTGATATTCAAGAGTACATGGGGGCAATCTCTTCAGAACCTTACAATGGCGCCTTCCCATTTCTTGAAAACAAAATTCCAGTCCTTTTCACTCAATTATTACAAAGATTTGTCTTGGGTTTGCAACTCTTTAAGCACAACAAAATGGACCATGCAATACTCTACGGTAGTAACTTGACCATGCAAGCTGCAGATTAGAGACAAATACTATATTTCTCTGTTTCTAACTTGACAAATTACATAATAGCAATAACTAACCCACTGCTCAGAGCATGATACACAATTTTCAAGGAACCTTGAAAGAGGGAAGGGTTGGGAGAAACGGGAGAGATAGAAGATACCATGGCCTCCTCACAAAGGGAGAGTGCAATTGGCTATCAGAATACAGCCAGATCTGACTAAAGGATGGAGTGGGAAGAGGGAAGCAGAACAGGGGAACGAGAAGCAAAAATTTAGATCTCATTCAGAATCATCACAACTTCCATCTTGTTCTTCCAGTAAAAACAAAAACTATCTTGCACCCACTGAAAAAGCAATTAATAATAGAATCATTTCAGTCACAGAATAAAAAATATTTCACAATGTATATTTGAAAAGTCTGTAAAAACAAATATTTCTTCATTTGTAAAAGATGTGAATGTCCAACCTGTTTTTGGTAAGCAGCCTCAGAACATTCTGAAAGCGTATTTGCAAGTACAATTATCTTTTGACCCACTGCACGTACATTTTCCCACATCTGCAATATTATTTCAAGTTTAATCAGTTCCCTTAACATTGCATCTCATTGTCTTAATAAACAAAAAGAAGCAAAACAAGGAGCTTAAACAAAATAATAACACAGTTAATAAACAAAGTATAAACAGCTTATATCCACAGGGGTTAACTCTTCCATGTACAGGACTACAAACCTAATGAAAGCCTTTATGTCAAGGGTTTCACTCAGACTGTTACACAATAGAAAGTCAGGCACTAGAGTGCAATTGCACAGATGCTTCACATGGAACCATCCCTGACAAGGACTTCTAAGTTACATTAGTGGCAACGCATGACATGCAAAATTGAGGGCATGTAGATCATGCCATTGCCAAATTCTTCTATGCTAATGTAAGCGAAAATTTGCCTTTCATCAAAATCGTTGTAGTCCAAATTGGTGCAGTTGATGATAAAGTGCGTTGTCACGCCATCCACCAAGGTACAGTTCCCAGGGGATATCAAAAAGGGACGAGGCTGGGTTTGAGTCCCAGGCAAATTTGGTGGAATGGTTATCCCTCATTCCTTGACACTAAGCCAATTATTTGTGCACCTGATACCAATGGATGGTAACTTTTTTCTGAAGCATCGAGATGTTTATCCTTCAATTAAAAAAAAGGAATTTCCATGTGAAGTTTCCTAATGCCTGAAGTTTCCTCTTTTTCTTGTTTCAACGCAACTCCACTCCTCACCGCATCTCTCCAGATCTGATCTACTTACCAAGGCTGTCCTGTGCCCCCAAGGGAAGATCAGCTCAAATACCTACACCTCCATGCTCAAAGACAGTAGTCAAACTGTCTTTCCCAGCCAAAAAGGAAAATGAAGAATGGATCATGGTCCTAAAAGAGTAAGTGCTGATTTTCTGCTCATGAGAACTGGAAACCAATGTAAGTGAAAAACGGGATTCCCATGTGAAGTTTCCTGATGCCTGAAGTTTTATGTTACAAGGTACACCAAACTTTATCAAAAAAATTCGAACTTCGCCGAACTTTATCCTTGTCGAACCTGAACTTGAACTTTATCGAAAAAGTTCCAACTCCGCCGAACTTTATCCTCGTCAAACCTGAACTTGAACCTTATTCATTATTTTTACATGGGAAGATTTTAATATGTTTTTGCATTATTTTATAAATATGTCTGTATGTATACATATACCAACTGAAAGCATAGGACATAAAGCTCTCTCCACTCTGTCCTTCTGACATATTTATGCATTTTTTTTAGAGAAAATAAATGATATAAAAAAAAATCAAACTTAAAAGTTTTGGTTTTTTTCCGAACCTTATCCACTGGCAAACTTGTACTGAACTTTATCCTCATCGAACATGAAAAACTCAAACTTTGTAACTAAGCTGAAGTTTTCTCCTTTTCTTGTATCCACACAACTCCAATTGTCGCCCCATTTCTCCTGTTCGGATCCCACTTACCAAGACCACCCTGCAACCTCGAGAATATTTGCTCAAATACCTACACTTCCATGATCAAAGGACAGTAGTCAAACCGTCTTTCTCAGCCAAAATAGGAAAACGGAGAATGGATCATGGTCCTAAAAGATATAGTGCTGATTTGCAGTTCATAAGCACTGGAAACCCTCATGCTCAATTGACATCCTTGTGATGCCCAAAGGATATTTGTGGCCATCCTCACCACCAGAAACAAGAGGAGGCCATTTTTCAGGGACGGCCATGGTTCAAGAACAAACCTGGCTTATTTATGATAACATGTACCCTGCCTTCCAATCCCACAGATGACCTTCCAATCACATTCCCAGTTTGGGTTCATTTTTTCCAACCAAATTGTGCAAAGAATTGTCTCTACGGAGACTTGGCAGTTCTATAGGCGAATTTATATAAGTTTCAGAGTTGACTTTCTGTCCTGGTAGCACCAACTACATGGCATATTTTATTTCCATGGACATCTTGCAAGAGTATGCCCTTCTTATGTGTCAGTAGACCAGACAAATCAAGAGGACTTCAGTTATAAATACCTCGGGTGAACAACAAGTCTCCAAATCACAAACCCCACCTACAGCTCCGACAAATCAAGGAAGGAACAAAGGAAAGGAGATGGATTTCACGTTTCAGAGAAAGGATGGGGTTACTTCTCAAAGTGGCAAGGCCTACGTCCACAAATGCGAGGTCCAACTACTCATTTCCAACCCTTTTCAATTACTAACTACTATGGATGTAGAAAATATGGAAAGTTATTAGGCAATCTAGCCATCCTTCTACCATTGTACAATCCTCAATCACGTTATCAGACACCACCCCTAGAACAGAATCAGTCTTATCAAGCTCAGCATAAGAGCTTGGTCATCAAAACAGCTGGTCAAAGACAAATAGAAAACAGCAAGTAATCAGCAGAATGATACAGAAATAGATACAGCCCGTCACAGAGAAAAACCAAAAGAAACGTATATCAAATTCATAAGCTTTTAGTCCTCTTTCAGGTTCCTAGCTGATCTGATGCTCATCAATATGGAGGAGAGCTATCGCCCAATAGACTCAGTGAGGACAGATCTGATGGAATCTCTGGCAAACCAAGGGATCCAAGCAGTCCCCCACACACCCAACCCAAGTTTTACCATGACAATACAGTCCTGGAATCCAACAGGCCTGGGGGCAGCAAACAAACGTACCTTACTTATCAAAGGATAATTATGAGGAAAATCTGGCCATCCCTTACCATTGTCCAATCCTCAATCATCTTATCAGACACCAGCCCTATAACGGAAGCAGTCTTATCAAAGAAGCCCATAGATCAGCATAAGAGCTTGGTCATCAAAACAGCTGCTAAGGACAAACAGAAAACAGCAAGTAATCAGCAGAAAGATACAGAAACAGATGCAGCTCGTCACCCAGAAAAAAATCAAAAGAAACATATATCAAATTCAGAAGCTTTTAGTCCTCTCTCAGATTCCTAGCTGATCTGTTGCTCATTAATATGGTGGCACCTATCCCCCAACAGATTCAGGGAGGACAGATATGATGGAATCTCTGGCAAATCTACAAAGGAATCCGAGCAATACCCCTGTGGGAGTCGTTTTACCGTGAAAATGCAGTCCTGGAATCCGAGAGGCCCGGGGGATGCAAACAAGCATACCTGGCTCAGGCACTTGAATTTGTAAAACAAGGTAGATCTGATTTTTCTGCAGGAAACTGAGGTTCAACAAAAGAAATTCAGGGAACTACGCCTCACCACCTGGGGAACTGAAACTTGCTTTGGGGACAGATAGAGGAGGTGCAGTAGCAATGCAATGTGATCCAAGTACCAATGTTTGACTTCTCAGAATCATGTATGGGGAATCACAGAAGAATGAAATCATTGGAGTGCAATCTTGTTTTTCTAGCTCTCGCCATACACACCCCTCAATACAACACACAACATGAGGAAATGATATCAGAACTCTCCACTTGGCAGCAAAATAAACAAGATCCTTACCTAATATTAGGGATACTCTAATCTTATCAAATCCACTACCGAAAAACAAGGCAGCCATCACTAGATTCCTCAGAGATGGGACACGCTACAAGACTTCATTGATCACCACAATCTTATAGACCCTGTTTTCTTGAATGGCAATTTCACATTGTCACAACAAAGAAAAGCTCGCAATATGTGGCTGAAAATTTTAACCATTTTATGCTGTCCCAAGCTTGGATCTGTGGTAATAGATAGATTACTATGAGGATTTCTGACACAATTGTCTGGTCACTGGCCAATCTATTTGCAAATTGCAGAATCCACTGGGTTCAGGAAACGCCAGTTCAGAGTTGAGCACATGTGGCTCCTGTGTCCAAAGTTTAGATCCAACATCAAACAGTTATCCTTGCTCCTGTACCAAGGTTTTGCTATGTACAGGTTCATGTGCAAATTAAAATTCCTCAAATATAATAATTACCCATTGGAATAAATCAGTCTTTGGACATATTTTCCAACAACTCTCAGATTTTCAAGCCAAGCTGGGTCAAATTCAACAATATATCAGGGAGACAGGTTCTTTCAAAGATATCAAGGATACAGAGCAAAAGCTAATGGTGAACCTCAGATTTTTTCACCAACAGGAAGAGGTATTTTTGCATCAGAAATCCAGAGCCATATGGATCAAGGAAGCTGATTCCAATATGAAATTCTTCCACAAATCCGTTCCCAGCAGTCAAGATCTAAATGTTGCTCCATTTCTGAAACTTCAAGATTGCTGAGTGCCGGACAAATCAGAAGATGATTTATGAAGATCTTCTTAGTGAATCTCCTGAAGACTGACTTGAGGCTTAGACCTAAATCCTCTCACTAATCCCACAATTGATCACCCAAGAGGACAATGAAATACTAAACAGACCTATCAGAGAAAAGGAGCTTTGGGAGGTAGTTTTCTCCTTTCCCAGAGTAAGGCCCCAGGCCCAGATGGCTTCTCAGCTCATTTTATCAAGAGTTTTGGGATATCCTCAAACAGGACCTTCTTGAGGTAGTGTGACCAAGTTAGTAGTGATTCCCGAACCATCGGAAGCAGACACTTGAAGCATTCTATCCAAGCTCTCTCTGTCTCTCTCTCTCTCTCTCTCTCTCTCTCTCTCTCTGACTTACAAAATCATATTCAAAACCATAGCAAGGAGGATTTAGTCACTGATTCACAACATTATCTCTCCTTCACCACCAGCTTTTATTAAAGGTAGAAAAATCATAAATAACATCACCGCAGAACAGGAGATCGTCCACCCCCTCCATAGCCACCCTGTCCAGGCACAATAATTAAATAATATGTCGAACGCTTTTGATTGATGCAACTAAGGACTCTTACTCAAAACTGCTCAATCATTTGACTTTAGCCAAGAAAAGGTGAGCTAGATAAACAGTTGTATAGCTTCCACCGTCTTCGCCATAAACATCAACGAGATGGAAAACAAATCTTTTGCTTCATCTCATGGGCTCCAACAGGGTGACCCTTTATATCCATACCTCTTCATCAACATGAATGAAGGGCTGAATAGACTGTCTGAACAAACGAAACAACAGACCTCTAATCAAGCTATCAACGTAAATTAATCTTCCATTTTCTTCTTCCATTCTGCAGCATCAAGAAAAAGGATTATAAGCAATATCCATGGTTTTGGGAGGCTTACCTCATGGCTACCTGCCAAGGTTTTCCATTACACAAACAGCAGTTGTCGCCAGTACTGTGGAACGTTTTAATTGATCAAATTAGATTAAAAATCCATCATTAGAACAACAGGTGGCTCTCTCTGGAAGGCAGAATACAACTCATTCAAATGGTACTACAGGCCATGCCAGTTTACCTACTCACAATCATCTTTATTTCCAAAAAATACATGGTGGTCATTACCTGCATCCAACAACATTTCATATAGAGAGAAGTCAAAGCAATTCAAGTTTCCATTCCTTGCCTAACAACCACAACTTCGAAAACACCTCAACATCGAGAACATCACAAATTTCAACCAAGTCTTTTCCATGAAATTGGCTTGGAAATTCTTCCCGAAATAACAAAGTTGGGCTGCTATCATCCAAACAAAGAATAAACTCTCCACTACATCAGAATTTCTTCCATCATATTTGGTTCCATCAGCGTTTGGGCACATGGAAAACCTGTCCTCTGAGATCCAACGCCTATGCCTAAGACTCAGCAGATCAGTGATGGGAAAAAAGGTTTTGGGAAGATTTATAACTGTTTCATGGGCCCTGACTTGCATGCAGCACTACATCCTCTCAAGAAAGCAACGATCATGGGGTGGATAAATATATGTGGTGGAGTACATTCACATTGATGCCACAATGAATCAAATGGATAAAATTAGAAAATTCTCTAAATTTCACCCATAGGAAATCATTTCACTTACCAATATAGTCCAACAACTAATGTTACAGCTCAAAAATGCTGAGACTTTCCTAGAGCCCCCATGTTGATCACCTCTTTCTTCCAGCCCATCCAGGCAATTGGCAGCACTAAGCGCCCTTTGGACACCGGTATATCACTCATCAAAGCTGTTAGATCAGTTGGGTGACACTTCTCTCAGCACACTATTTCTCTTGAGACTACTCAAACCCCCCAGCGTGTCCTCCCTCGGCATGGCTCTACTCCTTCCCACCGGCATGGCTCTTCCCCTTTCAGGGAACATGAATCTACTATGTACCAGCTGCCTCCCAGATCACAAGGGCAGACTCATATTACAAGTATCTTTTCTACTACCAAAATTACATCAGCCTTGGATGTTAGGGGAGATTCTAGAGAAAGTGTTTTGCTTCCTCCTAGGATTCCCCAGCCTGGCCCCTCTGACATCGTGCTCCCCGACGAACACTATTATATCTTTTCACAATGATCAATGATGGCTCAAATGGCTCCTCCACTACAGGCACAAAGATAGATACTCAATGAAATCTTCTAGGTACTCTTGTTTTGGGGGACTCTTTTGTTTTCCCTTCATTGCTATTTGTATTGGTTCTATGCCACCTTCACTAGTAGCAAATTGCTTTACTTCGTTTTATGTACTTTGTTACTTTATTTGGCTTCTAGGATTCTCTTTGTATAGCTTCCTAGAACTTTCTATTGTTAATTGTTGTATCCTCGAGTCCCATTGACCTACGTTTGGTCATCTGTGGGCATTAATATAATTTATTTATCTCTTTCTTTCTTTCTCAAATAGGGAATGAACAAATTAGGGTCTTGCAATAAACTCATCCTATCAACAAATACTTGCCAATACTCGGCCCAAATTTTGTAGGTTGGTACATTTGGAATGAAAGGAATCACAAAGTATTTGAGGGTCAATGCAATCCTACAAGCAACTTGATCCGAAAGATGCATCAAGCTGCCATGGTTTCATGGACAGTCATACACCAACAAGATAATCTAGTATGTTCCGATATGGTAAACTTCTGCACTTTGGAACATCAATACTCGCAATGGCTTCCCTAGATTTCAAATCCTCCCCACTCCGGGATGGATTCCGCCAGGGAAGGCCACTCAGGATGGATTCAACTACGTCAACAATGTATTAAATTAAATTTTAATGGGTAAAGTTTGCTCAATCCTAGAAAGGCAGGATGTGCAGAAGACTTTCATAACAGTTAAGGCAAAAATATTCTTGAATATCAAGAGAACATGGCATAAATACTAAGAATTTTGTCGAATGTTGGGGTTTATGTAAAAGAGTTCTTCTAGCAACCTCAATAAAAGTTAAATACTCGACACCTGCAAATTGAGGGCAACTCAGCTACCATTTTGAATATGATCCACCCAGAATATTTGGATTCACAAAATTCAGCATTTTGAACAATTCATGCAAAGGTGGCCTGGCCAATAGAGCTTCTACTATAACACACAGTTAACCAACTACAAAGCTTCAGTGAGGTCTATTCTCATCATTTCAAGTGGGGCCTAAACAGTTTCCCTGATAAAATGGCCACAAATGAGGCCACAATGTCAGATGTTACTCAAGGTACTAAATGGTACTTTGAAAAGGAGCTTATACATTTTTCAATACAATAAAATGATATCAATTTGAGAGTCTCCCTTGTTGCCTCTACACCTGCGTGAGGCATTGTATGACACACTTAGGCCTTACTCCAATAGTGCATGTATTTCAATCCTAATCTACTGCCTAACACTCAATTATTCCATGTTGTTTCCCATCTCTCCTGCTACATTTTCAATCCCCAAGTACATTATTCCAATAAAAAAAAATCAAATGATGCATGGTCTTTCCCTGACCCCAAAAAAAATCCACACATCTTTATCATATCACCCACACATTAGACATTATGTTTTAAAGGCTTCATTCACTTCCCCACCCCTGCTCCCCCCTACTGTCATCACATCATGCCCAAATGAGCCCTCACTCTTTAATCTCCCGACCTCCTCCCGCACCTATTCTTACTATTCAAAACATCGTACTCCTAGGGCACACTTCACTCAACAAACACCTACATAACACATCTTTGTACATTTTATCATATTACCCACACATTATACATTATGTTTTGAAGGCTTCACTTCCCCTCCCCTGCTTCCCCCTATTGTCATCACATTATGCCCAAATTAGCCCTCACTCTTTAATCTCCCGACCTCCCACATCTATTCTTACTATTCAAAACACCGTACTACTAGGTCACACTTCACTCAATAAATACCTACAGAACACCATCTTAGTACATTATTTACACCACATTAATTGGCCATAGTCCTTTATTCTCCGCCATGCATCATGTTCGGTGAATATTTTGTCAACCAACTAACTGGTGACCAAAATAGTTCATATCACCACAACATAGGAAGATTGGTCGTCCAATGTTGCAGGTTTACCACATCCAAAGGGGACAAGTCTCTCCTCTCATCAAGGGGAGGTTCCCGATTAAATGTGTGGAGGCTATATACTATATAAATAAGCAAAAAGCAAGACACAGGGGTGGGATAAACCATCCATCTCTCTTTTTTCAGAGATGATGCTAACAAACAAAGGAGGAACCCTGGGTGATTGGTGATGGCACTTCTCTTCTTTCAGAAGTAACATTCAGCCAAGACCCAGATCCCTTCCTGGATAGTAGAAATCCTGGTGAAGCGACAGAAGGCACTTCTCTTCTCTCAGAAGTGTTTGTTCTTGCAAACAGTAGGACTCTTTCTGGTAACAAGTGACCGGTAACAAGGTACAGAGTAACCAGCAATCTAAGATATAGCACAAAGTCTCCACCTTGACTGCCCTAGAGTGAAATACGAAGAACAATGGGGGCACAAAGTCGTCCCCAAGTCCTTTACACAGAAACAGAAAAGAAAAAACACACACTGAAGACAACTATGACAGCACAAAGTCTGTAAGTAGTTGGCTTCAAGACACCTTCCTTATCACCTCCACTAGTTCTGCTTGTTAAAACAAATAAATAAGAATGCTTTTAGAAGACAGACATAAGAATAATCTCCTAAAGTAGCACAAGCTATAACAACACAAAGTCTGAAAGTAACTTGCTTTCTCATTCAATCAAAAAAATACGAACAACAATCTGAGCTCAAAGTCTCAATAAGGCCTTTCAATTTGGGCAAAGTTTCGCTTCTGGTAAGGAGAAGATCTCCCTCATAACAAATGAGAGATTACAATATATAGCGCTCCAAGAAAGACTCGGGCGCTTGTTTTCATGAAAAAAGTCCATGCTGCAGTCAACGTCTTCAATGCGCCTTCAATTCTGTCTGGAGGGACCATGCTGGGAACAACGCATTGCCTCAACTATGGCGTGTCCATTCATCTAATGTCTCTTCCTTGGTATGGACTGTCTGGTCCTTTCTCTGATGTCTGCGCAGCTGTCCAATTCGCCATTACTTCATGAAAGAAAAATAGGCTTGCGTCCTTGATTTGGTGTGCTCAAAAGTCTACTTGATCCACTGTTTCACCTACTAGAAATAACTCTTTTGAAGATATTTCTGGTCATTTGGTCTCGCTCCTCTCTTCACTGCTTAAGCACTTCTTTGCTCTCTAGTTGAACCATCGCTTTAATTGAACTTGCCTTTGGAATAGTCCATGTTGCTTCTTTGTCCTTTATACCCCTTCTTGTCTAAGTCTTTGGGGGGGTCTTTTCTACGTCTTTGACAAGTGGCAAGTTTCGCTGTTATGAAACTCATCAGAAACTTACGAAAAATGGGATCCACGACACGTCTTGCCCAAGCAACTTCAAAAGAGGAACACGGATGCAAACACTTGTCACGTTCCGTTGAGTCATAACAGGACACGTGACGTATTCCACTTAACTTACAGAAGCTTTAGAAACCTTTTGAGAGTCCTGCGGAAGATGACACGTGGCGGCTTCCGCTGCACTTGGTCTTTTTCCATCAAGAATTTTTCCGAGGGCTTTTCTCTTCAGTCAAGCTTCATCCTTCGGCAGACTTTTCTTTCGAGCAAAAGTCCGAAGGAATTCCTTAATCATTTTGCCGCGTTCTTTTCCCGAAAGAGAACTATGCCCTCCGCAAGGACTACTCAAGCCCAGAACTATCCTTTGACTTTTGCAACAGTCCATCTGCTCTTCGCCTGCCTTCCGCAAGGGCTCTGTCTAACCTCGGTTCACCGCCATCCGCAAGGGCACTTGTTCATTTGGCTTTGGGGCAGCCCCTTGAACCTGCCGATTGAACCGACCGATTGAACCAACTTTGGTTCAACGGTTCAATGGTTCAATTGGTTCAATCCCTTTATTTGGCTAAGTCCTTTGTCCGCTTGAACCAACCGCGCGTTGAACCTTTGAAGCGGTTGAAATCGCTTGAGTTTTGAGAGCTTGCTTCTCCCTGTAGAGTCCGTAGATTTTCGCCTGCGAAGTCTGTAGAAATGGGCCTGCAAAGTCCGTAGTTTCAAGCCTGCAGAGTCCATAGATTCAAGCCTGCAGAGTCCGTAGATTTCTGGAAGAGCTTTGAAAAATGAACTTGAATGCTCAAAACAATTTTTGAAAAGGGGAGAGGATTTTGGCCTGTTGAACCAAAATAATTCATAGGTTGTCCCAAAAATGAGTGACATTTTTTGAGACAACAGCTGGCTCTAGTTGGGAAACTTCTTTCAGTTGAAAACTTGAAATATCTGAGAGTAGAAACCAAAATCTCCAGTGCATTGAAGTATGCCATTGGGCTACGAAGTCATGCTACCCAAAAAGAAAGGCTCCAAAAAACGAAAACGAAAAACACAAAACAAAACTAAAGACTATACAGATATACATATGTACAGGGGAACTTATCTGGTACTTCAAGAATTGAAGTACTTCAGGTGCTGCTCATCGTGGGATGAAAAAAATGGGATGTCATCCTGATAAACCAGTAGGAAAACATTTTGTCCCCATAAACGGTGACGGGCGAATGGAACTCTCCACCAGGGAACCAATTTTTTGCGTTTTTCTCTTGGCTCTTTCCTCTTCTTGCCCCATGGTGGGACGTGGTCTTCTCTCTGAAAACCGTAACTCCTTGTTCTCTCTGCGAAGAGTTCCTTTTGCTGACTTTGGAATACAGCAATATGGTCCACCACCATAGCTTGTTGTTCTGTTGTTTCAGTCCAGCACATGCTTTGATTGTCAGCATTAAACCCCTGACAAACCATCAGCGCAGCATCTCCTTTGGTGCGAAGGAGTTTGATTTCTTCATCCTGGGCAATTTTCAATCCGAGCAATAGAGATCCGCATCCAGCTGTGTAAAAATTGCTGCCATCGAATTCCAGGATCCAAGCATCATCAGAAGCTAATCTTCTATCAGATTTCTCTTCATCGGAGATTGAAGATCCTTCTTGATTTGTACTGCGCCTTACCAATTCTTCCGATCCCTGATTTGGATCAAATCCTGGATTGTCAGCGACGGGACTTTGATCCGCTGAGACATGAGCATCCTCTGTGGTCAATGAGTAATTACCCCTCCCTGAAGGCTCAAACAGAATTTGAGCAGCAGGGGCTGACATTTGAGTGACCACAATCTTTGCCTCAAACAAGTCCACACCTAGCTCTTCACCAATGTTTAACTGCTCAGGGTTGGCTTGCAGGGATTCAAACTCAGTCATTTCAATTTCGAATTTCTTGACACAATCAATCATGTCAAATGACTGAGATGGACTTGGAAGAGAGGATGGGAGTTCATCCTTTTGGTTTTTGGGAGGGGGAGGACTGATCTGCGAAGTTGAAGTAGAAAGTGTAGAGATGTTTAATGTACTAACCTTCTTGGCAATCACTGGGTCCTTTGACTGAAAAGGCAGAGTGGTTCCCCGCTTATCAATTGGAATTGCAGACTAAGTTCGTTCCTCTGTTCTTTCTTTATCAGCTTGCTGGGCTGACTGATTCTCGAGCCAGGTGAATACTGCGTATGATCCCTCATCTGCTTCACCTTCACTTCCGGGTTCATCCTGGTAATTCAGGAAACTGATGTGAGAGTCACCAGTTGATTCTTCTTGATCTTCCATGAAGAGACCAGCATCATTTTCTTGCTCGAACTCAGGTTGGAAATAGGAAACATGTTCTGTTTTCAGATATTCCACTGCTGAGTTGGTTGGAGGTGCTTCAAGGACAAGGTTCCTCTGTGGGGGAGGAAGACGATTTGGTTGCCCTTGACTTCTGACAGCGTTGCCTTGATATGGCTGATTCGGGAATGTCCTCCTTGGTATATCTTTATATAGAAGAGCAAAAGACATACCTTGTGCCATTTGTCTTTTCAAAGCTAGCAATTCATTTGCCAGCTTTTGTACCATTGGGTCAATGGTGACTGTGGGTGAGTATTCAGAAGATGAAGATGGTTTGCCTTTGTTTGGGTCTCTCTTTATCTTTCCTGCCAAGATAAGGTCATCTTCTACCTCAGTAGCCAAGCCCTGAGCAACAGCAAGGTCTATGTGGCCAGCTCGTCTCAGCAGAAAACTCACTTCAGGGAGTTGTGAGTTGATGAAGAAGCATTTGAGGTTCTGAGGTGTCCGCTGGGCAACCATGGGAACCCTGTGCCTCAGCTTGTCGAACCTGGCAATAAAATTCCTCATAGGCTCATGAGGCTCTTTCTTCATCTGAGTGAGCTGGGCCAGCAAGGCATGTGCATCTTCTGCGGGCTTGAACCTTGCTTCGAACTTGGCTTTAGTGTATCCCAATCAGTCACTGATCCAGCTTGCAGATGATAGAACCACTCTGAAGCAACACCTTGTAGGGTCTCCACAAAAACCCTGATTGCCACATCTTCAAATTTCACCCCTATCACACCACAGGGTATGCTGAAGGCTGCAATGTGTTCATCAGGGTGAACTCTACCATCTCCAAAGAATTTGGGGAAGTTCTTTCTTGAGCTGCGTGAAAGTTCATGCAGAGGTGGAGTCAAGTTGAGTGGGCCAAAAGAGTTACCCCAGAGGCCTCGAACTGCCATGATTTAATTATAAAAAAAGGGATAACAAATCTGGGTGGAGTGGCCAGTTTGCAGAACAAAAATGAAAAAAAACTGGCCCTGCTTCAGCTTGAGGCTTGAGGCTTCAAACTGCGCACTCTTTCCCAGCAGCCCTGGTTTTGCAGACCAGATAAAATAACGGAAGTGGAGGAAGATGGTAAGGCTATAATGATAATGGGTAAGACATGGAACGGAGTCGCCAAAGTCTGTAATGGATAAGGGTTATAATGATTATGGGTAAGACACAGGGGATGTTTCAATCTAAAATTTGAGGCTTCAAACTGCACGTTCATCCCCAGCGGAGTCGTCAAAAACTGTTGGATGAATATTTTGTCGACCAGCTAACAGGTGACCAAAATAGTTCCTATCACCACAACATAGGGAGATTAGTCGTCCAATGTTGCAAGTTTACCACATCCAAAGGGGGCAAATCTCTCCTCTCATCAAAAGGAGGTTCCCTATTAAATATGTGGAGGCTATATACTATATAAATAAACAGAAAGTAAGACATATGGGTGGGATAAACCATCCATCTCTTTTTTTTCAGAGATTATGCTGACAAACAGAAGAGAAATCCTAGGTGATTGGTGATGGCACTTCTCTTCTTTCAGAAGTAACATTCAGCCAAGAGCCAGATCCCTTCCTAGATAGTAGAAATCCTGGTGAAGCGACAGAAGGCACTTCTCTTCTTTCAGAAATGCTTGTTCTTGCAAACAGTAGGACTCTTTCTAGTAACAAGTGACCGGTAACAGGGTACAGAGTAACCAGCAATCTAAGATGTAGCACAAAGTCTCCACCTTGACTGTCCTAGAGTGAGATACGAAAAACAATGGAGGCACAAAGTCGTCTCAAGGTCCTTTACACAGAAACAGAAAAGAAAAAACACACACTGAAGACAACTATCACAGCACAAAGTCTGAAGGTAGTTGGCTTCAAGACACCTTCCTTATCACCTCCACTAGTTTTGCTTGTTAAATCAAATAAATAAGAATGCTTTCAAAAGACAGACATAGGAATAATCTCTTAAAGTAGCACAAGCTATAACAGCACAAAGTCTGAAAGTAACTTGCTTTCTCATTCAATCAAAGAAATCCGAACAACAATCTGAGCTCAAAGTCTCAGTAAGGCCTTTCAATTTGGATAGAGTTTCGCTTCTGATAAGGGGAAGATCTCCCTTGTAACAAATGAGAGATTACAATATATAGCACTCCAAGAAAAACTTGGGCGCTTGTTTTCATGAAAAAGGTTCACGCTGCAGTCAACGTCTTCAATGCGCCTTCAGTTCTGTCTGTGGAGGGACCATGCTGGGAACAACGCATTGCCTCAACTATGGCGTGTCCATTCATCTAATGTCTCTTCATTGGTATGGACTGTCTAGTTCTTTCTCTGATGTGCCAGCTGTCCAATTCGCCATTACTTCATGAAAGAAAAACAGGCTTGCATCCTTGATTTGGTGCGCTCAAAAGTCTACTTGATCCACTGATTCACCTACTTGAAATAACTCTTTTGAAGATATTTATGGTCCTTTGGTCTCGCTCCTCTCTTCACTGCTTAAGCGCTTCTTTGCTCTCTGGTTGAACCATCGCTTTAATTGAACTTGCCTTTGGAATCGTCCATGTTGATTCTTTGTCCTTTATAGCCCTTCTTGTCTAAGTCTTTGGGGGGGTCCTTTCTGCATCTTTGACAAGTGGCAAGTTCCGTTGTTATGAAACTCATCAAAAACTTACAGAAAATGGGATCTACGATACGTCTTGCCCGAATAACTTCAAAAGGGGAACACAGATGCAGACACTTGTCACGTTCCGCTGAGTCATAACAGGACACATGATGTATTCCGCTTAACTTACAGAAGCTTTAGAAACCTTTTGAGAGTCATGCGAAAGATGACACGTGGCGACTTCCGCTCTGCTTTATAATGGACACGTGGCGGCTTCCGCTCTGCTTTATAATGGACACGTGGCGGCTTTCGCTGCACTTGGTCTTTTTCCATCGAGCGTTTTTCCGCGGGCTTTTCTCTTCAGTCGGGCTTCATCCTTCGGCAGACTTTATCCTTCGGCGGACTTTTCTTTCGAGCAAAAGTCCGAAGAAATTCCTTCGGACTTTTTGTCCGAAGAAATTCCTTCGGACTTTTTGTCCAAAGGAAATGCCTTAATCATTTTGCCGCGTTCTTTTCCCGAAAGAGAACTGTGCCCTCCGCAAGGACTGCTCAAGCCCGGAACTATCATTTGGACTTTTGCAACGGTCCATTTGCTCCTCGCCTGCCTTCCGCAAACGCTGTTTGACCTCGGTTCACCGCCCTCCGCAAGGGCACTTGTTCCTTTGGCTTTGGGGCAGCGCCTTGAACCTGCCGATTGAACCGACCAATTGAACCAACTTTGGTTCAATGGTTCAATTGGTTCAATCCCTTTATTTGGCTAAGTCCTTTGTCCGCTTGAACCAACCGCGCGTTGAACCTTTGAAGCAGTTGAAATCGCTTGACTGTTGAGAGCTTGTTTCTCCCTGCAAAGTCCGTAGATTTTCGCCTGCGGAGTCCGTAGAAATGGGCCTGTGGAGTCCGTAGTTTCAAGCCTGCAGAGTCCGTAGATTCAACCCTGCAGAGTCCGTAGATTTCTAGAAGAGCTTTAAAAAATGAAGAACTTGAATGCTCAGAACAATTTTTGAAAAGGGGAGAGAGGATTTTGGTCAATTGAACCAAAATAGTTCATGGGTTGTCCCAAAAATGAGTGACATTTTTGGGGACAACACATCAAATATCATTTGTCAACACATTCACAATGAAATGCAATGCTAAATCAAAAAGTCGGTTTTTGATTAGACATTTTCACATGGGCTTTATAAGGCTTGCAACAGATCCTTCAAATGTTGTTCAAACCTCTAAATCATGGCCTCCAAAGATTTGAATTCCATCAATCCTTGCAAATGACTTCAACTGAATATAGGTGAAGCTCAGTATGAAGCTCCAAAATTCAGTATATAGTGTGCTTGTGGTCTCTCATCATGGTGCTCATGGCATGGCTGCTCATAAGGAGGTTGTTCCTCCGATTGTGTAGAATACTTATAGGAAGGTTGTTCCTTTGACTGTGAATTATGCGACTGTTGTCTCAAGTGTAGATGATAAGCTCTATACTCTTATGTGAAGTGTGTATAAGAATTATGCCACTAACATAGTGCTTCCCTCAGAAGAATGTCTATGTGGGGAAATTGACCAGTGTCAATAACCATTTGAGTAGTGAGATGTAAAAGGTGAATGACTCCATTGGATTCAGACTAAGATACAGGAATGGAGGGCATATCTGAGGGGAACCATTTCCGGAGCAAAACGGCGAACCGACACACCCCAGAAACATCTTCAAAATGGAGCCACAACCCAAGTACTTGCCGGAAATACTCACGCCATTTCTGATGAGTATCCATGTGTTTCTGATACCAAAAAAAATAAACATTTCAAAAATTTTAAAAGACCCTAAAACTAACTAAACTAACCTAAAAAACTTAAATTTAAGCATGTTAAATGTTTTGAATTTCTTTGAATACTGTATTTTTTAAGTGTTTTATCTTTTAAGGACTAAAAATGAGTATTGCGCATTTTTTATATATATTTATATTTTCTATAAATTTATTATTTAGAAGTTTCCATTACATTTCGTTTCCAAGGATTCTATGAAAATCAATGTTTCCATGTTTCAGATCTATTTCCGTTTCCTGGCAACTTAGGTTGTAGAGTCTCTACTAATACTGCTTATATGCTTGGCATTTTGTTGTATAAAGTATAGACTATAATGTGTTTAGTGTCGTGAAACTCAAAAAACGATCCTTTGGAGAAGTGGGCCACGTTCATCCTCCCTCCACCTCAAGAGTGTGCTCTTGCAAAGCCATGCACTCCACATCTCTGATAGGTCTTGCATGTCTCAAGGGAATGACTAGGGGCATTGTACCATTAGCAAATTATTGAGTAGTCATAACCTGCACTCTTTGAATTTGAAGTGTATGAATGGTGGGACTCCTTTGGCGAGGTGCTGATGGGTGGGGTACACTCTGTAAATGGGGTACAAATGTATCGAACCAAGGCGCTACCAGACTCATAAGAGTGGGATCAATAAGAGCACCAATATCTAATAATAAGTTATCACCGATCTCATTAGAGCAAGAGTAAAGTTCAATCATGTTGATGCTTTGGTTGAAATTTGTTTGTTGTTTTCTCTCAAGAGATTCTTTGTATCATAATATTTCCATGTGCTTAACTTGAGCACAGCCAAACAAATATGGGTCTAATAAAAGTAGCCATCTTTGTAGTCAAATGGTGAGATCAACCACTATATCACTTGGTTGAGAAGTACTTGGCTAGGATTGGTATATGTTGAATATTTTAAGGTTGATTGCATTGTGGAAGAGATTGGGTTGTGCTCTTGGAATGATCTGATAGGGAATTGGTGTATATACCTAAATGTGCATTAGCTTGGTGTATAGCTTCATGCTTATTGTGCTTGAGTTTCGTTTGACATTGAGAAACCCTTGGTATCTTTCTCAAATGATTTCTTCATTGTCAAAATTATTTCCTAGTACGAAGGAATATGCTAGGGTTCTAAGGTTATGGCAACTTTCATGAGTGGCCTTAGTTTACGTATCACCAACAAAAGTTTTGAGGATCCAACCACTAAGGTACTGGTTTGGTGGGGTTGAACTCTCAAGGTCTAGGTTCAGCCAATTTGCTCTTAATTTCCTCTTTGCTTAGATGTTGATGGTTTGATTCTCTTCATTGAGGATTTGGATGAAATAGATTTCTTGTGAGTGGTCAGGAAAGAACCGCATTTTGAGGGGTATTGGGCATTAGAAACATAACTGATTGTTCTCTTGGAATCAAAACTGTGGTCAAAGGTATTAGAAACACCATCATCAGTGGCATGCCAATTTTTGCTTTTCATGAGGACTCTAGTTGCTTGTTTTTGAGGTTGACGATTCTCAAATTGTCACATGAGATGATCATGTCTTTTAGCTTGCTCAAAAGCTTCCTCCAAGATCTTAGGGAAGAATAGTTTGACTTTGTATTGAAATTTGGGTTCCAAGGCAGTTTTAAATAGTTCAAAGAGACTTTCTAACATATGGGCTAATGACTTTCGTCGCTTGTTGATGTCATGAGAAAATTTGTGGTCTAATTGCTTAGCATTGACGAAGTTGCCTAAGTCATCTTCGGGCCAATAATGGTATTGAAATCCTTGCACAAGGGCATTGACTAGGCCTTCAAATTTGACTATGGAGTGAGACTTAAGTTGATTATACCATTCTAGAGCATTCCTAGTTAGGGTTTTGTTAAAATTTTGGTAGATGCATAGGTGTTTGTCTTTAGCCAATCTTTGTAAAAGTTGCCAAAAGCTTTAAGATGTAAGGTGGAGTCAATGAACCCATCATATTAGATAGTTGGAGTGATGCCTCCAATATCCATAGTTACGATGTAAGGAGCTATGTGTTTAGTTTATAAGTTTTGTGTAGGCGGTTGTGTGATAGGTTTCCCATATGCATACATTACGGGCGGGAGGGAACATTGATTAAGTGATCTCCAATATGTTTGTTTAAGTCAATTTGACATTTGCATAAGTTGGATTTGCATTTGCATCATTTGGTTGTAGTTTAAAGTTTGCATTTCGGCCATTCAGTCCAAAACTTGCATAAACATTGTGGTATGATCTACTTGAGAACTTTGGAGCATAAGAATTGGTTTGGTTATTGCTAGGAGTTCGAATGTTGAGTGTGGCACCCGACATGGCGGTATAAATTGCAAGGGTTGTGGATAAGGAAAATATAGGGGAATTTGTGTTGTTGGCATGACTTGCCCCCAAGTTTGAGAAAAAGATATGTGCCTTATCATGTTGTTGGAGTGTTTGGCCAAGAACTCATGAGGAGTTGGATTTCTTTGGGATACATTCCCTTATAGTGAGGATTTTCCATTAGGAAATGAGAGTAAAATCAATGTTGTCGATTGGTTCTCCTTCTTGGTCACTATCCTATTGGGAAGAGATTTGCTTTTGGTCTTTTCAAAATGGAGTCTTAATCTTATTTGGAGGGATTATGGCCTTCGTGGTATTGGCAAAGGCCATATTACAATCTTTATGCAGGTAAGATTGCACAAGGGCAAATTCAAACCACTGGGTGGTCTCGTCTTTGTTTCCTTGGAAAAAATTCATTGTAGGAATGAGAGAATAACATTTAGGGAACCTAAAGGAAGTGAATTTTGGAAGGCAACAATGCTTGACAAATTGATTGGAAAAGGATTAAATTTGAAAAATAGAGGATTCGTGAAGACGACCCAACCAACAAGGTGGAGTAAGATACACGTCGAATTCACCAAAATGTATTAGGTCTCAAAAGGGTCTCTACATATAACAAGCCTCTAAATAGGTAAATGAAAGAAGACCATTCTAAATCCAACACATGAATTTTGGTCCACAAAGCAATTGGGGGTTGTAGGCAAGTGCCATGTACACAAGAGGTTGGAATGGACCTATAATGGGAACCTACACATACAATCTCTATTTATAGAAAGAGGGTGGACGACCTTACTAGATCCAAGGTGGCCATAAGATGGTAAAACAAAAGCCATGGTAATCAGATCAAGGACCATGGCAAAGGCAACAATCGTATTAACAATAATGTAGAGACAACAATAAAGTAAATGACACGCAGCATATACTAAACTATGAAATACATGACATATACAACATTCACAAATTGACCAAAGTACAAAATAAAGAGATAAGGATTAGGATTACTTAAGTCTTACCTCAAATCGACTTGTCAGCACATTTATCTCCCCCTTGGCTTTAAGCACTTTGTGAGAGATGGTAAGTAGACCATAGTTGGGGACTCCAAAGACTTGGGATACTTAGATGGCGCAACAAAGGTCTTTATTGCTAACTTGTCTTCCTTTATTTATGCTCATTTAACCCTAAATCCTCTTCTTCCTAACGAGAATTGCATGCGCAAGCAAAGGAAATTATTTTATATATTCGAAAAATGACGAAGGTAAACCTATAAATATGGTTCGGACCCCTAAAATTCAAAACTTGATTTAACTCGACTAGTTGGCCTGACCAACAACATAAAAGAAATCAAAAAAATCATTGGCCTAGCAAATGGCATAGAAACAAACGAGAACATCATCAACTTGGGCAATGATGTCGACCACAAGAAGGATGCTAAAAAAGACATCACTAACATGGGCGATGACATTGGTTGTGAGCAAGCAATATAGGAATGGGGTTGGAGGAAGGACCAGGAGGCAAAGGAAGACCAATTTGATGATATGACAGTGGAGGTACAAAGGGCAACCCATAACACATCTCTCATTAAGTGCTCAAAGCTGACACACCCCAATCCCGGTGTATGCGATTCAAAGAATCAAGGATATTAATACACTAACAAGTAATGGGTAAGAAAAAGAATTTTATGAGTACAAATCGTTCAAACCTCCAAATCATGGCCCCCTAGATTTGAATTCCATCAATCATTTCACAACAAGAAAGAGCGTATGGGCTTAAAAAATCCTCGTTTTTCCTCATGTATTCAATAAGGCAATGTATTCGTGGAGAAGCAACCAACTCCAACTTCGAAATAGTAGTGCAAGTACAAAAAGGCTTGGGGTCTTATCACACAATGGTGGATCTATTCCCTTCTCATCCCTTGGGGTCGCCATATTTTTCTTATACTATATGATTCACAATTCAACGAGATAAATTTTGTCATAAACGTGGATGTAATGTGCACATAAAACCCTATTCATGTTCAACATTAAAGTAGTATTCTATTTTTCTTTATTGTTCCAAAGTTTTTGACTTTGTATTTAGTCTATGGTGGGTTTGATTTTTCGTTTTGGTGGAGCTAATTTTATTGCACAAGTGCAGCCTATTGTCAAGTCTTACGCTCTACTCGGAGGACCTGGCCTTTAGGCACTCACGCCGACAACATTTATGCTCTGCTTGAGTATGTGGAGAGTTGATCAACAAAGAGAACTTGACCGCCTCTACTCGAGGGTTGGGGTTGAGGTAGGGGAGGAGGGTCAGCGTTTAGACACTCGCATCGACCACATTTATACCCAGGAGAAGCTCGACCAACAAGAGAGAACTAACAGCCCTCCTTTGTTGGGAGAGTGTTTAACAACTATAACTACAGAAGTTGGATTCATTCTTGGCTATTCTCATTATGGCATCAAAAGGACATATATGGGGGATGGCTGACAAGCAAAATTATCCACTGTATAATAAGCGGCCTTCATTGGGTCAATCTCAAATAACTTCACTTTTAAAGATCAAGGGGGGAAAGGGGGGCCAAACAAACTCTTCCTACAAACCTCTCCAAAATTATAAGCAGTATTCAAAATCTTCCTAACTCCATCCCTCAAAAGCAAGGTCTATGGTCAGCCATTGAAACTATGGTCCAAAAATCAGGGAGATGAAAAAACACCCATCCCCTGGATATGCAAGTATCAATAGACAAGGAAACTCACCACGGAAAAAAACTGTGATCCATAAAATAAGTACATAGGAGATGATTCGAGCTCATTATCATATTTTTCTATCTACAATCCATTAATGCATGACTATAGACATAGACCATGGATACCACTGCATGGTGTGCCCAGAGCTAACACACAAACTTTTGTATTTGGAGTTTAACTGCAAGCATCTCCTCTTTGTCATCCCTGTCTTTCAATGACCGAGATAATTCCATGACAAACAGTGGAAATTTGGCCCGTCATATTACACTAGCCACCAGCGAACCCCAAGCCACCATAGAAAACTCACTACAACTTATCCTTCCCATCCAACATGGCATCGTCGTCCAACCTCCTTATCAAAACATCGTCGACACAGACCATCTACTTCAGCAGGTTGTTCCAATAAACAATAATGTAACCAATATGATCTCATAGATCAATGCCCATTTGGATAGGGAAAGAGATACCCCACACAGCTCATGAAACAACATTGAATGTGCTGATTGAAAATATCTTCCCTGATCTAACCCAACCCACTCCAGCAACAAGTCCTGCAATGGCCATTAATTCCACTCCTCCATCTCCTCTCACTCATTTGAACCCAATCATGGTGCAGATGCTACAATTTGATGCCTCAACAACTACAGTCAATTAGGCTATTCCATAAATCAAGGACTTTAATGTTTCGGTTCACGGTAGCCCCCACTTCGCGAAGTCAAGTGCAAACCTGGAATCCACAACACGGTTGCCGATGAGTGATTATGACTCTCAAGTGCACCCTGCTTGAAGATGTGCAAGCACACCTTCACTCCAGCTGATACGATTGGAACTTCTCAAAGTGTGAGTGACTCTATATTGAGAAGAACCTCCAGAGAAGGCTGGTTCCCTTAAGATTTATCAATTAAATCTGATCTACTATGATTTTTGGGGTGAAAAGGGAGAAGGAAACTGAAATGGGAAATCCTATGGTGTTGAGGTGCTGCACCTGAATTGTTCAAATCCTCTGAAGTTACTGAAATCAATGCACACATATAATCAAATGAAATGTATAATTCTGTCCTTAGGCATAAATATTTCAGATGAAGGGTTGAAACCTCTTCAAATAACCTGCAAAAAGTTGAGATAGAGAAAGATAGGTGAGGAAGGGACCTGCAAAAGGAGAAAAATCTCACTTATACGTTGATGCACAATCAAATACACACTATTCTTCTTTTCAAACTTAGATTCAGAACAAAAATTAATTTATTTATCACTGGTCCAGCTTACAAATTCCTTCTTCAAACTTCAGGGATGTTTCTAAATGGCTTGATTAAGCCAATAAATAAGCTTTTCCAAAACCTAAAATAGCCTTAAGTGTAGTTCTAAAAAGGGAAAGGGTTAGTCTTGGTTAATCAACTCAAGACTTAACACCTTTTACAATATTTAGAATATTCAATAAAATCTTTTCCTTTTACAAAATTGCATGCCTTTCCAAACTTTGGCATAGAAGTATGGCAGTGGAGCCAAGTTTGAAAGGTTAATTCTTAAAATAAACAAAACACTCTCAAAAAATCTTCAAACATGCATGAATCAAACGCTGGTGTAGAAGAATGGACAGTGGGATCATTGAAAGTCAAACTTCTCATTTGCTTGGAATACTACGCCATATGTCTAAATAAATAACTCCATTTGATTTGTTTGAAAGTTGAGTTGGAAGAAGATAATTCCACTTTGCATGGAAAACAAAGATATGTAACAAGCTTGTTTAGTCAACTCCAACTCAAGATCAGTCAACCTCCAATGATCTCCACTTGCATGCAAAGTTATGCCATATCTTGGACAGAGAACTCCGCTTGAACTGCCTGCAACGTTGAAAGCTTTGGATTGCATGAAAACCAAGGAGAAGCGTGATTTCCATCAAACAGTTAACTGAAACTATGACCAATCCACTAAAAATAGCCCTTGCTTGCATGGACAAGGATCTTGACGAGTGGGAGATATATTCAAATTGAATTCCTTGTCTATTTCCCGGCCATATGCTCTCGATTTCTTGTTTTTGTGCATGCATTTCTTTGGCACTTATCTGTTTATGGCTTTTGTCTCTATTTGCTCACCTATTTCTCTCAAACTTTTGTCTCTCGAACAAAATGTTCGAGACTTTTTTCTTATGCACTTTTCTTTGGTATCTTCTATGTTTAACCTGTGATCTTTTATTCCCTTCGGGTCCTTTCCCGCAGGAATTGCATTTCCTTTAGACTTTTCTCGGGATTTTTCCTTGGCTATTTTCCCAAGGGCAAAATGTCTACGGGAATTATCTCGAACTTCTTTTTGAGCTTCTCTCCCTTTTTCAAAGGAATTCCTTCGAAAGCTAAGAGATTGGCTTATCCGAAGCAATTGCTTGTCTTTTCCTTCTTCCTTCAGACAAAATTGTCCGAAGGAAGAAGTCAAAGACACAAGCAATTGCTTCGGATAAGCCAATCTCTCAGCGCTCTCTTACATTGTGCATACACAGTCTAATAAGCCAATTTGGCTTCCACACAACTTTCTCAATCTATATTTATTATCTTCCATCAAGCATGAATGGTTCATTTACATATAAAACCACAATAATACATTCATTTGATGAATCAACTTATGTCATAGGGGCTCACACTTCTTCATTTCTCATGGCAGACCTGAAATAGTCATTCTGCGTTAGGAACCAATTAAGATGAACTTGCATTCCAACACTTGAGGGGACAATTCCAATATCTTATAATGCATTCATACGATCCTTAAAAAAAAATTAGATCAAATTCAAACATACATGTATAAAGGTCTAATAGAAAATAAGGAAAGTATAGACCAATATATGAACTCTTCTCTTTCACTGTTCATCTCCACTCAGACAAGCCATCTTGAGAGCACTGTTTTCACCATTTGCAATGAACTCCAAAGCATCTAACCAACATGGACAGGAGGAATAGGTCTTGAACAACAACCACAACCCATTGGATCTATTCCTATTCATCTAAAACTCATTTCTAAACACTTTTTTCACTCTGACTGGCTTTTTCTCATTGTTTTCACTATTAGCCATTTTAGTGATAGGTCATCTTGGGTGACCAAATTGATTGACACAAAAGATATAACTAGCCAAACAAACACCATGGACATAAAGAACAAGTCTTTGCCTTCAACCTCCAACTACATGCATGTGTTGACCAAGTCAACCTTCCCTGTAGCATCAAATTTTTCAGAAATAAGCACTTTTTTGTACCTTTTGCTCACTGTCTTGACAAAATAAGACACCTAGGGATGCCTGGAGGAGTCCTCTACAACATCCAATCATAAAACTTGATCAAACAAACCATTATGGGCACTTTCTAGCAAGATCTTCATCATCAGGTTAGTATGAGGGTTTAGAGAGGATTTAAGACTAGTTTACATTCTTAACGAATGTTCATAAAATTCTATACCTGAAACCACTTCCAAATGCTTGGAAAACCTTCTTAGGATCATTTACCATCTCTTCCAAAAGTCTCAGCTTCCCATGCAATGATCACACATGCCAATGAACATCAGAACTTCCTCCTCAGGCTTGGAATCCTTCAATCTGCATGCATAGGAGACCTTAAAATGTTGTTTCTTGCTTTCTTCTTCAACTGATGACCTGAAACTCGATAAACATATTTGAAACAATCTATCACACCTCAAACCATGCTCACATGGGCTCCAACACCTTGGAAACTCACCTTGACCCCCCATTAGAACTACACTAAGTCTCTATGCACGTTAGGTCTAGAACCACCAGTCATATTGGGATCTTGAATGCACTTGGAAACCTATTGTATTGCTCTCAATACATCATCAACATGTCAAATACCTTCATATCATTCTCATAAAAGCACTCGTACCTTGGAATCTGATCTTCATCCTCCATTTGGCCTCACTAAGTGTATTGGCACACTAGGCCTTCAGCTGCAAGTCACCTTAGGTTTGAAGTATGACCCTCTCATCATTGTAGATGATCACAACACCTCATATACACTCTTAGACAACCTCTCGTGTGTTCACATATTGCTAACCTTGTTCACATAGGTCTCACACTTCTCTTCTTAGCATGCTACTAAGTCTGTTCCATCACTCTAGGTTTCTTATGCAAAGGTTAAACCTCAAGATTTGAACTTCCTGCCACTGAATTGCACAATGTAAAGCTCATACATACCTATAACATCATTGCCATGCCTCTAGTCTAATAACATAGACCTACTACGTATCTCAAATTCAAGCCTTCTCATCACTTCATGACAACATCCTTCATCAAGGACCAATGACCATAGCCACCTTCTTTTGCTTCTTTTGACATTAATGACCTCAAAGACAACTCTCGTCTTGACATCAATGACAACTTACAATAATCTCCCCCTTTGTCATTGATGGCAAACCACAAATGACATGATCCTAGACAACTTCTCCATCAATCTCATCTCTCTCATCAAGTCTTTCTCCCCCTCTAACATTAATGACAAAGGTCACATACACTTTTCATAGGGTCATCTACACACAGTCCATTGATCCTAGGCCCTGATCATAAAACTGAGCAATCAAGTTCCCCCTTTCTCCATGCATTCTTCTCATTAAGTTTCTAAAACAAACTGAGTTAGCTCCCCCTAACTCCATGCTCCATCTTATGAAAGATCCACAGTCCTCAATTAGACTCCTCAAGTCATTAGAGCTTGACTCAGTTCATGGCAACTTCAGCAGGTCATATCAACCAACTAGGTCTGCATGCATCTATACAAGCATTTTTCCTGTAGGTGTGATATGATTTCTTTATCTAAGCATGCTCTTCAACTCAACTTGCCTTTATGACTCAACACTTTGTCCTATGTCTGTGAGGACTTCACACATATTCATTTGTTCTTAACTTGTTACCTCATCCTTGATCCTTAGGCTCAACTCTACTTAAGTAGACAACTTCTTATTCATGATGCAACAAAACTCCCCTTATGATCATATTCTCCTTTCAAGTTTGCTCAACACATCATTGGCATATACTAGGTCTGTGATACCTTCATCACTTTGACAATCTCTTGATACTCTTTTGACTCCATGATATGAAAACAACATATAATTTGATCATATATGACCTAAAGGTCATCTCCATGCACAAAGGACACCAAAGCTTCTCATAGAACTCTTTAAAGAACAACTCTTCAAACACTGTCCACACACAATCAATACCCTATTATGAAACACATAGAACTTCAATCACCTTCAGACCACTAAATATCTTCATGGCACTTACAACAAGTCAACTTGTCCTCTTATGACCTTATGAGGTCATCATGACACCTGTAGAACATTTCAACTCATGATATAGCCTTGAAGAACACTATAGCAACTATTTTCATTCAAGTCACTGGTATCTTGACATGCTACAGGAAAACATCACCCACAGAACTTTGATGCTTAATCTCAAGGCACATATAGCATGACAACATCACTCTTGGAACATCTCTATCCTTACAACTTCAAGGACAACAACTTTACGAAGAAGATATTGGTCTTGAGGACCAATCATCAACAATTTCACACCCATGTTCTGATCTAGCTTCTTAGACACCACTCAAGAACTCAAACATGCATTATCAGCATCATAACTAAGGGAAGCAATGCACAGACTTCACCTAATGGTCACTAAGCTTTCACAAATCATAACATAGTCATTTTCTTCAATATCACACACCTTACGGTTTGCACACATAGAATGACTTGAAACCCTCATGTCACTGAATTTCATGTCTTGGGCTCATTCTTCACATCTAGGGCCAAACTGACCATCCTCAGAGCATCTACAGGATCTCCACGACATCAAGAACATCTTCATATCATTTACAACATGACCCTACACCCCCTCATGACCTTATAAGGTCAATAAGACATCAAGACCATGCCTCATTAAGCAATTGCTTGTGTCTTTTCCTTCTTCCTTCGAACAAAAAGTCCGAAGGAATTATCATTTACAACATGACCCTACACCCCTTCATGACTTTATGAGGTCACTAAGACATCAAGACCATGCCTCATTAAGCAATTACTTGTGTATTTTCCTTCTTCCTTCAGATAAAAAGTCCGAAGGAATTGCTTCAGACAAATTGTCTAAAGGAATTCCTTCGGAAAAAGGAGGGAAGCTCAAAAAGAAGAAGTCTGAGATAATTCCCGCGGATATTTTGCCCGCGGGAAAATAGCCAAGGAAAAGTCTCAAGAAAAGTCTAAAGGAAATGCAATCCCTGCGGCAAAGGACCCGAAGGGAATGAACATAAGCACAAGATAAACACAGAAGATACCAAAGAAAAGTGCATAAGAAAGAAGTCTCGGACATTTTGTCCGAGAGACAAAAGTCCAAGAGAAATAGGCGAGCAAATAGAGACAAGCCATAAACAGATAAGTGCCAAAGAAATGCATGCACAAAAACAAGAAACCAAGAGCAGAGGGCCGGGAAATAGACAAAGAATTCAATCTAAATATATCTCCCACTCGTCACGATCCTTGTCCATGCAAGCAAGGGCTATTTCTAGTGGATTGGTCAAAGTTTTAGTTGACTGTTTGACGAAAATCACACTTCTCCTTGGTTTTCATGCAATCCAAAGCTTTCAATGTTGTAGGCAGTTCAAGCGGAGTTCTCCGTCCAAGATGTGGCATAACTTTGCATGCAAGTGGAGACCATTGGAGGTTGACTGATCTTGAGTTGGAGTTGACTAAACAAGCTTGTTACACATCTTTGTTTTCCATGCAAAGGGGAATTATCTTCTTCCAACTCAACTTTCAAACAAATCAAATGGAGTTCTTTATTTAGACATATGGCATAGCATTCCATGCAAAGGAGAAGTTTGACTTTCAATGATCCCACCATCCATTCTTCTACACCAGCCTTCGATTCATGCATGTTTGAAGATTTTTGGAGACTGTCTTGTTTATTTTAAGAATTAACCTTTCAAACTTGGCTCCACCACCATACTTCTACGCCAAAGTTTGGAAAGGCATGCAATTTTGTAAAAGGAAAAAAATTTATTGAATATTCTAAATATTGTAAAAGGTGTTAAGTCTTGAGTTAATTAACCAAAACTAACCCTTTCCCTTTTTAGAACTACACTTAAGGCTATTTTACATTTTGAAAAAGCTTATTTATTGGCTTACTCAAGCCATTTAGAAACATCCTTGAAGTTTGAAGAAGGAAATTGTAAGCTGGACCAGTGATAAATAAATTTATGTTCTGAATCTAAGTTTAAAAAGAAGAATAGTGTGCATTTGATTGTGCATCAGCGTATAAGTAAGATTTTTCTCCTTTTGCATGTCCCTTCCTCACCTATCTTTCTCTATCTCAACCTTTTGCAGGTCATTTGACGAGGTTTTCAACCCTTCATCTAAAATATTTATGCTTAAGGACAGAATTATACATTTCATTTGATTATATGTGTGCATTGATTTCAGTAACTTTAGAGGATTTGAACAATTCAGATGCATCACCTCAACACCATAGGATTACCCATTTGAGTTTCCTTCTCCCTTTTCATCTCAAAAATCATAGTAGATCAGATTTAATTGATAAATCTTAAAGGAACCACCCTCTCTGAAGGTTCTTCTCAATACAGAGTCACCCACACTCTGAGAAGTTCCAATCGTATCAATTGGAGTGACGATGTGCTTGCACATCTTCAAGTAGGGTGCACTCCAGAGTGATAACAGTTTTTGGCATGCCCGATGGGGCCAACTTGCAATACATCATCTTTAGATCCAATTTTCAGTACTCATGTGGCTCTCATCTCAAGGCAGAGGTACATTGTTTATCATAATTTCAGTTATCTTCATGAATTTCTAGGCTATGACAGCCCACAAAGAAGAATTTCATCATTCTTCTCCTTTCCAACATTTCCAATATGATCCCCATGACCCATACCAGCAATGTGAAGAGTATACAGATCCTTATCAGCAGTATGAAGGCTCAAACCAGTCCTATATTCATGATCCGTATGCATCTCATCCTCATCCATATGAGCCTTACCCATTTCAAGATCAATCACCTTTTCAAAACTCTCTGAATTTTCATGATGAGATAGAGGAAATGAGGAGGGTAAGCCAAATGATTGCTGAAGAGTTGTCAACTTACAAACAAGAGTTATTTGATAAGCAATTTCAGTCTCAAACATTAATACCTCTTGCTACCCCATATCAATATCCATGGGTTTCAAGTCCATCTCAGCAAGAAACTTTCTCAATCATGCCTCAAGATGCAATATTTACAATACCAAAACCTCTTAAATCCAAGTTTCCAACTTGGAGTCAAATACAACCAAGCATAAGCTCAAATGATGAAATCAACCCTAAATTCACTGTTGACATTCAGTCGTCACCCCTTCCCCCTCAAAATCCCAAATCCTTTTCTTCATGGAAAGCAATTCAAGAAACAATGCAGAGAGAGGAGGTGACAGTTGTTCAGGTTCAGCAACCTCAAAAGCAAAATCAGATACCTATGGCACAACCATTGGATCTTTCTCATCTTATTGAATATTTTCAAGGATCTATTGTGCCTATCCTAGAGGAGCCTATTCTTTCTGAAGCGGAAGATGAAGTTGCAGCTGATGTTGATGAAGATGAAAGAGTATTGCATGATCATAAGGAGGACATCATTATTGACACACTCAGTGTCAAAGATAAAATTGATGAAGTCAAAAAGGTTGCTGCTGTTATTGAAGATCCGTTAAGAGTAGATGAAATTCAAGAAGAAAACACTTCAATTGTTCAACTTGAAGGTGTTTTCCATGAGCCTATTGATCCAACAAGGGCTGCCATCCATCATGAAGAACAAGAGCTTGCAAAAGAGACAGAAAATGAGTACCAATTACCACAAGAAGTTGAAGATAATTTGCAGCCTTATGTTCCAATTGTACTTCAAATTCATGAGAACAAGTCTTTAGATTTGTTTGTTATCTTTTGTTCAGGGTATTCTTTACTGGAATGTGGTCCATTGCAGGATGAGAAGAGTGCTTTCACCAAGCAAGAAGCGGTTGTTTTCATAGAAAATGGCATGTTTGAACATATCAAGCATGGTTATCAACCTCTTTCATCATCTTCAGATGCTTATACACTTTTGTAAGCTAAGTATGAACACAAATGGCCTCAAGAAGTCACAAAATCATAATCGTCTCTCTTAAAGGTCAGCCTTGCAGATATGACAAAGAAGATACAACATGCTAGTATATATGATTATGATCAGAAATTGGGCATGTTTTTGCAAAATACACGGATTTGGGAGCATGATGATTGGGTCTTGGATCCATTCCTGCAATCAATGTACCTAAGGATGGAGGTTGGAATCCCAGTTGCACCATCAAGAAGACATGAGCATCCAATTGCTCCTAGTTGTAAAAAAGAGCTATCAAGAGATGGCAAATATATTTCCAGATTCTATGGGGCATCAAATAGCTTTCCTTTTGATCCAGGAGGACCAGCAAGGTGGAGATTGGTTTGAACACAATAGACTACCTTTAGTTTCATTCCTCTAAGTGATTTTTCGCACATGCTTTTAGTGGTAGTTGTTTTTACTTTCCGTATTGTTGTTGTCCTTTCCTCTAAGTGCACATGTGCACATGTTGTTGTTGAGTCAGTTTCTCTTTTGTGTTTTGGTTTCCAGCTTTTCCAATTTTCAGTGTGTATCCAAGTTTGTCATAACCAAAGCTTCTAAATTCTTTGACCAACAGTTTGGTCAAACCCTGAAAGTCGCCAAAATTGTTAGTAAGTTGGCCTATCAAGGCCAAATTACTAGCCCTACTATTTTAAAACTTTTCCCAAAACGGTCAATTTCCCTATACAGCTGGTCAAACTGGTGATTTATAGTCTAAAAGCATGAACAAAGGGATATGTAGGCAGTCAAGTATCAAATACAGTCATGATGAGGACCTACAGCGATGTTACACAATCAAGTAAGAAAGGCCTTTATCAAGATTTAGTGAGAAGTGATTATGATCATGAGGAGAATACAAGCATGGCGATGAAGTTTAAGGTGACATTGAGGTTTTTCATATGGTTCATGTTTGCCAACGGACTAATCAAGTAATCATGAAGATGAATGATGATCAAATCCGCCTTTGAGCTTTCTTTGGGGTCATTGACAATCCACAGTCCGTGCAAGGGCAAGACACCTACAGCAAGTTCAAAAGCCATATCTCCTACTCAAAATGTCACATACAGTTATAACTTTAACCTACAAGCCTGTAGTTTCACTTACAGTTGAAAGCAAGGGATCAAAAGCAGAATATAGGTTTATTTTTTCGGATTTTTTCCAAGTGGATTCTTTCCAATGCTTTTTATTTTCCAAGTGTTGTACAACTTCTCAGAATTTCTTCGGGCTCCGAGTGAGAACAATTTCCTCAGACTTTTTGTCCGAAGGAAAAGCAAATTTCAAAGGACTCTACAAGAAGTCCGAAAAAATTACAAAGGGCAGGAAAAGGTGCAATTTGAGAAACCCGAAGGGTATGTGCGCTTCGAGAAGGTTCATTCCAAAAATCCCGAAGGGCATGTACCCTTCGGGAAAGTTCAAAATAAAAGTCCAGAGGGTCACTTCGAAAGGCAAAAAGCCCAGTTCAAAATTCCAAGGGGCTTCCTTTTGCAAAGGGAAAGTTCATTTATAGAAAACCCGAAGGGTATGTACCCTTTGAAAAAGTACATTTACAGAAAGCCCGAAGGGCATCTCCAAGTTGCCGAAGGACATTTTCGAAAAAGGACGTTTTCAAGAAACCCGAAGGGTATCTACCCTTCGAGAAGGTTCATTTCATGATTTCTAAGGACTTTTACAAGAAACCGGAAGGGTATATGACCTTCGGGAAAGTTCATCTACAAGATTTCCGAAGGGTCACTTACAAATGGGCAGAAGAGAAAGCAATTCCTTCAGACTTTTTGTCCGAAGGAAGAAGGAAAAGACAAAAGCAAATGGTTGTGGACAAAAACGCCGAAGGAATTCCTTCGGAAAAGGGAGGGAAGCTAAAAAAGAAGTCCGAGATAATTCCTGCAGACATTTTGCCTATGGGATAGCCAAGGAAAAGTCCCGAGAAAAGTCTAAAGGAAATGCAATACCTGCGGGAAAGAACCCGAAGGGAATGAACAGAAGCACAGGATAAACATAGAAGAACCAAAGAAAAGTGCATAAGAAAGAAGTCTCAAACATTTTGTCCAAGAGACAAAAGTCCGAGAGAAATAGGCAAGCAAATAGAGACAAAAGCCATAAACAAATAAGTGCCTAAGAAATGCATGCACAGAAACAAGAAACCGAGAGCAAAAGGCCGGGAAATAGACAAGGAATTCAATCTGAATATATCTCCCACTCGTCAAGATCCTTGTCCATGCAAGCAAGGGCTATTTTTAGTGGATTGATCAAAGTTTTAGTTCACTATTTGACGGAAATCACGCTTCTCCGTGGTTTTCATACAAAATCCAAAGCTTTCAACGTTGCAAGCAGTTCAAGCGGAGTTCTCCATCCAAGATATGGCATAACTTTGCATGCAAGTGGAGACCATTGAAGGTTGATTGATCTTGAGTTGAAGTTGACTAAACAAGTTTGTTACACATCTTCTTTGTTTTCCATGCAAAGGGGAATTATCTTCTTCCAACTCAGCTTTCAAACAAATCAAATGGAGTTCTTTATTTAGACATATGGCGTAGTATTCCATGCAAAGGAGAAGTTTGACTTTCAATGATCCCACCGTCCATTCTTCTACACCAGCCTTCGATTCGTGCGTGTTTGAAGATATTTTTGGAGAGTGTCTTGTTTATTTTAAGAATTAACCTTTCAAACTTGGCTCCACTGCCATACTTCTATGCCAAAGTTTGGAAAGGCATGCAATTTTGTAAAAGTAAAAGATTTTATTGAATATTCTAAATATTGTAAAAGGTGTTAAGTCTTGAGTTAATTAACCAAGACTAACCCTTTCCCTTTTTAGAACTACACTTAAGGCTATTTTAGGTTTTGGAAAAGCTTATTTATTGGCTTAATCAAGCCATTTAGAAACATCCCTGAAGTTTGAAAGAGATTGTAAGTTGGACTAGTGATCAATAAAGAAATTTTTGTTATGAATCTGAGTTTGAAAAGAAGAATAGTGTGTATTTGATTGTGCATCAACATATAAGTGAGATTTTTCTACTTTTGCAGGTCCCTTCCTCACCTATCTTTCTCTATCTCAACCTTTTGCAGGTCATTTGAAGAGGTTTTCAACCCTTCATCTGAAATATTTATGCTTAAAGACAAAATTATAGATTTCATTTGATTATATGTGTGCATTGATTTCAGTAACTTCAGAGGATTTGAATAATTCAGGGGCATCACCTCAACACCATAGGATTTCCCATTTCAGTTTCCTTCTCCCTTTTCACCCCAAAAATCATAGCAAATCAAATTTAATTGATAAATCTTAAAGGAACCACCCTCTCTGGAGGTTCTTTTCAATACAGAGTCACCTACACTCTGAGAAGTTCCAATCGTATCAGCGGGAGTGAAAGTGTGCTTGCACATCTTCAAGCAGGGTGCACTCCAAAGTGATAACAGTGAACATTAAGCAAATTCCAGTTGCGGCCCTGACAACCACAACATAGTTGCTGGTGAACATCAAGCAATCCACGTGATAAAACCCTGGGTGATCCATCCTCTGTATGTTGATTTAAATCATAATAATGGTCAATAAATTTTTTCCAGATTTTGCAGCTGTTTTCCTACGCTTGTCTCAAACTTATGTAGTTTCAATTTAGTCTAGGTGCCAGATAGGTTTGATAGTCTTTGTTTTTTCATCTCTTGTAACCATGTTCAGTAACAGATTTATAAAAAGCTGGTTTTTTGTAAAAAACTTTTATAACTAATATATAGGATATTTTTCTTACCAAAAAAATGAGGCTTTCCAAGTACTTTATAAAAAGCTGCAGGACTTGCTCAAATCAGGTACCATCCTGTTTCTCAAGAATCTGATAGAACAAATTGAAGGATGAATCCTCACTATAATAAATTAAAACTCAAGGTACAGGAAAGGAAGAGGATATAAAAAAACACAGCAGGATGAATGAAATTTGAAGAAAATAAATGTAAAAAAGGATGTAATACAGATGGACAGATGGATCTAATGCAATGGCCTGATAAAAATAGAGGGGAAGACAAGACGATAATGAGAAAAATGCAAGGGGAAAAAATGCTGTAGATTTGAAATTTTAGTTAGCACATTCAAGCAAAATTCTCTGGCCACATCAGTTCACTATGACAGGAAAAGGAGCACTACTAGGTTGGGTGGATGCTAATGAATGCATAATCAGAAGTCTATATTTTAATACCATAACTGTTAAAACAGTGGCTCGAGAATTTCATGTTATCATCGTACCACTATGAAAAGGTTGGAACCCTTCATTCTGAGTATTAAAATTTATTACTTGTTTAGTTAATTTGTTTCCAATTAATGCTATTCTATGTCATGGTGTGGAAAATTGTTGTAGATAAGGTTAACAAGAATTTCTCCAAGAGCTGCTACTTCATTTGTCTTCTACTGAATCCTTATAAGTTATATGTGATGATATATTCAAGCATAATTTTAACTGCCCTTCTAGATGTTAACTCCATAAGGTAACAAAGCGTCAACCAACCACCTTTCTTTAGTTAAAAGCTGCCAAAGCTTCGTTCTGTCAATATTTTCATGGAGGAGAGACAAAGGGTTAATCATAGATAAGTGTCCAGTGATTTCTAGGGGAGAAATTATTTGTAATCTATCATAAAGGTCTTTTTCCCATTTTGTTTCTAGAGCTGCTTGAATTGCCAGATATATGGCTGTTTTTTAAAGAGATATGCACAGCTAACTTGGTAATTTTCTTCTTGATTGCTTCGAAGGATAAGAAGTATCAATTTACCTAGAGATCTTAGAAGTTCGGATGTTAACTAGGCATTTACTCTCTCAAAAAGCCATCGTATCTTTTAGCATTTACTCTCTCTAAAAGCCAGTTGTGCATTCAAAGCCCACAGTAACAGATCTGCTGCAGATGAGATTCCTCCCAACTTTTGAGAATAAGGTTCAATGAAGTATCCAAAAATTCCCCGCCAGTGCCAAGGCCAATGACTATCTTTGTAAAAGTGTGGAGATATTATTTGATATTTCTTACATTCAAGGACAGGGTGTAGCTTCAAATACTAACAATATATCAGAGTTCAGATGCCTTTAGCAGTTACAAATGGAAACAGGAAGCTTTTTGTTTTTAAGTGTTTTGCATCCAGATTTCCCTGTGTAGAAACATGTCTTTGGGGACGAAGCAAGAAAATCCCACATTCCCCAAGAGAACAAAAATAGGGTGATGGCTAGAGAATATACCCTCCTATCCCAATTTCATTGGCAACAGTGAAAATATTTCGTCGACATCTTCAACCCCTATGGGGACACACCTAGAAAACCTCCCATCTCCATATATTATCATGATGATATCAATACTGGATAGCCCTCTCTTGTACTACATGTTTAGTAAAACCTATTGTGGTGGTTGTGCCTGCAAATGCACCTTATTTCCCTGTCCCTGAAATGGATCACCTCATCCCCTGATCTCACAAAACATGCCTAAGGGATTGTCTGTATTGTGGCAGGGAGGATGCACTACCCGATGGGCTGAAAAACATTTGGGAAAAAAATATTTATTGACAATCTATGGAATCAACCAAAAAGATTGCAGGACATCTCTCAGGGTATTTAAGAAAAAAGAGAAATGGGAAATAATCAGTTACACATGGGAAAATATGTTGAAAATAGGAAGTGTTAATTTGATTGTAAATTAGTGTGTTACTGTAACGACTAGTTTATTTATTGTTTTTCTCCTTTAGTGGGCTCATTTGGCATCATGTAATGTAACTAGAGTTATCTATACAAGGAGCTCCGGGCCATGATTAATATCAAACCATCTCCATCCTTATGGAATCAACCAAGAAGATTGCAGGACATCTCTCAGGGTATTTAAGAAAAAAGAGATAAATGGGAAATAATCAATTAGAAATAGGGAAATAAGTTGAAAATAGACCCCACTTCAGGAGAAGCGTTAATTTGATTGTAAATTAGTGTATTCAGATGCCCCTGACGCTGCTTGGACAAAGCAGAATATATTATAAATACATAATGGTCCATTTATTGTTTTTCTCACTTAGTGGACCCATTTGGCATCATGTAATGTAACTAGAGTTATCTATAGAAGAAGCTCTAGTCCATGTTTCATATCATATCATCTCCATCCTAATGATGGATCATGTGGTGTGATCCAAAATGTCGATTTCCAAAATTAAATACAGTTTTCAACCAAATGGTCTTCTCTTATAATTATAAGACATGCCCAAGCATTAAAATGGAAGCATGAGAAAGGTAAGACTTTTGATATTTAAAAAGTGCATGTTAGGGAAAAATGCCATTTCCTTAAACTTTGTACCAATAATATTCGATGAGTAAAGATGACTAAGAGCTTAAGATATGCAAACTGACATGCACATAGAGTGACAAAAAGACAGATCAAAATGTTAGAAGGAATAGGACTGAGTAACAAGTAAACTGCACAGAAAACCCAATAATTCAATAAAAACTTGATATAAATCTTATGCCAAATGGCCGTTGAAGCTTGCAAGATTTCTGATTTCCTGGTGAAGCTTCAAGGAACCATTAAAACAGGTAGTGTCTGCAGTAATTAATTGTACAATCCCAAATAAAGGAAATTCCAGTCTACAAGATTATAAACTCCTCCAAATCAGGAAGAATGAAGACTTGTTAGCAATTTGGTTCGAATTCAATCTAGTTGTCTGTTAACATTTCAACACGTGCACCCTGATTTTATATGGGGATTTAGCATTTAAACTTTGCTATTCAATTTCTTGAAATACATCCTAAACATTCTTACACGTACATGCATATATTATTAAAGAAACAATGCAATTTGATCCACTGTGGGAACTAGTATCTGAATGCATTGGGGGTAAATGAAGTTCAAAACAATTAGCAGCAAATGATCTACTCCGTGAAAGGTGAATAACAGCAGCTGCACTCTGCTAATAACACACGGAGATGATATAAGAATTGCAAATTAATCCCAGTATTCCAAACGATTAGCAGCTATGTTCCACTCCAAACAGAATGATTCATGGCAGCTTCTTACAACACATTTATGAAATTTACATCATTGGTGGCGGCTATCCTATGATGAATAATAATAGATCAACAGAAATTTCCCATTCAAGATCAACTTATAAAGTTTGATGACCAAATTATTAGCAAAATCAATAAAAATTTAGACCTTCAAGAATTTATGGAAAAAAAAATTGTATGCAACAAGAGCTGATTAGAATGGTGGAAATGCTGTTTATCCAGTCTTGTAGATACCAACTGGCTGTTCTAAGAAACATGGGAAGCATAGACTATATATAACTATGCAGCATACATAATTAAAAATGTAATAATATATCTAGAGAGGTTTTTCATTTATGATATGAAAACAAACATGCCATGTTCTACAATTTTAGCATTTTTTATAACCAGAAAAAGCAACCCAAAAATGTTAAATATGTGTTAAGAAAAATTATGAAACTCAAGCCAACACAGAAATGGAGAAAACTTAAGTCAGTATTTGTTACATTTATTAACATATTCATGTTTTAGATTTAAATAAAGCATTACTTTTCTACTTTCTCAATAAACATCAGACTTATAAGGATACTTCCTTGTTTCCATTACCATATGTTCGATACATATTTTAGCAAATTTCCATGTTTTTGGGCTCAACCCTACGGTTGATAGCTATCCCAAATCTAAAATTGGATTTTGCATTATCTAAAACCACAAATATGTACCTTTTGCATATCTGAAGCAAAAAGCTCTGGTGATTTTCCATAGGTCCCCGCATTCATCCTTATATCAAGAAGGTGGAAGTCTAACAACTCATTAGGCTTGCCCTGGACCAAGTTAAAAAGCTCTGCAAACTTGTCTTTCATAGTGATTTCACGGAACGCATTGCGACAGCATTCAGTAACTGATTCAGGACAATGACTCATTGTTTGATCAAAGTCTATTCCATTAAGAATACTTCCAGAAATACAATTATTTTTCTTGTTTCTTTCTTCCATCTCTGCATGCTTATTACAGGGTTCCTCCTCCCCAGAATAACGTGCCAAAACTGCTGAGATGACTTCCTGCATTGCATTCAGTTAACAATATTCTCAGAATACATATATTAACACATCCTTGGATGCGACAAAATGTTAAAGTTTTACCTTAGCATTAGACACATCTTTTCCAAGAAGGGGTAAGAGCATCTCCCTCGCCCATTCAGGAGGTCCCCATGAAATAGATTCCGCAATGCAATTCATTACCCCTCTGGCATTGATGTTTCTTGTTTTTGACACCTGATCCAATGCTTCAATCCAACACCCATGCCGTCTGTTTCCCATATTTACCCGTTTATTATCTGTTCTCAAACTACCTTTTGTGAATGTGCTCTGAATGCCAGATAATCTACTTAAAGGTGGCAATGCTGTCTCCTCAAGAACCTGACAACCAAAGGACAAAGCCAATCAGGAATCATTTATGAACAACTCTAGCAGGAGATAAGTAGAAATATGACTAAGCAAATCAGCAAGACAGGTTAGAAATGCTAAGGGTGGAATTTGTAAAGCAGTTGGCAACTTTTACTACCTAGATACGGTTGGGTATAATTTAGACTCGCTACAGCCTACTGTTAACCTAGCTCTTCTGTAAGTCTACAATAACTTCAGAAAAGTGGCTTCCTCATCTTAAATGTATGTTTACGGGACTAATCGTGTTCTCCAATTTGGTTGTCTTACAATTAGGTTTTCAGCACAAACATTTCTCTTTCTCAGTATCATATTAGCTAGATTTTTTACCAGTATAAAAGGAGCAAATTCTCTAGCTTTCTTCTAACACGGATCTATGGTTTATTAATTAAATTTTGAAGCAGAGAATTGCGGAAACTGTGAGTGGATAAAAAACCATGTAAAAAGGCAATTGCATACCATATATGGTCAACCTAATTGCTGACATTTAATGTGGCAAATTTAGAGTGAAAATTGACAGAACCAACAATTAGCAACACTCATATATTTAACTGTCCAAAAACATTCATTAATGAACTTGTGCGAATATTGTGCATTGCTATTTGAAGTTCAATTTACCATCGTGATACTAAAAAAATGAACAAGTTTATTTGAGCAAGGAACAGAAGCAAGAGAGCATGTGCACAGACCTCAATTTGAAAACCCCGACGAAACTACAAACAAGAAGTAAAAGCTTCAAAGAGCAGACAAGATATTGAAAACATCTAGACTTGCCCATGTAGATACAATTGCAACATGAACTATAGTGCCAGACTGACTTTAAAACCAAGGATTTGTTACAGCAGATGTAGGTGAGCTGCAATATGCATGCTCTAATCACACTAAAATATTTTCTACCCTCCAGCCAAACTCCTGTAATGAATATGGTCTGTAATCCCGAAGTTCTATGAATAACCACAATTCTTCATATAGATACTTCTCTTCAATATTTTTTTTTTGTAAATTGGAATATCTACATGAATATACATGTTAAAATAGTGTTTATACATTCCGTACATGGAGTATAAGTTGAACATAAAACCCCTGTGAAATTTGCAACAGCTACATAAAGGATTTAAAACAGCATTAAAACATCCAACCACAAGTTTGATAGCAGATTTACGTGGGGAAACCCTTTTGGGAATAAAAATCCATGGTCGGAAGTTAAAACATCTGCTAGTTGATTTATTCTCTCTGAAATAAATTACAACAGATTTCAAAGATACATTCTCTAATGATATTTACAACCCTGTTATAGTATGATATACTATAATTTTGTCATGGTTAACCATTAAATTTGTACTACAGAATTTTGTTCTCTACAGAATGTTGGTTCTCTAGGTTTTGGAGTATCCTATCATATTTCAGACTTAGTCAGATTTCAAGGTTTTAGGGTTTCAGAATTGGCCATATTTCAGAGTTTTAAGATTTCAAGGAGACATCATAAGAGGTATGAAGGATGCATGAAGGGATGTAGGTATGATAGGCACCTTGCATTTAAGAAAGAACTAAAAGACTTTCTTGTGTATTCGCAGAAGCAAGAGATATTGGATTGGATGACATCCTTGTAGATGTTGTCGAACATGAGGCAGAGGAGTCACTACCATTTGGTTCCAGGGTGGAGCCACAAACGCAACATTCTAGGCAAAGCAAGGAGGGGCAGCCAAGTGGGAGGGGACTGGACTCTCTTAGTCTCCCTTAGTTTTCTAGAGAGCAAGGAAGAGAAAATTATAGATTCTTGTAATTTGTACTTGTATAAGTATCACTATATCAATTTGTTTTTGAAACTTGACAATGTCATAGTTGTATTCGCATGAATCATACGATTTTATACTTATATTCAAATCTAATAGAAAATGCTTCCCCAATGTTTTACAAACTCATTTGATACATCTTGCAACTATAATTTCTATAAAATTTATGTTTTTTCTTAATTTGAGTATTTTTTTAATTTGTCGAATAATGGCAAGTGGTTGTCAAATAATTGCTGAGTAAACTATTTGGGCGCTGGGCAAGTACTCTCCGAGTACGAGTATGCGAACTATGGACTGTCTGCTATAGGAGGAATAACTTTCATTCCATGGTATTGCGTCTACTATAGGAGGAAAATGGTTTATGTTGTACATGGTTCCGGGCTTGCAAGACGACACAATGAATGTTCAACTTTGCTAGACCACAAACCACATTGTTCTCGTGGCACTATCACAATTCCCATGAAAAATCGTGCAGCATTAAAAAGGGCACTCAATTCTAAGTCTATATGACAAAGGTACAGTCTTTTCATGTCCTTGGGCTTGCAAGACCTCCAAATGGGTCTTCAAGATGGTATAGCAGCCGCTATACCAGCCACATAGATCTGATTCCTTTTAGGGAATGGTAGAACAGGAATATGGGACTAGCAATAGATAGAGGTTCAAAATTCCAATTTAAGTTAAAAGAATATCACCTCTTTCAAAATATTCAAAGGGGTACCTCTCAAATGGGTGGATAAGTGATCTAAGCACTTAATTTACTGAATATTCCTAAAATAAACTTTACTTTGCAGCTAGTACATTAGGTTCTTCTATTATTCTACTAGTAGGTCAACCCATAGGTATGCTCCTTCAAAATACGGAAATAACTCTTTTTTGCAACATTCATTGTATTCTGAAACACTTTAATAGGGCTCATTTTGTGCGTCACTTTATCGTATGTGTGATACAACGGTGGTTGGGGGTTAGGCAGCATATGCGTAAAAACACCTACTATATGACAACTTCCTCCATCTTGGGTGTCAATAATTTTACCATATCAATACGAATCATATATTGGAGAATTTAATTCATTCATTTTATTTTTTTGATATGCAGATGATGCCCGACCTTTGTGTGGGGAAGTGCTACCCATCTTTGTTATTTCTTTGTACATGTTTCGGTATAAAGATATGCCACAAGCTAGATTTAGCCACACGCATACAAAATAGGAGGCCCCAACATACCTGTTGTCAACCTGGAGTTGCGCCCTGAATCGAAGACGTGCATGAAATGCCCAGTCCTCTATCTAGTTGAAACAATGGGATCTTCTCACGAGGGTGGGTGCCTTAATGGTGAGAAGAACCTCCAGAGAAGGCTGGTCCCTGTAAGATGTATCAATGAGGATCTCTACTCTATGCTGCGAACTACCATGGAAAAGGGAGAAGGAAACTTTAAGGGGAAATCCTACCTAATAAAGGTGATACACCAAAAGATTGATCCACTCTACTTGGAACCTTGAACACTAAACAAACAAGGGAAAAAGAAGATCTTCGATTTCAATCGACCACTATGCATAAGTATTTCGTGAGAAGGTTCGATCCAATGACCAAAACATGAGGGAAAACGATGGAGAGAGGTCTGATACAAGACACTTTGCAGCCACCTAACATCCACTTACAACGTCAACAACAGACATAAAGAACACTTAACATGCCCTGCATAATACGATAAGCTAGCAACTACGTATGAATCAAAATTTGGGAAAGAAGAGAAATCTACCACATATGCAAATTGTTGAATGAATATACACTATGCCAACACTTGAAATCTGAAAGTACAGTCCTATTGATCGAAAAGGTTACACAACTCACCAATGGCAGAATCTGGTCTTGCCAAGAGAGGGATAATTTTAATCAAGGTTGAAAGCCAACTTATAGAGAATTACAAAAGCCAAAAGATTGGCGTTGAAAAATTGAAGAGGATCAACTTAGATTAACTCAACGTTGACTTGGCCTTTCAATAAAATATGTTTTTCCTTTGTCTTTGCATGAAGCTCCTTGGCGCTAGAGGAAGTGGACTTGTCTTTGTTTATTGAAACACCCACCTCTCTTTGCATGGAAATCCACGCCAATGTCAATTTTAGCTTCTTCATGAGCTGCTGGAACGTCTAAAAGTATGAGATGATAATATCATGCATGAAATCCAAAGCCAATGTCAATTTTAGAACTTTGACTTGATTCGTTGGAAGTCGAGTTGGAACGTTTGAAAGGTTGAGTTGGACGAAGAGAAACGTTGAGTTGGACGAAGAGATTATTCTCCTTTGCATGGAAAACTCCTAATAGATGTGGCATTTAACAATTAGTCAATTCTAAATCTGGAATGATCAACTCGACATCCAAATTTAGAACTCTGGTTGAGCTGTTGGAACGTTACGAGCTTGAGACCGACGAAAGTGCTTGCATGGAAAACTCCTTGCTAAGTGAGAGATAAATACAAGTTGAATTTATTTCCTATCTATCTATTTTATGTTTCTGTTTCTGTGCATGCGTTGCTCTTGGGTTTATTCCCGCGAAATTTCTTGTCTGGTTGTCTATCGAGGTTTTTGTTTTTTTTTCACTTTCCCGCAGATGAAATGTCCGCGGGAATTGTCTGACTTTCCCTTTGGTCTCGGGCTCCTTCAGACTTTTCTTATTTTCGGGCTTTCCTTTTCTTCGGCATTTGTCTATGACTTCTCCCGCGGACAAATTGTCCGCGGGAATGTTGTCTTTTCTTTCTTGCCCGAAGGAATTTATCCTTTGCTTTCTTTGCCTCTCCAGACAAATGTTCCGAAATGTCCAACTTCTTGTTTGTAGCCTTCTTGAAGGGTACCTATCCTTCGGGCTTTGTTCCTTCACTTCCCCTGCGGCTTTATTTCCCTCGGCTTATCTGTGCTCGGACCTTGCCTTTGGCTTTACCCTCCGAAGGATTTCCTTCGGACAAATTGTCCGCTTGAATTGTCCTTGACTGGCATTTGTCTTTTGAACTTCCGCGAGCTTTTTACTTTGCAGGCTTTTCCCATTTGTTCTTTTCCCAAATTAATCCTTCGGACAAAAAAGTCCAAAGGAATTCCTTCGGACTTTTGTCCGAAGGATTATCCTTTGGTTTTTCCTCTTTTTGCCTTTGGACTTTTTCCATCGGGTTTTTTGCTTTTGAACTCTCCCAATTTCTTTGGACTTTTTGTCCGAAAGAATTTCTTTTTGCCTTTGGACTTTTTCCGTCGGGTTTTTTGCTTTTGAACTCTCCCAATTCCTTCGGACCGAAGGAATTGGGAGAGTTCAAAAGCAAAAAACCCGACGGAAAAAGTCCAAAGGCAAAAAGAGGAAAAACCAAAGGCTTCGGACAAAAAGCCCAAAGGTATTTTCTTTGGTCTTCTTTGGCACGACAGAATGTCCTTTGGAAAATACACAAAGGCCCTGTCACCGACCAAGTGCCCTCCGCAAGGGCTTGTGTCTCTCAGAAATGGCTTTTCGAAAAAATTGCAGGGAACCCGAGTTTTTTGTAGGGCACCCGGGTTTTTTGTAGAGCACCCTATTGCTTTGAATTTTCTGACTTCTCTCTTAGATTTCTTCAGACTTTTGTCCGAAGGAATTATTCCTCAGGCACTTTACTCTTTGGCGGACTTTTGGGAGGAGGCTGCGGGTTTTGTCCGAAGGATATCTTCCTTTGTTTTTTCATTGCTTTGTGCAATTTCTAACCTTGCCCTTTTGATTTTCTGGCTCCTCCTTGGTCCTTTATCCTTGGCTAATTTCCCGCGGGCTTAAGTCCTTTGAACTTTTCCGAAGCTATGTGAAATGAAGCCTTCATTGTCCGTAGGAAATCCCGTTGTAGCCAAGCCCTTTGCAAATGAGTTATTTCAATTGGTCTACATCTACCCAATGTATTATTTCTTCCTTGGCTAGAGATGTGAACTTTCCAAATGGCAAGAGACAATCTGACCTGTGGAAGAATTGTCAACAACACCCAAGATCGACAAAAAGGAAATCCACAAGCAAAGATCACACGAAAGAATGAGAATACTCAAGCACTTAATTCACATTGATGGCCTTGGCAAGGTTACTATGAGCCGAACAAGGAACAAATCTCCAAGAGAATGATGGTGATGGACAAAATGCTAAAGCTAACTGTGAACCAAACAACAAAGTCAGTCACCACAAGCTACCAGCCATGTGCAAGAGCCCCCAAAGCCTGCATAATTCAACGATTCATGCCCAAAACTTGAGGCAAAGCGCCAAAAACTGCCATCCAAAAAAATGATAATGATGGTGACCAAAATGTTGAAGCTAACCATGAACCGAACATGAGTCGCCCACCACAAGGTACCAAGCATGTGCATGAGCTCCCAAAAGCTGCACAATCCAATGATATATGCCCAAAGCCTGAAGCAAAGCAACAAAACCTGCTATCCACAGGAATGATAATGATGGCCAAAATGCTTAAGCTAACCATGAACCTAACACCAAGCCGATCACCACAAGCTATCAGCCATGTACATGAGCTCTGAAATCTGCACAATTAAACAATGCATGGTCAAAACCCGAAGCAAAGAACCAAAACTTGACATCTACAAGATCTGCCACGAACACCCAAAAATGAGTCCACGCCTTACAACTCAAAAATCATGAATAAGCCAACAAAACAGGATCCTATCTACTAACCACAAAGCCACTACAAATCTCGAACCACCATAATGATCATAAACAAATACCGAAGCCAATCCTCTTCAGATAAATGACCTCCAATAGCCTCCCAAACCAACCCTAGGAAGCAAGAACAAAATCAACATAATAATGCTAACTCCGTGAGACAGCCCACACTCTCGAGGCCATTTATCCATCGAATGCAATAGAGAAATCATCAGTGATGACAACCAAATGCTCTGATGCCATCAAAACCATCTCCATTGCTGATTCCCAAACCCTAGCCAAAATTAGATCCATATTTTGGCTCATTCAAGAATAGGTCAAAAATCTCCAAATGCCAAAATAAAATAGCAAGACCGATGTGTAGAGCTCAGCAATACCTTTCCAACACTACAAGCAGGAGGTCAAACAGAGTCCGTGTGACAGTTATGCCTTTCCGGAAGATCAAGGCTCAAATTTGCCCTAGGACAATCAAAAATCCATCAAATATACACTCTTTTCTCTATTGATGGAAAAACAACTCAAATTTTTAGTCACAAATCTGATGACAGTCAAATGGACATCAAATTTAACCTATTTGTTTCAGCCTTTCAGGCACTAAAGGGCAGAATGTGGATAAATGCAAAACAATGTCCCCAAACAATATTTTGAAAGGAATCGTAATATGTGATTATATAAGGAAAATTCCACTGCATGACGGATTACAGTATTAACCCACAAAACCCTATATGGACAAAATTATACACCAGAGAACCAAAACAAAACTTCTTCTCTCTAAATAAACACTCCCCACACCCAAAAACTAGCAAGAATTCCAAATCCACCACCAAATACTATAATTTATCGCCACACCTTCGCACACTAAGTAGTTGCAAAGGACCAAAACCTGGGGTGTTTTAAGCCCTGAGTTCTGATACAAATGTGAGAATTAAGTGCAAAGTCCCATGATCAACTGGAAGGAAACTCCACGAAATCAATTATTACACAAAAGAACATCAAGATATGGTGAGTGCCTTTTAAGGCACCCGGACACAAGAATACTTAATATAGAGAGGAGAATCGCAATGAATGGGTGTTACAGTGATCGGTTGAATACAGGTGGACACAAGGCCCTTAATTTATACACATAAACCTAAAATCAGCGTGGGGAGAATCAACTCTCTATGGCCCAAATCCTAATACAAGCTACCAAAATATATACCACAAGATTGGTAACTCAATGGGCACAATAAGATTGGTTTTATTATTCCAACAACCAATGGCAAATTCTAAACGCTTTGAGCAAACCCAATCAAGGACTTACTCTTGCCTTGCTACTAAAGTTCCTATTACATCCACTAAGGTATCCTATACATCTCAAATAGGATCTTCTGCTACTAAAAGCTTCATTATTGCCCCTGCAATAGCACAATCAATGCTTCAATACAACCTGGTACGTACCAAAATATGAATCAACTTAAACTCTACAAAAGCAGATGTAAACTAGATCTTATTTAATTGTTGCAAATGTTGATATTTAAACAAACAAATATTCTTTTCCACAGAGTTTGACGTGCAAAGATAAAATAATCTCAAAATACCTTCCCATAAATGACACGATGTACCATGGACTGTGGCATGAGGCACATAGCTAATCCTTCAAGAGAGGTCAAGCTTCATTTTAAATGTCAACGGAAATCCTAACAGGTCATATCAATGAACCATAAAAAAGGCATTAGACACACATATTAGAACACCCTACATGGGAATATACATAAAGGCTTAAAGAAATAAGACAAAGGTCAAGCAAAACCTTAAAGAATACCCATACCAAAAGACAATCTGATGTCCCATTAGACCGCTTGTAGCCACAGAAAACAAATGTCTTTACTTTCACCATCAATAAGCAAGGGTAAAATGAAAGAAAAAACCGTAGTTCAAGACAAAATTGTTGGTTAATGAGTAAGGATATGAGATTAAAAGACTTTAAAAATGAGAGGCAAAACTACAAGTGGAGGCAAAACTACAAGCGAAGGCAAAAAAACTACTGATCAAATGGTATTTTGATGCAACTGATGCAATCATAGGTGAAAAACTATTAAAGTCCAAAGACCAAAGGCAAAAACCTAGAGATCAAATGGTATTTTGATGCAATCATAGGTGAAAAGCTATTAAACTCCGAAGACCAGTAAAGGGGAGAGAAGGATGCTGCAACCACCCCTCAAAAGGCATGGCATAGAAGTGTGGATCACCCCATAAATTAATAATTTATAACAAAGACAATTTCCATACCCTTTACATCAACAACTAAAACCATTTACAAAATAGACTTACCTACAAGTTCAATTGAAAACAAGGGCAAAACTCATGCTTATAAAGGAAAAAGATTGAAGCATGAGAAAACAAGCTAGCTGTCATCATCATTAATTGAATGCCCAACTTACAAGAACAAAGGACTTGGCCAAATTAGAACAACCAATTAGTTCAGCATAGTCTTTTTAACATTTTGAAAATCATCACATCAAAACTTGGGAGCTAAATAAAATGTGTCTATAGGAGGGAGTGAGCAAGGAAGGGAGAGATGGAGAGAGAGAGAGCTAATTGAAGATAAAGAGTTATTAGGAGCAAAAGCATTTATGGATGTGTTCATTATCTTCTTCTACGAGGAGATTTTAATTTAATCAAACGCATGAGAGGCATACTTGTAAAAAAAGGCCCTATTTAGGATCACGAGAATATGAACCCCAAGAAACCTCAAAACATCATGCATAAACACTCGATGATCCACGGACAGACACGTCAGTTTGCACTGTAGTTCCTGCACACCCCACGTAGCACTGCGCCATCCACACAATGTTTGTTCAGCATCCACAAACATATAATGCAATACAAGACCTACAAGAAACATCAAATGGCCACGTGGAGACTTTGCACCACATCACTCCATGTCCGATGGAACTTTCAAAGCTTGTGCAAAAACGGGTTAGTAAGATCCAAGCCTTTATTTCGACATTGAATATGTTAAGGGACAAAATAATGTAGTGGCAGATGCTTTATCAAGAAGACCACATTTATGCTCCATGGTAGAAATTACGGCCGATTAGAAGGCATTCATAACAATGGAATACATTGAGGATGAGTGGGCCAATGCAATCTTACAAGGAAAAAATGAAGATGAACGTTATAAAGTAGTAGAGGACCTCCTTCTCTACAAAGATAGAATTTTCTTAGTCGCCAGTTCCAAAATCAAGCATAAAATCCTAAAGGCCATACATAATGACCCATTAGCAGGACATCCTGGTTTTGTAAAGACATACAAACAATTAAGGGATCGATTTTTTTGGAAAGGACTTAAAAGCGAAGTCCTTAAATACATTCGGGAATGCACCACTTGCCAACAAAATAAAATAGAACATAACTTTCTCGTTGGATTGTTGCAACCTTTGCCTATCCCTACTCAAAAATGGGAGAGCATATCTATGGATTTTATTTCGGAATTGCCCACAGTTCAAGGACAAAGCATCCTTTATGTATTCGTGGACCGATTAACAAAATGCGCTCATTTCTTTCCACTCCCAAAGAAGTATGATGGTCCTATGATAGCAGGAAAATATAGAGGTTTTTAGGCTTCATGGACTACCAAAGAATATAGTCAGTGATATGGATACTAGGTTCATGAGTGTTTTTTGGCAAGAGTTTTTCGAATTGGCAAGTACAGAGTTAACCCCAAGTACGAGTTATCATCCTCAAACGAATGGTCAAACAGAAGTCATAAATAAATGGATTGAGGGGTACTTAAGAAATTATGTCATCAAGCAACAAAATGCTTGTATTCAATGGTTATACTTGGGTGAATTCTACTACAATACTTATCATCACATGTCTATTGGAATGTCACCTTTCAAAGCATTGTATGGGTATGATGCTAAAACTTTTGTAGATTTAGTCATTCCAAATAGTAGGCTTCCCGAAGCCAAGGATTTAATACAACATCAAGATATCCTAATAACTCTCAAAGACAATCTTCAGCACGCCCAAAATCAGCAAAAGTTGTATGCGGATCAACCTAGAATAGAGAGGATTTTTGAAGTTGGAGATATGACATATTTAAGGTTATAACCTTATAGACAATCTTCGCTTAAACAAAGTGGTGCTAAAAAACTCAAGCCTCGATTTTTTGGGCCATACCAGATTATACGAAGAGTGGGATAGGTAGCATACGAATTGGATTTACCAGGGCACAACCGCATGCATAATGTCTTCCATGTGTCTTGCTTGAAACGAGCACTTGGACAACATATTATTTCTTCCATAGAATTACCCCCAATTGATGAAGAAGCTAAATTGATTCTCATACTAGAGACTTCTTGATATGCGTGAAAAAAAGTTACGAAATAGGAGTATCAAAGAATATCTAATTCGTTGGAAGAATTTTCCAATAGAAGATGCCACATGGGAAGGAGCAACCCTTTTAAAACATTCCAACTTACAATTGCTTGAGGACAAGCAATTTGAGGAAGGGAGGTCTGTAATATCTCCAATAAGGAGATCATTGGCATTAAATGAGAAGATCGTTGGAATTAAGAAAAGTTTGTCATTGAATCAACATTAATTAGTAACTATCAGCGTTAAAGGCACAACACACTCAAGGAAATCATTGTCATTAATGAAGCGCCACACTCAAGGAAAGTCGCCACACCAAATTAGTATTAATCAACATTAATTAGTATATTTCATTAATTAACAAACAACCATTGGAAAGTCGCCACTTTTGGGAGGAGACATCTTTTTAATGGAAAGCTTGACACTATAAATACTGAGCCTTTGTTTTGGAAGAAGGCATCCAATCATATTCATTAAAACATGCAACTTTGTACAAGTACAACAAAGTCTCTTAAGGATTGAACCCCTTAATTGCAAACTTGATCTCAAAGACGAAAACCCTTGTTATCAAATAGCCCAAGGACAATACCCCTTGTGGATTAAATACTTTATTATTCAAAAAATTCTGAATTAAATTCATTTTATCTTGCATAATATTCCGATTTGGAATATTACATAGCTCTTCATATCATCCACAATTTGATTGTCAAACAAAGGTGGTCAACAAGTGTTTGTAAGTTGTATTGGCATTGTTTTATTTCTGATAAGCAAGCACAATGGGTGAACTCGCTACCACTAGTAAAACAGTGGTAATAACACTTATTTCCATACTTCTTCCAAAATGTCCTCATTTATGGCATTGAATGGATATCCTCCACCATCCATCACTTCATCCTTGAAAGAGAGACCAGAGTTCAAGCAATTGAAGAGCATATTCATCACCAATGGGAGGTACTCTCTAGTCTCAAGGAGAACTTAGCCATGGCACAAAACAAGCAGATCAACACAGGAGTGAAAGACATTTTGAAGTAGGCGATTGGATTTTTCTTAGGTTGCAGCCATATAAACAATTGTCTTCGAAGCAATAAAAAAGAAGGATAACAAACTATCACCCAAGTATTATGTTCCTTATTGGGAGTATTGCCTACAAATTGGAGTTACCTTAGTCAACTATAATACACTCCATCTTTCATGTGTCTTGTTATCACTCTAAAGTGCACCCTGCTTGAAGATGTGCAAAGCACACCCTCACTCCAGCTAATAGAATTGGAACTTCTCAGAGTGTGGGTGACTCTGTGATGAGAAGAACCTCCAGAGAGGGTTGGTTCCCTTTAGATTTTTCAATAAATTTGACTACTGTGATTTTTGGGTTGAAAAGAGGAAGGAAACTTAAAAGAAATTCTAATTTAAAGTGGGGTGATACACCTGAATTGTTCAAACCCTCTGAAGTTACTGAAATCAATGCACACATGTCATCAAATGAAATCTATAATTTTGTCCTTAAGCCTAAATATTTCAAATGATGGGTTGAAAACCTCTTCAAATGACCTGCAAAAGGTTGAGATAGAGAAAGATAGGTGAGGAAGGGACCTACAAAAGGAGAAAAATCTCACTTATTCGCTGATGCACAATCAAATACACACTATTCTTCTTTTCAAACTCAGATTCAGAACAGAAATTTTTTATTGATCACTGGTCCAACTTACAATTTCTTTCTTCAAACTTCAAGGATCCCGCTAAATGGCTTGATTAAGCCAATAAATAAGCTTTTCCAAAATCTAAAACATTCTCAAGTGTAGTTCTAAAAAAGGGAAACGGTTAGTCTTGGTTAATTAACTCAAGACTTAACACCTTTTACAATATTTAGAATATTCAATAAAATCTTTTCCCTTTACAAAATCTACATGCATCTCCAAACTTTGGCGTAGAAATGTGGATGGTGGGCCCATTGAAAGTAAAACTTCTCATTTGCATGGAAGACTACGCCAAATTTCTAAGGAACTCCATTTGATTTGTTTGAACGCTGAGCTAACGGAGGAGATATTCCCATTTGCATGGAAAACCAAGAAGATGTGTAACAAATTTGTCCAATCAACTCCAACTCAAGACCAGTAAAACTCCAATGATCTCCACATGTATGAAAAGCTACGCCACATCATAGATGGAGAACGCCACTTGAACTGCTTGAAACGTTGAAAGCTTTGGATTGCATGAAATCCAAGGAGATGCGTGATTTCATTGAGCAGTCAACTGAAGCTTTGACCAATCCACTAAAAATAGCCCTTGCTTGCATGGGCAAGGATCTTGATAAGTGAGAGACACGTTCAGATTGAACCTTGTTATTTCTCAGCCTTCTGTTCTCGATTTCTTTGATTATGTGCATGCATTTTTCATGGCCTTATCTGTTATGGCTTTTCCTGTATTTGCTTGGCTTGTCTCGTGCTCAGACCTTGCCTTTATTCTCTTTTTCCCCGGGCTTATTCTTTTCATCTTCCCGCGGACAAAAAGTCTGCGGGAATTGTCTTAGACTTTGCCTCTGTCCCTTTCTATTTCCTTCGGACCAAAAGTCCAAAGGAAATTTTCTCTCGGCTCTTTGTAATGGACTATCCCTCCTCTTCTTGTCCTTTGGCCCTCGGCATATCTTTTCCATCGGATTAGTCCTCTCGAAAGAATTCTTGTCTTCGGGTTTTTGTCACTTCACTTTCTGTCTATTCCCTTCATTACTCGGACTTCCCCTTTTCAAATTGTCCGAGGGTATTCCTTTGGACTTTCTGTAAAGTCCTTTGTCATTTTCCAGCGGACAAAAAGTCCGCAGGAATTCTTCTCCTTTCTTTGCTAGAGACCTTCCTTTGGATCTTCCTCTCGGACATTCCCTCGAACAAAAAGTCCGAAGGAAATGTCCCTTTTGGACTTCCTGTAATTGAACTTTCCCGAAGGGCAATTACCCTTTGGGATCTTTGTAATGTCCCTTGGCCTTCCGAAAATAGCCCTTTGGACTTTTCGTCTTGTTCCACTTATCCTTCGGCTTTCTTGTCAAGTGACTTTCCCGAAGGGCACATACCCTTCGGGATTTTTTGTAAATGAACCGTTTGCTTTCCTTTGGACAAAAAGTCCGAAGGAAATGAACTCCCGAAGTTTTTTCGAGTTGCCTCTCAGACCCCTTGAAAAGTCCTTCAAAATTTCTTCAAGTGGACTTTTCTCCTCGAAGTGTCCCTCAGGGTTTTGTTTGGTTCCCATCGAAAGGGAAGGTACCCTTCGGAACAATTGCAGAGAACCCTTTGGACTTTGAAGTGGACCATTCCCTTTGTATTAAGGACCCTTCAAAAATTTGAACCGTCCCTTTGGAAATTTGGAAAGTGACTCTCCCAAAGGGCACATACCCTTCAGGATTCTTGTAAACGTCCCTTGAAACCTTGAAGTGAACCTTCCCAAAGGGCGGATACCCTTCGGGATTCTTGCCAATGACCTTTCCAAAGGGTACATACCCTTCGGGTTTTCTGTGATGGACCATTCCTTTGAAAAGAAGCCTCTCGAAATTTTGAATTAGCCTTTCGGAAAAGTTTGAAAGTCCTTCGGACTTTTTGTATTTGTCCTTTGAGACTTCTGTTTTGAGCCTTTCTCGAAGGGTACATACCCTTCGGGATTTTTGCAATGATCCTTCCCGAAGGGCGCATACCCTTCGGGATTATTGAAAAGCACCCTTTCTGAAAATGCCGAACTGTCTGTCCCTTGGAAAGAAAAAACAAATAAACCTTAATCTTTCAGATTTCTTACAAAGTCCTTTTATATTTGCTTTTTCGTCGGACTTTTCCCCTCGGACAAAAAGTCCAAGGAAATTGTTCCCACACTCAACCATTTGAAATTGTTCCCTGTGTAGAATCACTTCACCATACTATTTAACCATTTGATTAAACTCTTTCAAATTAGAATTCGATACGGAAAAAGATTGATATAGCCCAAAAAGTGACCTGTAGAGTTATCTTTTTGGTGACTGACTGTAGATGCATATCTTCCGTAGGCCTAATGGTTGTAGCTTGATTAATTCTTCATTGGCTCTTATCCACCTTACAAAGTCATTCCTCCTGCAAGCATGTAGTTTTATAACTCTATGTGACATTTTGAATAGGAGATATGCTTTTTAAACTTATTGTAGGTGTCTTGCCCTTGCACGGACTGTAGCTTGTCACTCACTCCAAAAAGGCTCAAAGGCAGATTTGATCATTGTTCTTCTTCATGGTTGTAAGTATTTGTCAATAAATTTTGATAAAGACCTTTCTTATTTTTACATATCATCCTTGTGAACACACTTCACTGTGTAACATTGCTATAGGTCTCTTCATCATGACTGTACTTGATACTTTGACTGTCTACATATCCCTTTGTTCATGCTTATAGACTATAATTCATCAATTTGACCAGCTATATAAGGAATTTGACCGTTCTGGGTAAAGTTTTAAAATAGTAGGGGTAGTAATTTGGCCTTGACAAGCTAAATTACTAACATGTCCTCTTTGAAGAAAGTCATTGGTTGGTAGATTCCAACCTAGACAAAGTTATCAGAGCTTGAAGAGTTGTCTTGGAACTTGAGGAGATTCTTGGGACACGCACTAAGAGGATGTGAACGAGAGTTATCACAGAGTATCTTATCAGATAGAAGACCATGCCCAATGAAGATGCAACATGGGAAGATGAAGCTTTCAACCAAAAGCAACCACACTTGGTTAGCATTGTGGACAGTGCAGGTTTGACAGGGGGCATGTTATGCCCTTAACCTAAGACTTGTACTAGGATATGCATGGCCTACCTGTGGCATGCTTAACCTTTGAGTAAATCATTGGTTAATCTCTAGGTTGGATATTGGTAGGAGTAGACAACCTATTTGGGTTTCTAGATTTCCCATAGCCAAATTAGGGCATATATAGGCAGTAGTGTTAGGATATTAGGCATCATATATTCAATACTTTTTTTTAATTGTAAAGATTTGGAAGTTTGCCCCCTCGAAGTGGCTTAGTTATATATTCAAGTATTCTACAATCATGTCAATTATATTGTGTGGATCTACTCTTTTTTGCGAGTGGATGTTGCAATTTTGCCTTTGGGATCTATTATTGTGATCTGGCGCTTTCATTTTTCTTTTGTGATCTAGTAAATTAATTACAATACTTGAGTCTACATCCAATATTCAATACAGAATTCCTTAAGCCACATTTTCTACCTTTGCTTGAGTCAAAAACAGCTCAACATCCTTCAAACTTCGATCCTAAACACTCAAAGACAACACCATAGGATCAGAGTGTTGAAATCAACAATGCACACCTGCTAAGGCACGCGAGTTGTTCAAAGTGATCAAAGCAAGACAATACATTGATCATGCCAAGTGGTACAACCTTCAACAGTTACAACTTCAGTTCCCATTGCTAACTAAAGATGCAATGGGGGCCACTGCTCCTTAAGAAAGGGTGAATCATCCAAGCGCGGCTGTACTAGTTTGCACTCTAGTTGTGAGAGCCCTGTGCACCCTCAACTACCCTACATACTCCACGTAGCCTGGGAACCTCATCCGCACAACCTCCACACAATGCAGTCCCCATGTTGAACATTTAGATCATCCAACAATCACATGGAGACTTTGTGCCATGTTAGATGGCACTTTCAGAGACTACACCATGCCAACACACCTGTCATCATACCACACATCTGAAAGTCAAGCCCTCACACCTATAGGAAGGCAAACTATCACTATTGCAAAAGTTGAAATGTTTTTTATGTCTTCTTTTGTAACTGCTTTCTTCTAATGATATATTGTAAACCATAGAATCAAGCATGATACTTTTTGGGAAGCACTAAAAGGTGATAATGTTTGGTGTATCAATAAAACAAAGGCGAGATGATTAAGACTCTAGGGCTTTTGTAGCCTTTATCCATTCCAAGCCAATGATGGGAGGAGGTATCTGCAAATTTCAATACGGGATAGCCAAAGTCAGAAGGGGAAAGTATCATCTTGGTAATCGTTGATCAACTCACAAAATATGACCATTTTTTTGCTTTGTAGCATTCTTTTGATGTTAATACAATGTCAGCAACGTTCATGAAGACAATTCAGACGCTAAATAAGACCCCAAATATTATAGTAAGTAGTTGTGATGCCATATTTACTAGTAATTTTTGGACTGATTCATTCACTTGTTTAGGTACTCAACTAGCTCATAGCTCTTCATATCATCTCCAATTTGATGGGGACAAATAGAGGTGGTCAACAAGTGTTTGGAAGGGTATCTTCATTGATTTGTTTCTAATAAGCAAGCACAATGGGTTAACTGGATACAACTAGCAAAACAAAGGCATAACACTTATTTCCATAGTTCTTCCAAAATGTCCTCCTTTATGGCATTATATGGATATCCTCCACCATCCATCAGCTCATCCTTGAAAGTGAAACCAAGAGTTCAAGCAGTTGAAGAGCATATTCATCACCAACGGGAGGTACTCTCTAGTCTCAAGGAGAACTTAGGCATGGCACAAAACATAAAAAAATAAGAAGCAAATTGTAATGTCCCTCTTCATCGAATAAAAAAAATATATGGAATAATTTTCTAATCTTTAATTCCTGAGATTAGAAAATATTTTTGCAAGGGAATATGTGATGATAAAATAAACGCTGCAATAACTTAAGTCTACCAAATTTAATTAATTATTCTTTTAAAACACTGGTGGAGCCACTTATCATATCAACTTAGCAATTAATAAAATATTTGCTAAAGTCAGTTTGATTTGTTCAAAATAGAAACATTCTATGGATTGCCTTTGTGGAGTTTGAATTGGCAACTTCAGATATTTGAAAGGAGAACGCTGGCTTTTTTGGAAGCTGGTTTGGTAACTTCTACATTATTAAAAGGCTTGACTTGCTGTAGAAGATCATTCAGAAAATGATTATTATTTTGATTTCTTTCTGCGGAGCTTTGAAGGAAACCTTCACAGGTCGAAAACCCTGACTCTAGCATGATTGGGACGGAAACCTCAGTCATGAAATGAAGTAACTGGAAGGACGTGTTGTTTCTAAATCAGAATCACTGCATATTGTGACGGATACGTGGCCTGTTCAGCAAGGATTTGATATCAGCTGTGTTCACGAGTTGTTTAGGGGCTGACTCGTGGGTGTACAGAGTTTGGAGAATTTCCCTCATCAAGACGTGGTTCCTGGAGTAGTTTTGGGCGCACCATCAGTGATTTCTACACTTCAGACCAGCGTACTTCTCAGGTTCACTGTTTGGCTTTGCTCCACTGTTAATTTTTGCAAATCTGAATATTATTCTCACTGTTAGGATCACCTCTAGATTCGAACTGGGTGCTGGAGCATAAAAAAGGTCTAAGTTTAGCATTATCTTATAAGAGTGCTAGGGCAGAACTTTAGACCTGAGAGAACTTCAAGTCATAGAAGTTGTAATGAAACTCTGAATTAGTGTTTTTTTTCCATATTATGACGCTGTTCAATTTTTTTTATTTTTTTTTAACAATATTCTGAGTATTTTCCGTGAAAAGCATAATCACTGTTAAACTGAAATTTTCAAAAAGAAAACAGATCCTTCATATATCCGAGAAAGAATATTTCACAGATCTACACAGAAGTGAAAGACATTTTGAAGTAGGCGATTGGGTCTTTCTCATGTTGCAGCCATATAAACAAATGTCTTTGAAGCAACAAAAAAGAAGGATAACAAAACTATCACCCAAGTATTATGTTCCTCATCAAATCTTGCACAAGATTGGGAATGTGTCCTACAAATTGGAGTTTACCTCAATCAGCTAAAATACATTGTCTTTCATGTGTCCTATTTGAAGAAAGTCATTGGTCAAAAAATTCCGACCTAGACAAAGTTACCAAAGCTTGATGTGAAGGGAAGAGTTATCTTGGAACCTGAAGAGATTCTTGAGACACGCACTAAGAGGATGCGAACAAGTGGGATCACATAGTACCTTATCAAGTGGAAGACCCTGCCCATTGAAAATGCGACATTGGAAGATGAAGCTTTTACTCTCAAGTCTCAAGGAGAACTTAGCCATGGCACAAAACATAACAAAACAACAAGCAGATATACACATAAGTGAAAGACATTTTGAGGTAGTCGATTGGGTTTTTCTTATATTGCAGCCATACAAACAAATGTCTTTGAAGCAACAAAAAAGAAGGATAACAACTATCACCCAAGTATTATGTTCCTTATCACATCTTGCAGAAGATTGGGAATGTGGCCTACAAATTGGAGTTTACTTCACTAGCTAAAATACATTGTCTTTCATGTGTCCCATTTGAAGAAAGTCATTGGTCCGAAGATTCCAACCTAGAACCCAAATATTATAAGCTTGATGAGGAGGGAAGAGTTATCTTGGACCCTGAAGAGATTATTAAGACAAGCACTAAGAGGATGTGAACGAGTGTGATCACATAGTATCTTATCAAGTCGAAGACCCTACCCAGTGAAGATGCGACATTAGAAGATGAAGCTTTCATATAGAAGCATCCACAATTGGTCGGCATTGTGGACAATGTTGGTTTGATGGGAGGGCATGCTACGCCTTTAACCTAGGGCTTGTATAGGGATATGCATGGCCTATATACAACATGCATAACCTTTGAGTTAATCATTTGTTAATCTCTAGGTTGCATATTGGTAGGAGTAGTTGGCCTATTCGGGTTTCTGAATTTCCCATAGCCAAATTAGGGTATATATAGGAGGCAGTGTTAGGATATTAGGCATCATATATTCAATCTTCTCTTCTTCTTGTAAAGACTTTAGAGTTTGCCCCCTAAGTAGCTTAGTTCTATATTCAAGTATTCTACAATCATGTCACTTATATTGTGTGGATCTGCGAGTGAATGTTGTTATTCTACCTCTGATTTTGCAATCTAGTAAATTCATTACAGTATTTGGGTCTACATCCGGTATTATATGAGGATTCCTTAGGCCACACTTTTAACCTTTGCTTGAGTCAGCAACAACTTAGCATCCTTTAAACTTGGACCCTGAACACTTGCATACAACATGATAGGATCAGATTAATGAAGCCAACAATGCACATCACTAAGGCACACATGACTTGTTCAAAGTGGTCAAACTAGGACAATATGTTGATCATGCCAAGTGTTACAACCTTCAACAATTGCAAGTTCATTTCCCATAGCCAATCAAAGACACAATGGGGGCCATTGTTCCTCAAGAAACAGTTAATCATCTGAGCGCATCTGTGCTGGTCCGCACTCTATATGTGAGAGCCCTGTGCACCCCGCACTAGCCTACACACTCCGCGTAGCCTACACAATGTCATTCACACAACCTCCGCACAATATAGTCCCTGCGCAAAACATTCAAATCATCCACCAGCCATGTGAAGACTTTGTGCCATGTCAGATGGCACTTTCAAAGTGTGTACCATGCCAACACCCCTATCATCATACTGCACATCTGGAAGTCAAGCCCTCACACCTATAACAGGGAAACCGTCAGTTGTTGTAGAAGTGTAACTGTTTGTTTGTCTTCTTTTGTAACTACTTTCTTCTAATGATATATCGTAAACCATTCAATCTCGATGGGACGAAAAGTAAAAAATGGTCATTTGCTCACAGTCGAGTCTGGGTAAATCAGTTAGCAAGTGTTTCTCCCTTTCTAATGACAGGAATCCTTATACTCAACCTTGTTGCACATTGTACACATACATACCATATCCTATTCATTCTCATTGAATAGAAGCATAGTTACCATGTTCGAAAAGTTCGGATTGTTCAGAAGGGGAAAAAAGTTCGAAAATTCGGGATTTTGAAAAAAGTTCGGTTCGATAAGTTTGATAATTCTTTTTTTTTTAATAAATTATCAAAAATAAATATACATTTATATTTGAAAAACATAAACATGAATAAATCAATAACACATGACAGCAAAATATTTTTAATAAATTAATAATAGAACAATAAGATATTTGTTGGCCATTTTTGGCCTACAAACCAAAATTTTGCCCAAGTGTGAGAAGGTGGACATTCAAGCAAAAGTGGCAAGTTCAGACTTCGGGTTCTCCAAAGTATAAGTCTTCGGGCTTTCGAAGTCGCAAGTCTTCAGGTTTCTAAGGGCATAGTGCAAATCGGGTTTCTAGCGGTGCTTGACTTCTAAATGTTTTATAAGTAGAAGTAATTCGGGTTTACGAACTCATTTAAACTCATGAACAGTGCAGATCGAATTCTCCAAGGAGCACTACTTAATTACTTCATAAGTTGTGAGCAGTCACAAACCTGAAATAAGTAAAGGGGCTTGACAAACCCGATTTGGTCTCGAAAAATAGTGCTTCTCAGGTTCTTCAAGGGACAAATCTTCTTCAAAAGCCAAGGATCATTTCCGAAAGAAGGTGGTCCCAGCAAAAAACCCGAAGGTCCTTCTCACTTTTCCGAAGGGTCTTTCAAAAACCCAAAGGTACACTTCAAATAGGCCGAAAGGCATTTTCAAAATGCCAAAGGGCCTTTTTTTGGCAAATGGGATCTTTTCAACAAAACCCGAAGAGTAAGGAGTTGCGGATGAAAACTCCGAAGCAAGTAATGAGCAATGAGAAATCCGAAGTAAGTTGCAAGGAGTGCGAAGCCCGAATGAGTAAAATGGAAAGTTCCGAAAAGAAAATTATGGAAAATAGTTCGCGGAAAGCAAACAGCCGTGGAACATTAAGGTCAATGGTCAGCAAATCCAAAGGGCCAATCAGTCAAAGACAAGTGGCACAAGTACATACAGCTCACTTCCAAAACATGCAAAGTGGTCAAACAAGGATTGGACGTGTCCAGGTGGAGCAGTGAACATGCAAAAACCGACTAAGATAGTCCAAGTTGCAGTAAAAAACAAGCTGAGCCTTAAATGCAAAGGTCGAATCGCTCACGCTTAGCAAGAACATGCAGCAACCTCCGGAATGGCTCCGTCAGTTCCGAAGAGGAAGACTTGAATGCATGAGGGGCTTGAGGAGACTTGCGGTGATCTTGGACGGTTCATTTCATGGTCAAGGCAGTTGCACGCTTTGAATGCAAGGAAGCTCGAGTACAACAGTAGGGGTCCTGGTCATCGACGACCTCTTCTCTCAGATCTCCTTGCTCCCACAAGCCCTTTTCTTTCTCGAGGCCCTTTTCTCTATATATATCGGATGCTTTCCATTTTGGAGGGTTCCTAGCTTTTAGACTTTTTTTTTCATCTTTCTGAGAGATGGACATTCATTGAAATACTGCAAAATATGCTCCGCTTGATTAGGCTCGACCCTGTCAAGTCTACTGTAAAAACTACCTCTTGATGTAATAAGATGATTTCTTTGCCTATCTCTTGTCATTGATCAATGCCTTAGTATGTTTGTGCTTGGTGGATTCGTGAAGGAGATTCTTCCTAGTCTATCAGCCTTCTGCTTGCCTCTTTAATGTATTTTCAAGCTCTTGCAGGTCTGGATTAGTGTTTTGCCTAAACCTCTTCTAGTGTGTTAACTTGATCTCGAGATTGTGTAAGCCATAATTGTCTTATGACTGATCTAGTGTGGGTTCAAACATAGATGAGTGTCCATTTTACTTTGGTGCATTGCCTGGTTAGCTTTCTTAGGAGCCCTTATCCCCTTTCTAACCCTTTTCCCTGTGAATCATTAATTTAACATTAATTTAGGTGAGCATCAAAGAGGAAGTTGGCCTTCCGCAGAGGTTCAACCTCACTATAGGATACCCATAGCCTGAGGTTGTCCCAACGCTTGTAGCTAAGAGTGAGAGACCCTGAGAAACTCTCCCACAAATCTAGCCTACAACAATATTAAATATTAATAAATTTAATTTAAATTGTTAATAACTTAAAAATTATTTTACCATTTAACTTTACACATGTATAGTAAATACTAAACGTAAAACTAAACACTAAGTTTTAAATTGTAAAATGCTAACACTAAGTTTTAAATTGTAAAACACTACCTATTTGATGCAGCCACCAACAATGGCAGATGGCCAAAGGGCGACAATAAAATGAGTTTAGGGCTTCGACAGGGTTAAAGGTTTCACCGTTTCAGTATTCTGCCTCGCCGAACAGCCAAACACTCAACAAACCTCCACTTAAACCCTAAACACAAACGACAAGAGGCACAGTGTCACAAAAATAGTGAACGACAACAAGTACAATCTTTTCTTCAGATTTATTCATTTGTTTTCCTTTTGCCTTAAGGTTTGCATCGCCCTTAACTCTGAGAAACATTTTTGGTTTGAAAATGATATTTTAAATGTTTTATTTAATTTTTGTTTAAATAAAAATTGTGAACGGTTGAACATGACCGAACAAATTCGGTCAACCCAATTTATTTGGTTCAAACCGAACTTCAACCTTGTTCAACCGAACATGGCAACTATGAATAGAAGTAGCAATATTATACTAATCTCATGCATATGAATGTGTAAAGGTTTATAGTTGTTTCTGCTTACAAATGCATATTTTATAACTCGGTGATTTACTAGCTAAGTTATTTTGTTGTCATCCACACCACCATCCTAGGCCCTCTATGGTGTGGATCACTTGAATAGACAAAGGAAAAGCATTTGAGGGATACCGCCCTCCAAGAGGCCATACAAGCAGTTAAAGGAAACTAAAATTAATTGGATAATATCTCCATATACACAAATATGAAAAATACCTAATCTCATTTCCCAAATCAATAACTAGACTAGAAGATATGTCCAACATTTCATATAAAAAATGAGACCCCTAACTAACTTGAAATGAATGATCCACTCATAACAGACAAAGGAATTAATGGAACTAAAATTGGTTTTGCAAAGCTAACAAGAAAATGGGACTACTCAACATAATACCAATAGGAAAAAAAACTTAAGAAAAGAAGCAACTTAATGAGCTTATAATTATCGCATACTCTATATCCCCTTGTGACGAGGAATAAAAACCTAGAACAAGAGAGGTAATGTCAACAAATCAGACATCATTTTGGACTCCTAACATCCAATCTGAAAAATTAAACAATAATGGAAGCTCAGACGTCGTCTTAGAATACCTTTGAGGTTTGTTATCGAGCTAATATACTATATAAAATTTGATGATTCAACCAGTTGTGGATTGTGCCTCTTTTGAGCCAACTCCACAATAAACAGTGCTACATATCTCTAATCATCATATGCATCTTTGAATGGGAAATTGTATATACCTCATATCTTTTAACTAACTAACCATGTCAAGATGCAATGATCCGCTGTCAATAGATCTAGGGTACATATCTCTAGTCATTGTCACTGTCACTGATAAAGAATGCAACTTATATTTGAAGACATGATGAAACCTCTATCAATAGCTCTATGCTGCAGGGTTTGCAAATTCGTTGGTCTCTAGGAAGGTGATGGTCAGTCTCTACTCCACGATTACAAGAATAAAACCGTTGTTGACCATTTTTAACATCATTCTTCATTTTATCATGGGTGTTAGTACAAAATATGGTGAGCATAGGACTCTCAAGTCTAAAATTTTATATACTCCAAAACCAGTTAAAGAGAAGGGACTGCTCAATTATTGAAGTTATTGGGCAGACATAGTAGCTAGAGATTGCTTGACTTGATAGGATTAGCTTGTATGCAAGACAATAAAGCTTATTTCTTGGAACCTTGAAGGTTTTCTGTCCTACTGTTTCAGCTTGTTTCTCACCTCATTTGAGCTAAAATGGCAAACCCAAAAATAATGGGCTTGAATGTAACATAAGGAAGATAATGAGTTACTACTTCCTAGTAAATCAATACCCACCTTCTTCCCACATTGGGGTTAAAATCATCTCTCGGGTGGACGATGCATGGCACAGTAGCTTGATCTGCAGCTAAAGTAGGCAAAGAACCAATTATATAAGTATGATAGAGATAAGAAGTGGAACTCCATCCACAAAGGAACAATAGGCTTCTGGAAATTGAATAAAAAAAGTCCATTTCATCATCAAAATACAAAAATCATTCAGAATATTCCAGACAGAATAGAAAGAAACTCCTCCACCAATCCACAATGTTAAGCCTGCCTTGGGGCAAGAAGGGGGAAAACGAGACAACATACAGCAGATTACAACACTTCTCACTTATTTGGCCTTTCCTATAAGGCATTTCCAAGAATTATGTTTTGTATTTGCAGAGATCAGAAGACACTAGAATAGTTAGGGAGAGGGAAATGGACACCACTGCGCATATTGAAAGGATTTTGGTCACCTTATTGGTTGCATGCATCTCTTACTTGTACTCCTCGCACTGACGAGGCCCAACCAACCAAAGAATCTATAGTATGGCTGGCATAACTAACCTCTGTAAATGAGAACGAATGAGTATTTGCCCAACATTTCTATTCAAGGAGGGCTTAACACACATGATAAATGAAAAGACAAAAGGTCCTTCCATTATAAATGCATGAGGTTATAGTTGTTCTGAACCCCTTTATAATTGCATACATTTCTTACTTGTAGGCCTGCCACTGACAGGGGTCAACTAACCAAAGAATCTATAGTATGGTTGGCATAACTAACATCTGTAAATGAGAACGAACGAGTATTTGCCTGATGCAACATTTCTATTCAAGGAGGGCTGAACACAAAAACAATAAATGAAAAGACAAAAGGTCCTTCCATTCTAAATGCACGAGATTATGGTTGTTTTGAGCCCCTTTATGCTAACACACATCTCTTACTTGTAGTCCTGCCACCGACAAGGGTCAACTAACCAAAGAATATATAGTATGGTTCGCATAACTAGCCTCTGTAAATGAGAACAAATGAGTATTTGCCAAATGCAACATTTCTATTCAAGGAGGGTTGAACACAAAAACTATAAATGAAAAGACAAAAGGTCATTCCATCATATCTCAAATGTAGCCAAATAAATTACTCTCTAGAGCGATGCTTTTAGATTCTAGAATTTAACTTGTTGAATACGATGTGATCTCGCAGCGAATGAAAGTAAAGAGTAGAATATATTGATAAAATTCAATATATGTTCACAAAAGTCAATCAGTATAAATATCTACATATAGGTTATAACCTAGGTGAAAAAAATTCAAATGCCTATTTCCTTTCGTAGCTGTTCAGTTAAATTATATTTTCCAGTTCCACATTTATCCAGTAATATAGATCACATGTCTGAAGCTAGACAGCAATTCATTGTGGGATAATAATAGTTTCATATGTATTTCACACAAATATGGTATATGCATGACATGATGACAGTTCACAAAATGCTTTTGATTGCATCTTAAGAATCTTACATCACTAGGAAACATAAAACACAAAATAACTATTAGAGGTTAAGCAACTAAAACGGTAGTGTGTAATATATATGGGTTGGTCCCTCTTTATGTTTCTTTCCAAAAGCACACAATAATAGAGTTCACCCAGGAATAAACCTGTGGCATAAAGATAAAATATAGAAACTCTGATTCAGGATGCAAATTTCTAAAATCACAGTAATTTTAGACATTATCGTTGAGAAGGGCTGCAGACCTGTTTGGGTTCATGCTCCATGGCTAGATGGACCAAGTCTTCTTGCTCCATTGTTGATAGTTCAACTTTTGAAGGTATTCTCAAGTACAGATCTTGCTCAGTATTTCCCATGGCAAAATGATTGACTCTCGGGTCAGAAGGTACTTCTTGTGCATTAGAGAAATAGGAATTTAAATGCACAGAATCTTTGGCATTACCCACATTCAGATTTGGATTCCCTTGATCATCTTTGAGATACCTTAATACAGCTGCCATTGATTTAAATCTTTTTTCCTTTGGTGAAACATAGACCCTGTTTGGTCTTTTGTTTTGGGTCCTAATATCTACTGCCCAGCCATCTGGAAGAGTGAAACCACTATCACATATGAAATGTTTCAATTTCTGTAATGATTCATGTTCACTAGGTGTCATGCTGTGAACTGTATTAGACTCTACATCACATGTCCCGATTTCTGGACAACAAGCAGCATTCTTGGGGAAATCTTTGGGAATGGTAGTAGAAAAGCACGCATGTCCTAGCAGAACCAAATTATTTTCCCTTGATAATAGGCTGGTATCAACAACTTTGCCATTATGTTCAGGGAACAAGTCATCACATCGATCATTATGCACAACAGAAGTTTCCTTTCTAAATCAAGGCACATCCATTTTGTCCTTAGCTGCGCTACATTAAGTTTGGTCAATGCTAACTGATTCTGCCTTTGACATTTTCTTCATGGACCTTGTGACATGTTCATCTGCTGTCAATTCCAGTAGCATAACCCTATTTAAAATGACAGCCTATTTTACTATCCAAAAATCTTTCTTTAACGGATAAACATCTACAGGTTCTGGCATAATCCTCAGCGGTTCCCTTGATATCAGCTCCCCAGCTAGTTAATATTTCATGGAAAAATCATCTAGGCATGCTGATATAGTTATATCTCAGTCTACTTTAAATTGATTCCATTCCAATCCCATCTAAATTATAAATGCTACCTTCTTGAAATTACCATACAAAAAAGTACTTATATAAATATTTCCATGATATCTGGCCAATTGACCATATGCAGCCAAAACAACTTGACCTTTGCATAGACAACCTTCTGTGGTATCAATCCTTTTTATTACTGAACATTCATTGAGAGGCAAGCCACAATTATTCCACTTCAGCCATCACATTCAGCAAGCATCATACAAATTCCTAACAGCATGCGCCGGCAGCCAGAAGGCAAGGCAATAATAAAAGTTCAGATTGGCAGTAACATAATTATAAATATTTGATGATTCATGTAATGACCAAACCAAATTCATCCACATGGCCCACATACTTGAGGCATCTGTGAAAAGAGACAGCTCAGATGACAAAAATATCAGATGAATAGTAGCCGAAGCACAAACTTTATTAATTACAACCAGAGCTTTAAAAAAGTATATAAGCTTGCACATACAATTGTGCAAACAATAGACGGGCAGTAGCCCCTTTTTTTGACTTATCAACAAAAAATTGTACAAGCAATATTAAGTTCAAGAAGAGACATGAGTCTCGAGTTTATCCACTGTCAAAAAATGTTTGTTGAAATTGAATCCAATGAATTATATTAAGAAAACTTGGGAAAAAAAATGCAAGGCTAGAACAAGTTAAACTGTTAGTACAGTGAGCCAAACCGAATAAGTGGCTGGCCTTGATTACAGTCATCCCATTGCCCTTGGTGACAATGAATTGTAATCCTATGATAAACATAGACCTTCTAAACAGTAGGCCAAAACTTGCTCCCCAAATTATGGAGTGGAAAAAGATCTTAGAGAAATAATGAAAATAACTCCATAGGGTGACTGCTTCTTTGATTAAATAAATGCAAAAACAAAGGCCTAACAGGTAATCCATTGGAACTTAGAGATGAAAATACATTGAAGCCACATGCTTCAATATCAGGACACATCGGTGATGGAAAGCTGCAAAAAACACCCCATTTACTTGAAAGGATTCTGAGTAGAGAAAACCAAAACATATTTCATATATTGAAGAATCACAGAAATCAAATGCAAAATGCCACACATGCTGTCAGCATCACATAATTGTAGATATATGCTTCTTACCTTTCTGGGCAATCCCCCATTTCCTACAGGCATTTCCGGAATCATCATGGATATTATGCCTTTCTGGTCAAGTGCATTAAGTACAGTTTCTGTAGGAACAAGCCACCATTTAAACATAAATAAGGGATGAAACTAGGGTATCAGGAAACAGTGAAGGAATGTCAAGTTGCATAAACAAAACATACCCAATTGGGCACATAAGAGCCCTAACTGACCTTAGCTTCAACATAAATGAGGGATGAGACTACAGTATCAGGCAACAGTAAAGGAATGTCAAGTTGCATTGACAACACATACCAAATCGGGCTTGTCATTGTTCATAGGAAGCAAGATTCATGTGATAATCACTTGGAAACATAATTCAAACGTATGGGATGTAAGGAAAGAATAGGAAGCAGAGCTTAAAGAAAATACAGATCACTAACTTTAGTTCATAATCATATTGTTTTCAAAAATATATTTTTGGAAAAGAAGTAACTAGTGCAGATATCTTAAATATATCTATCTGAAAAATGCCGATAGATATCAATCTTAAGGTGCTTATCTAAGATTTGTCACATACCACATTACTTAATCACTCCATTACCTTCTTCACAATCTACTGCTGACTGGTGACAGATGGCCTCAATCTAGCTGCACCACTGTGTCATGGTCAAAAAAATATTTCTAGGGAAAGGAAAATGCGCTCCAAACTCCACCATATGCCCAAGATATTACAATTTTTTTATCAAATTTTCCAAGTAAGAAGAAAAAACTTCCAAATAACTGTCAAGTGGACATCAAATTTAAGGTTGAAACTGCCCTTTGACAGTCAAATGGACGTCAAATTTAAGATCAACCATTAATTGTTAACATCTCACGGACATACGGTCCACCACCACCCCCAACTGCCATTGTAAGTTACGCCTATTGGTGTAAATAATGCATAACACTGAATTCATAATTCAATTCAATACAATTATAGACTCAAAACACTAATTAAGACACAATTCTGAGTTAAGTCTTAACTCCTTTTTAGGGCTTGCAACAGCTCCAAAAATATCTAGCAAGTTCAAACTAGTTAAAAAAGAATTCAACACAATGCAGCTGAAAACCAGTGATGTAGTTTATTTCTTCTTTGAAAGGTAAAACAATGGAGTAATGGCTCTGGCAGTGCATTTGCATAGAAGGTACAACTCTTTGCCAACAGAAATCCATAAAACAAGAGCCCGATGGACTGCTTGAATCCACACAATGATTTTCCCATGAAAATTATCCAAATATCAATTGTGGAAGCATGAAAATTGATAGATTCAGAAAACAATCGTGCACAAAAAAGATCGGCACAAAAATGAAATACATTGAGACACATTTAAAAAGTCATCAAAAACTATCTCATGGCAGCACTGGAATAGACCATTTGCGAAACAACACAAAAATAATGCAAGAACTAATTAAAATCTGGTGTTCAGAATTTTTCAAAAAAAAATTACATATCTTTGAATAATGACCTTGACCCTACCTGCAAATATTTTCACAATGGCTCCTAAAGTAAATCATTATTTGCATACCAACCCAAATATCCCACATACCACATAATATGCTCAAATATCTAAGTGCTCTGTAATTGCAAATCAAGTCCTTATTGGAGCCTCTGCTTTAATTTCAAAGAGCTTCGATGGTTACTTGTGGAAAAAGACAGCCAGTGTTGAACCACCAATTGTAATATTCAACATATGCGGTAGATATGGTTTTCCCCTCAGCTAATGTGCTAACTTTAGTATGAGGGTAAAAATGAACTGAAGCCTGTTTAAAAATAAAAGTTTAGTTATTTCTAAGGTATACTAGAAGACGCAAGGTTCAAGGAAAATTTGCTTATCATACTCTATCTGATCTGAAAGGTAGCCCATTTTGAAACTCAAACCATAAGATAACTTTGAGTGTGCTTTGAAATTACTGTAGTTAAGTTGGGTATGAATTAAGGAGTTGGTACATTAATTCATCGCTCTTGTTACTTATTCTTGTAACACAGGCATTCCTTGAATGATGTATACACTCTAAAGGTTGATCAAACATATGGAAAGTATATCACTAGTCCAAACTTTGGGTCGATTTCACTGTCTAGCCTATAAGTTCTGCAAATCTTGTATGTTAGGTTGCATTCCAATAGCACTATAAAATTACATTCTACCATACATCTTAACACAAGTCACGTGAAAAAAAGGACACACAGATTAGGAAAAAATCTTTAAAATTCAAGATAATAAGTAAATCTGGGAACAAGAGGAAACATTTGCTACCATTTTAAGTGTTTGCTGCAAAGCTACATTGGTACAAAAGTGCAAGGGTACACAATGCCCAATGCAAACTCACAAAGCATGGATTCGTGGGTGTGAGGGTGGAAGGGTATGCAAGGTGCGAGGGTATTCAGGGCACATGCTCCCAAAACTTGGGTACACTGGAAACCAGGGTGCGCTGTAAAATTTAAACTGAAAAATGAAACTTGAAACATGACATCAACCCGAAACTCAGTAAACCTGAAATCAAGTATATTTTTTAACATTTTTTCCCTTCTAAATTTATTATTATTTATTTTTATTAATATATTTTTTATGGGATGCACGAGATTAATGGTAAATGCACCGAGTCCGGCAGGGTGCATTAGGTTGTCACAGGTACGCCTCAGGTGCGGATTTGGGTATGTGCACCCCAACAACCTTAGTTTGCTGTCATGGATCTAAACTCGGTGTTTAAAACTATATAAAAAATGTCACAAGTTCTGACATTTGCCATCAGTTGCGGAAAACAATCTAGAACCCGCAATAAAATGACATGACAAAATGAGCTACATGTCAGTCCAATAACTCTAGGGTAATAATTTAAACCACTAAAAGTGACCTTTATAAACACAGGACTGTCATAAGCACAGACCAGCCGGTACTCAAACCTATGACCTCCTGTCACCACTGTTGGGCCCTCCACTGCTGAACCACTAGAGGGCTTACCTGGAGTGTGGATTCAAGGTTCAACCTCCAACCCGTCCTCAGGGCTTAAGTGCACTTAGCCACCTGGCTTTAGTACCAGGCATGACTTGAAGCTCCAACAAGAACTTTTGTGGAATGCAACTAAACTGTGCCAAAATAAACATGAGAAAGAATGGCCTAAGTTTAACTGAATCTTTGATTAAACTAAAACTGTACTGCAAAAAATCTTTGCCTTCACCACCACAACCATTAACTTCATTCTTCCAGAGTAGTGATAATACCCATATCAATGAAAATGGATTTGAGCTAAAGTTTCAGAATGTGTTCAATCATAGATTTCACTCACCCATGAGTAAAATCCTGCAAATAAAACAAAAACAGCTCCCATAGAAAGCACACCATGTGGATTTACAATCCTGTAATAGGACTCATGTAGAGCAACATCTAGCCTAGAACTTGCCACGAGTATTTCAGTAAGTACTCCTGTGGTGAACAAAGAGATGAATCTACAGAAAATAGCATTGCTGTTTTGTAGCATATTAAGCATCCCCACATAGTAGCAATAAAACTGAAGATTTGGATTCCAGTGGGGACAACCAAGCTCACAGTAGCTGCAGTAAAAGTAAGCAACTGTATCAACATCTATGACCGCAGTAAATGTATAATGAGCACATACAAGAAATCCAAGAACACCAATACTAATCCTGGAATCCTAGAAAAACCATGCCTATGAACCCAAAGATCAGTTTTCCACAAAAACCAATACTTATGATATACTGACTTTCACAGACATGGCACAATAACACACCCCGCACCTCCAACAGAAATGTGGTGAGTTTGTGGTGTAACAATTATAGGACACATTTTAGCACAACTCATCTTTACAAATATTGTGAATGTGATCTAAGCTTTACCTGGATTTGCTTAAAGGCGGCCCAAAATTTACCAGGCAAAAGAAAAAGAAAACTCACAAACATGCCCTTTATCAGCTGAATCAACAAGGTCAAGTTTTCATTATAATTTTCTGATCTTAATAGTGATTACAGTGATCCCACTGTGCACCTTAAACAAAATTACCCAGTGGTAGAATGTCAAAAGGAGACCCCGCTTTAAAAGAACAAAAGCAGGCAAGATAACAAGTTATATCCCAAAACCCAGTGCTCACAATTTGCCATGCAGTCAAAACCCAAGGAGTCCAAAATTTGAACATTAAATAATGTTAAGCAAAAACATTTTAGTGTTCCCGCAAGTTGGTTCAAGTATGCCCAGAAGATGTGCTGACTAGGCTGTGACCCTAAAAATTGATCTTAACCATTCACCTTTTCTGAATGATTTGAGCAGTAGCATGCACCAATATACGCCAATGCCATAAGAATTTGACCTTACCTTTTCGCCTTTTCTGAATGTTTATAGCAGCACCATGAACCAAGATACACCAATGATAGGGGTAGTGAGAGGAGAAAGAAATATGGCAAAAAGAAAACACTATAAGGCAAATTCCTACCACTAAAACTGATTTCCATCAGATATAAATTGGGGAGGTGAGAAAACTTTGGCAAAGATAAAATTGTGCAAAATTCATTATACTATAAACTGCTATCCATAAGAAAAAAGATTATGGCAAAAATAAAACCATGAACAATTCCTGTTGAGCATAAAAAATCAATAGCACCCTCCCACGAGAAAGGAGGAAAAATTTAATTCGCCAAGCAGAATGCCACTAAAGAAGAAGAACTACAAAAACCCACATGAAAAAAACTTAGCATGACCGACATAAATGCATCGAAAAAGCTTAGCATGTCCAAATTGAGAAGCATGATATGGTAAAACAGAGGATTCCTTGACACCCAAAACAATAATGTAAAAAATTTCTTGAAACCAAATAATGTCCTTATTTTTGTTTATTTTTCCTTTGTTTCTGAGGAAATAGTTTTGGTCATGTTAAGAACTTACCGGTAGCAGTAGCTTTGCCCTCTTTCCTGATGTTGAGATTTTGCTTTGGGGAGAGTAACTTTTCTCATTTGGCAGGTATTTAACATTTAAAATAAAACCAGGGGGAGGGCATCCGTGCTTCTATAGATGTGCCCTAAACATGTCTTTATATTTTTGTATCTCCTCTTTATATCTTTAAAATCAAGAATCTTTTGTTTTGTAATTATTTTTTATTTTTTAATTGGAACGCTTTCATGTATCATCAATCCATCCCCTGAAAGAACTGATTAATTAATTAATTAATTAAAATAAAAAATTTAGAAAAAAGATGAGAAAAGAAAATTAAAGTATATAGATGATTACAATAAAAAAGTGGTCATAAGGAATTTGTGCCTTATTGGTATTGGCAAAAAACACGATAATATTATAAAGTTATATAAATAAAGTCGTCTAAACAAGGTTAAGGGAGCGAATCATGTAGTCATGTGCCCTAACTTCGCACGTATGTAGCCCCTAAACGATATCACATCAATACTTAAAATTGACAAGAATAGATAGTTTAGCTTGTCTACTTCTTAATTATAGATTTTTAATGTGTGACGTGTCGGTACGGTTCCAAGGTTTTGATTATCATGCAAGGGGTCATTATAGAGCCATTGTGAAGGTCGAATCGATCGGTGATAACAACATTCTCAAAAAAATATAAGTGGATGCCAAAAGTGGGACGTTACAACTCTAGTTAATAGCACTCAGCCCACACTGTGGATGTAGTCAGATCGAGGTGACAAAGCATTAACACCTTACCACCCCATAGTTAATACCCAACGGTTGGGATTGAATAAGCCCATCCCCACGATAATTCCCACCTACCACTTTGCATCTTCCCGGTCACTTTGCACTTGCATTGTTATTGAAGGGAAGAGTAGATGAAGGGTTAGTGTGAACGGTGCAATGTTAGGAAGAGTAGATGAAGACTCTACAATGACACCAATCTCAAATTCCATTGGTGTTTGTTTACCATCACTGCTTATCGATGAGGTTTTGTATACCTCACTAAGGCTATGAGCTAAATGGTTTAAAAATTGTGAATATGGCTTGGAATATTTATCAAAAATAAATAATTTTGTTAATTTATAAATTATTCTGTTGATTGTTGGGATTAAATTTACCCCTCATGCACTTAAAGGAATGAATTTTTTTTAGTATTCTTGGTTTATTTCTTTTGACTTTTGCATAAATGGCGAACTGAGTGCAAGTCTTGGCCTTTGAATGTTCGTTAAAAAATAAATAATTGGTTTAAAATTTGTGAATATGGCATGGAATTTTTTTTTTTAAATAATTAATTGTCTATCTATGCTTATCATTATGTGAATTTTTGAAATGTAGTACTTAATTGTAATTTAATTCAATGTAGTCAATCTATGAATCATTCGGAATGAGTGATTTTGGCTTATAAAAATTAATGACCATCTAAGTTTAACTTGTGTAGTAGACCCCCATTAAATTTTCAGTTGATAATGCTCAACCCACGCTATGTCTGCAGTCAGATTGAGCTGATAAAGCATTAACACCTAACCACTTTATGTTAATACCCACCAACTAGCATCAACGGAGCCCATCCCCGCCCTAATTCACACCTACTAATTTGTACCTCTGTCCTAGTCACTTTGCATGTGCGTTGTTGTTGAAAGGAAGAGCAAATACAGGGTTAGTGAGAATGATGTGATGCTAGGAAGAGCACAAGTCGACTCTAGAGTGACATCAAATCCTACCTCTTGTCTTTACTTCTGCCTACTCTCTTTGTAATGCCAAACCCCTGCCTACTTTGTAAGTGTTATTTGCTTCTACCATTTAAGAAAAAATCAACATTTTGAGGCGACTCATTTTTTCATGTGTTATTTGCTTTCAGGATTAATCAACTAGGTGATGACACTGGTATTTCACCTTTAGCAAATCTTAGGCTTTGCATACGCAGAGATTTCATAGCCCTAGTGAAGCAGAGCTTTCAACGTGGCCATCTTGATTTGCACCAGTGTTCACTTTCCATCATTGGTTACAGGTGAGGTTTTCTATACCTTACTAAGGCTTTGAGCCAAATGGTTTTAAAAATGTGAATATGGCTTGGAATGTTTGTTAAAAAATAAATTATTTTGTCGATCTATGTGAATCATTTTGTGAATTCTCATACTATAGTAATTATAGTTTAATTCAACGTAATTGATCTATGAATCATTCAGAGTTATATGTTGTTTAATTAAGTGTAGTGGACATATTAATTGAAGTTTTAAAATCCCACTTTTGGTGCCCACTTATTTTATTTTATTTTAGAATTTCATTATCACTAATCGATTTGACCTTCAAAACAGCTCTAAAATGACCCCTTGAACGGTAGTCATAACCCTAGTACCATACAGACATGTCACACCTTAAAAATATAGAATTAATAAGTAAACATGCTAAGTTATTAAGCTATTGACTATAGACATGCAATTCTTTTATGGGCTTGTCAAAAGCACAGGTGAGAGCATTTTCTTGTTGACTAGAAGAAGCAATCAAAGTCACTGTATAATAAAGGAGTTTGCAAAGAATATCCATTATTATGGGGCAACTTTGAATGCTCTTGATAATGAATGAAAACCTTTTGGGCTTCCATCAACATACAACCTTTGCTCTTCCCCTCGACACAACACACATTCAGATGACAATTGTTATGAATTGCATCTTTCAATAAATCTTTCATTACTATTAGTTTGCAGGTTACAATTATGTGGTTGAACAAATATATGGTTCTTTGTTGCTCATTTTGCCATCGCTACTAATAATGGATTTACAGGCGAGGTTTTTTAACCTCACTAGGCCCATGAGCCAAAGTGTCTTATGGTTTAGAGTTAATTATTTTATTTGGTTAAGTGTGAATAATATTGTAATAATAATCATTTAGAGGAATGCAATTCATATAAATACATATTTTTATTTATTTGTATGGAGTATTTTATTTCGTTAATCATGTTTCAATTCAATATAAATAAAGTTATGCCAATGTGAATCGTAAAAGTACTAATAAAAGCCAAATGAGGGACATTTAAACTTTAGTTAGTAGTGTTCATTCTATGGTATGCATGCGCTTTATTGGAGGTGTCAAAGCAATAGTCCCTCACCATGCTTGTAATAGTTGAAAGGCACCAAAGTAAATCAAGAATGCTCTCCTGAAAGCTCTACTTGATTCTGCCTATGAAAGCTATTAAATAATTTTTTGGGCTTGTCGAATGCACTGGTGAGAACATTTTCTTGTTGACTAGAAGGAACGATCAAGGTCACCCTATAAGAAAGGAGTTTGTAAATAATATCCATTATTACAAGGTGACTTTGAATGCTCCTAGTAGTGAATGAAAACCTTCAAGGCTTCCATCAACATACCACATCTAGTCCTCCCTTCAAAGCAACACATATTTAGGTGACAATTGTTATGAATTGCATATTTCAGCAAATTTTTCATTACTATGAGTTTACAAGTTATAATTATATGTGGTTTAACCGATATATGGTTCTTCGTTGTTCATTTTGTCATTATTGCTAACAATGGGTTTGCATGTGAGGTTTTTTAACCTCACCAAGCCCATGAACCAAAATGTCGTATGATTTTATTTCATTTCTTACTTTTCACAAATATTTGGTCTTGGTTTAGAGTTAATTATTTTAGTGTTGCAGTTAATTATTTTATTTGGTTAAGCATGAATAATACTATAAGAAGAATCATTTGCAAGAAAGCAATTAATAGAAATACATTTTTTCATTTATTTGTATGGATTATTTTATTTCATTAAAATTGTTTCAATTCAATATAAATGAGGTTATGCCAATGTGAATCATAAAAGTATAATCAGGAGAAAAATGTGGGACATTAAAACTTCAGTTAATAGCAATCAACCCACATTATGCATGTACCTAGTTCGAGGTGACTAGTCATTAACACCTTGCCACCTTGCATTCAATAGCCAATCGCTGACATTGAAACATCCCATCCTTGTGCTAATTCACACCTACCACTTTGTTTTGTAGGTAGATAATGAGGGGGGGTGAATCAGTTGCATAACAATAACTATTCAATTCCATTCACCATTCAATGAAGCATTCATTCACATAAAGATCAATGCATATACAAACAACCACACAAGCATATCACAAGAGAACACAAGCGATATGTGGGAAACACTCTTGGGGCATAAAACCCACTAAACCATGCATATGGACTATAGTCTTATAATGTCAAGATCGAAATTTTAGTGAAGCACCAACTTCACAAAGAGCTTCAACCCTTACCTAGTTAAGCACCCACTCAACTAGTCTTCTGCAAGCTCTATCTTGCAATGAGGCTCCAACCCCCTAGGCAACCAAGCACCAACTCAATTACTTTGAATCTATGATCATCTTAAAACACCTATTACTAACTCAAATGATGATGACCTCCTTTATTTGCATTCTTTGCCCTTCAATCTCACCCAAACATCCTCTAAGGCTCACTTGCTCAATATGCCTCTTCTAGACTTATTAGGTCTATTGACATTATCATACTCCTATAATAAGTAGATTATATGTGCATGCTTGATCCTTTTTTCCCTATGATAGTCCTCAATTACCTACCTCTACTCTTTGATTGATATATTTTCTTCATTTAAGTTCACTTCTACTCAACTAGCCCAAATAGGCCAATTAGGCCTTGCCTTTATGCCACACTCTTGGTCTCATCCATTTTGGTCGGACAAGATTCTTAACCCACTTAGATTATACTTGGGATAGTTCCTAATACATGTTTCACATAAGAAACAATTACTCTTTGGGTCGGCCATTACCTCATTAGCCCCAAACCTCAATTAGGCCTTAATGAGACCTAAAGCAATTAGGTCTATCCATGCACATGTTACCACTTAGACCTCTTGGACCATATTTGACCTTCACCAATGCTTTAAGCACTTATAATGTAACTTTAATAGACCCATTATAATAATAAAATAGGTCCACACCACCTATGAGTTCAACACTCCTCTTGAACCAAGCCATTTAGCCTACTCGGCATTAGGCATTAAAACACATAAAAGTTTGTCTCGTGAAACTAAAGCACAAAGTCAACTTTCCCAAGTAACCATATGAAAAAATCACATTGATAGATCATTAATGACTTAAATAACCTCTTCGTGTTCATTTTAAATCACTACACATGCTTCAAGCACCCAAAAACACCCCTGCAACAAGCTCACTCAATTCTCCCATAAAGCTCAAAAACACAATCAAACATCTTTGACATTTCACACTTAATCAGGGACAAAAAAATTCTCTAAAATAATTCTTATGAACCTTTGAGACTTATATAAAAACTCCATGATCATTATATCCTTCAACTCTTGGTACAACGACCCAAACATACTTATGCAATATGGCCACTCAGAAACTCCTTGTAGTATATAAACATAGTCATATAGAATGTTAGTTTTAGGACTTGAAATGATGCTATATATATATATATATATATATATATATATATATATATATATATATATACATATATATATATATGTATATATGTTATATATGTATATATGTATATATATATATATATATATATACTTGTATATATATATGTGTGTGTGTGTGTGTATATATATACATACATATACATATACATGTACATGTACATGTACATGTATATATATATATATATATATATATATATATATATATATATATATATATATATATATAATACATATAAATATACATATATATATATACATATACATATACATATACATGTATATGTTTATGTATATGTATATATATATATATATACACACACACATCTATATATATATATATATATACATATATATATATATGTATATATATATATATACATATACATCTATATACATATATATATATATATATATATATATATATATATATATATATATATATATACATATACATATATATATACATATACATATATACATATATATACATATACATCTATATACATATATATATATATATATACATATACATATATATATACATATACATATATACATATATACATATACATATATACATATATATATATATATATGTATATACATATATATATATATATATGTATATGTATATATATATATATATATGTATATATATATATATATACACACACACATCAACCATTGGTCTTGTTGACCAATCTCTCAGCTCTCTCTTACATGGTGCATACACAGTCTGATAAGCCAATTTGGCTTCCACCCAAAAACTTCCTCATATTTATTTCTTCCATCAATCATGAATGGTTTGTTTACATATATATATATACACACACACACATCAACCATTGGTCTTGTTGACCAATCTCTCAGCTCTCTCTTACATGGTGCATACACAGTCTGATAAGCCAATTTGGCTTCCACCCAAAAACTTCCTCAAACTATATTTATTTCTTCCATCAAGCATGAATGGTTTGTTTACATATAAAACCACAATAATACAGTCATTTGATGAACCAACTTATGTCATAGGGGCTCACACTTCTTCATTTCTCATGGCAGACCTGAAACAATCATTCTGCCTTGGGAACCAATTAAGATGAACTTGTATTACAACACTTGAGGGGACAATTCCAATATCTTATAATGAATACATATGATCCTTCAAAAAAATAAGATCAAATTCAAACATATAGATATAAAGGTCTAATAGAAAATAAGGAAAGTATAGACCAATATATGAACTCTACTCTTTCACTATTCATCTCCACTCAAACAAGCCATCTTGAGAGCATTATTTTCACCATTTGAAATGAACTCCAAAGAATCTAACCAACATGGACAGGAGGAATAATTTTTTAACAACAACCCCAAACCATTGGATCTATTCCTATTCATCTAAAACTCATTTCTAAACACTTTTTCACTCTGATTGGGTTTTTCTCACTGTGTTCACTATTAGCCATTTTAGCGATAGGTCATCTTGGGTGACCAAATTGATTGACATAGAATATATAACTAGGCAAACAAACACCATGGACATAAATAACTAGTATTTACCTTCAACCTCTAACTATTTGCATGTGTTGACCTAGTCAACCTTGCCTGTAGCATTAAATTCTTCAAAAATAAGCACTTTTTTGTACCTTTGCTCACTATCTTGACAAAATAAGACACCTAGGGATGCTCGGAGGAATAATATACAACATCCAATTATAAAAATAGATCAAAGAAACCATTATAGGCACTTTATAGCAAGATCTTTGTCATCAAGTCAATATGCGGATTTAGAGAGGGTTTAAGACCAATTTACATTCTTAACGAATGTTCATAAAGTTATGTACCTAAAACCACTTCTAAATTCTTGGAAACCTTCTTAGGATCATTTACCATCTTTTCCAAAAGTCTCGGCTTCCCATGCAATGATCACACATTCCAATGAACATCAAAACTTCCTTCTTGGGCTTGGAATCCTTCAATTTGCATGCATAGGAGACCTCAAAATGTTGTTTCTTGCTTTATTCTTCAACTGATGACCTAAAAATTGGTAAACATATTTGAATCAATCTATCACACCTCAAACCATGATCACATGGGCTCCAACACCTTGGAAACTCACCTTGATCCCCCATTAGGACTACACTAGGTCTTTATGCATGTTAGGTCTAGAACCACCAATCATATTGGGATCTTGAATGCACTTGGAAACCTATTATATTGCTATCAATACATCATCAACATGTCAAATACCTTCATATCATTCTCATACATGCAATCTTACCTTAGAATCTGATCCTCATCCTCCATTTGGCCTCACTAAGTGTTTGGAGTATGACCCTCTCATCATTGTAGATGATTCAACACCTTGTATACACTCTTAGATAACCTCTTTTGTGCTCAAATACTACTAACCTTGTTCACATAGGTCTCACACTTCTCTTCTTAGCATGCTACTAAGTCTGTTCCATCACTCTAGGTTTCTTATGTAAAGGTTAAACCTTAAGATTTTACCTTCTTGCCATTGAATTGCATAATGTAAAGCTCATACATACCTATAACATCATTGTCATGCCTCTAGTCTAATAACATAGACCTACTAGGTATCTCATGTTCAAGCCTTCTCGTCACTTAATGACAACATCCTTCATCAAGGACCAATGACCATAGCCACCTTCTTGTGCTTCTTTTGACATTAATGACCTCAAAGACAACTCTCATCTTGACATCAATGACAACTTACACTAGTCCCCCCCTTTGTCATTGATGACAAACCCCATTGATGGAAAACCACAAATGACATGATCCTAGACAACTTCTCCATCAATATGGTCTCTCTCATCAAGTCTTTCTCCCCCTCTAACATTAATGACAAAGGTCACATACACTTTTCATAAGGTCATCTACACATAGTTTGTTGATCCTAGGACCTGATCATAAAACTGAACAATCAAGTTCCCCCTTTTCCCATGCATTCTTCTCATTAAGTTTCTAAAACAAATTGAGTTAACTCCCCTTAACTCCATGCTCCATCTTATGAAAGATCCACAGTCCTCAATTAGACTCCTCATGTCATTAGAGCTTGACTCAGTTCGTGGCATCTTCAACAAGTCATATCAACTAACTAGGTTTGCATACATCTATACAAGCTTTTTTCCTATATGTGTGATATGATTTCTTTATCTGAGCATACTCTTCAACTAAACTTGCCTTTATGACTCAACACTTTGTCTTAATATATGTGAGGACTTCACACATATTTAATTATTCTTAACTTCCTACCTGATCCTTGGTCCTTAGGCTTAACTCTACTTAAGTAGATAACTTATTATTCATGATGCAACAAAGCTACCCTTGTGATCATGTTCTCCTTTCAAATTTGCTCAACACATCATTGGCATATACTAGGTCTGTGAGACCTTGTTCACTTTGACAATCTTTTGATACTACTTTGACTCCTTCATGATATGAAAATAACATGTAATTTCATCATATATGACCTAAAGGTCATCTCCATGCACAAAGGACACCAAAAATTCTCATAAAACTCTTTAAAGAACAACTCTTCAAACACTATCCACACACAGTCAATACCCTGTTATGAAATACATAGAACTTCAATCACCTTCATACCACTAAATATCTTCATGGCACTTACAACAAGTCAACTTGTTCTCTTATGACCTTATGAGGTCATCATGACATCTGTATAACATTTCAACTCAGGATACAGCCTTAAAGAACACTATAGTAACTATTTTCATTAAAGTCATTGGTATCTTGACATGCTATAGGAAAACATCACCCACAAAACTTTGATGCTTACTCTCAAGGCACATATAACATGATAACATCACTCTTGGAACATCTCTAGTCCTTACAACTTCAAGGACAACAACTTTACAAATAAGATATTGGTCTTGAGGACCAATCATCAACAATTTCACACCCATGTTTTGATCTAGCTTCTTAGACACCACTCAAGAATTAAAACATGCATTATCAGCATCATAACAATTGAGGGAAGCATTGCACATACTTCACCTAATGTTCACTAAGCTTTCATGGATCATAACATAGTCATTTTCTTCAATGTCACACACCTTAGGGTTTGCAAACATATAATGACTTAAAACCCTCGTGTCACTGAATTTCATGTCTTGGCCTCATTCTTCACATCTAGGGCCAAACTGACCATCCTCAAAGCATCTACGAGTTCTCCATGACATCAAGAACATCTTCATATTATTTACAACATGACACTGCACCCCCTAATGACTTTATGAGGTCACTGAGACATCAAGACCATGCCTCATTAAGCTCACCCTATATGACATCTGAATGTATGCACACTTTCCTTTTACTACAAGCTGATAGACACACTGCACTTGCAACTCACCTTCACAAACTTAGCCTTCATGAATCTCTATTTTAATCAAAACAAGATACTCCTTTTCTAGGTCAGAACCATAAAACCAAAACAACACTTCTAAAGAGATACATTGCAGACAAAGATACATACCTGAAATGTTCAAACATATACAAGGGGCTACCTCTTGCATACTATTATATGATTCCTTATGAACTAAAATAACACAACTTCTATAGACATCTGTTGATCTTCTCACAAGTGCCTTCTCACTCTTCCAAATACTGAAGAATACCTCTATGAAGGCTCAAACTGACCTCAAATATGTCCCATCAACATACTTAGGCTTCTAATCAAACCATTGCCTATCGATGATAGCTTCAAAGAATCAACTCCTCTAGCTTGATGATCAACTCATAGCATCTTTTTCTCAACATGTCTTGAGGTTCCTTCTAGATTGTCAATCTTGGGTTTGATCTTTGATTTTGCTTCCACATAATCCTTTTTAGCTGCCAAATGGTTCCTTTGACATTATTTCAACTCTGACTAATGTCCTTCAGCAACACATAACTTACCTTAGTTTAGGTGTTCATCAAGCCTTATCTTGACATCCTTATTCTTTTTAGACCACTCTGCAAATACCATCATTCTTTGATAAACCATCACTGCAAACAAGATGAACATTATCCTTATCATACTTTATACTACTTAGGATCACTCGTAGGTTATCAAGCCTCCTATAAAGGTCCTACTCTAATACCAATTGTTGGGAGTAGCTACTAAGAGGGGGTGTGGATCAATTGCATAAAAATAACTATTCAATTCCATTCACCATTCAATGAAGCATTCATTCATATAAAGATCAATGCATTTACAAACAACCACACAAGCATATCACAAGAGAACACAAGAGATATGTGGGAAACCCTATTGGGGGATAAAAACCCATTGAACCATGCATACGGACTATAATCCTATAATGTCAAGATTTAAAGTTTAGTGAAGCACCAACTTCACAAGGAGCTCCAACCCCTACCTAGTTAAGCACTCACTCAACTAGTCTTCTGCAAGCTCTATCTTACAAGGAGGATCTAACCCCCTAGGCAACCAAGCACTAATTCAGATACCTCAAATATATGATCATCTTAGAACACCTAATTCTGACTCAATTCATGATGACCTCCTTTGTTTGCATTTTTTTGCCTTTCAATCTCACTCAAATAGCCTTTAAGGCTCACTCACTCAATATGCCTCTTTGAGGCTTATTAGGTCCATTGACCTTATCATCCTCTTACAATAACTTGGTTAGATATGCATGCCTAATCTTCTATTCCCTCTGATGGTCCTCAATGACCTACCTCTACTCTTTGATTGAGCTCTTTTCTTTGCTTAATTTCACTTCTACTCAACTAGCCTAAATAGGCCAATTAGGCCTTGCCTTTATACCATACTCTTGGTTTCATCCATCTTCATTATCCAAGATCCTTAACCCACTTGGATTATGTTGACCCCTAAATTTTGATGCGCAGTACGAAAATACCATTATCCATTTTCAGTGCATGGTGTAGAGGGATCATTATCCATTTTGATGCAAATATCGGCACGACATGGAGGACCTTATTGTGGAGGATAATGGCACATATCTAACAGGAGTGAAAGGTGATGGTCATGGAAGGACAATGACACAAGAGAACCAGTGTGAGAGGACCCAGTCAAGAGAGAATGTGTCATGAAGGACCCAAAGACATAGGACTTAGAACATTAATAAAATACTAGGGGAGCGCATGAGAAGTGAAACATGAGGGATGCAATAGTAAATAGAAAGAACAACTCAAATGGGACACTTTAACCCCATTCATCGGAGGTTTTGTACCAACCTACGGGGAATGAAACACTTGGCCATTAGAGTATAGCATATAATAAGTATTTAAGGGCATAAAGACTCGAGTCTACAAGAATACATCATTATAAGAGCCACGACTCTTAGTTTGTTATGAGTTTGTGTTCCATCTATTCATGATAGTTAGAATTATGAAACTTGGTTAGGAAAAAATAAGTATTAAAACCCCTGTTGTAATCATTTTCTTGTGTGGTCCTTTGGAGAAATAAATATAGTGATATGTCTTGTAATCTATGAAGTATTTAATGAAAAGCTAGTGTTCACCATATCGTGAGATGAATCATGAAATATTCTAAGTGTTGAATGATGGATATGTTTTACTTCTAAGTCATGGATATCTTTTTATTTTGTCACCACTATTAGTAATGGTAATCTTAGTTGTAGTATTAGTTACATTTGGGATAATAAAAATCGCGATAGTATATTTACAGTATTAACCCTTTTTAAAGTTATATTTTGAAGAATGAATAAACGTACCTTATTGTGTTACAAAGCCTTCGAGAACCGATCTTTCACTGTGTGCTTTGGGTGAGCGTGAGAGACTCGTCTCTCACATGATAGGGCCAATGCGCTAGCTTGTTAGGGGAAATCTTCAATGTTGAAGTGGAACTAACTAAAAGAGCCCAACATTTTAGTTTCATTGTTAGGACATGAAGCAATTAGAGCATTATCATGGGAAATATTTGAGTGTATTACATTAGAGAATATTAATTAATGGGTTACCAGTGTTGAAGATAACTTTGTGGTTCCATATCTTAAACCAAGAGTTTCTGCACGATAGTGGGTAGAGCAAAATCTCTACAGTTCCTTATATGAAACTTTCTTTTCTGAGGTCTCAGTTCTCTTGCATGTTTGGATATTAACATATACTCAAGGATGATCTTGAAATATTAGATGAAGGTAGCCTTGGACACCAGAATGGTAGAAGAGTTTATCATGACTTAGAGTTCCTTGGATGGGAGTAGAAAACTTTTGCTGGATATGCATTCAGAATAACTATATTTTGGAATACACAATGATCACCTATTCTTGTCTTGAGGAAGAAAAGTTCCAGTTTCTACGAGAGTCAAGGGGATGTTATCTCTCATTATTTGATTTCAAAATTAAGAATCTAATTGTTGACCTTGGATTGGAGACTCTACCCATGGAGGGCTAAAATCTCTTGCGCATGAGCTGCACGTTTGGGAGGGGAGACTAGAGGTTGATTGAAGATTATGGGTTCAACATGGTAACAAGCCAATGAGCATTACAAAAATAGAAGTATGATGAAGCTCAAAAAAAGATCATAGGAGTTAGCAGCACGAGAAGAGATCAAAAAAACCTTGAAGAGTGTTGTGAAGAGCTACAGGGAGGTGGATATGCTGGGGGACCCATCACTTTGGAGCTACGTTCTTTGCCACTTCTATCCTAGGAAGGAGAACAAAGATGGACTTCAAGAATTGAGGAACTAATTACAAATCAACCAAGCTCCCCCACCATAGTGCCTACTCATGCCTTTGAGTTAAACATAATACATATATAAAATTGGGATACATACAATACATAGTAAAAAATTGAATAGGTACAGGAGACTGAAACAAGGCTATGAGGTGATCATCCAAAATCTACATTATCTTTCCCTCTTCAAGGGAATTCTATGGCACAGCTTGGGATGCCTAGTGGATATGACCCTCAAGGCCATAATACAAGCCCAAACTTGGGAAACCAACCCTCTACCATGCCTCTTCCCATGGGCATTGCTACTAGAGGCACTGGAAGAGGATTAAGGGGAGACACAGGTGGAAGTTGACCCCCTAATGGAATTGGAACTGGATCTTCCCATCAACCCCCCACTCAATAACCTACTATAGTCTACTATGAGATGACATTGCATTTTCTTGAATACTAAGGGATAGAGAATGCAATTGAGCATGTCCACATGTGTGAATTGATTTGGTGAGTGTGTGAATCATGTCTTCTAAATGAAAGGCTACACAATTTACAATCATGCTTTTAGATAATGCACATAAATGGTATCCTAAGTTCAACCCTCAACAAGCAGTGGTTGATTATGACCAGCTTTAAGTAGCCTTCTTGCAGAAATTTGACATTCTTGAGTTTGAGCAACATAGTATGGCAACACTGAAGGATATAAAGCAAGGACTTAAAGAGAGCATGTGTGAGTATGATGTACAATTCAAAACCTTATTTTATAAATTTTCATTTGCAATAAATCCTACTCAACATGCACAATGGTTTGTGGGAGGCTTATTGTTACCTTTTTTTTAGGCTCTATCACAAAGAACCTTCACCAATATGTATGGGGCTCTAAAAGTTGCTCTTCTTGCTGAAGTAGTTAGAAGCATGGATACTGGGATTAGTCCCTTTATGGAGTCATAGATAGCATCCATAGCATCAGAACTTGAAAATTTGATGGAAAACAATGCACATGAGACATGTAGTCATGTCTAATGTACCAACTGTGAAATTAAAAGGCATATAAGGAACAACTACCCATGCAAGAACATTTGTGTGTTATTAAAACAAACCTATGAGATTTGTCATAAAAAACATGATGTTCATTTTTATCCTATTTTTCAATGGGCTAAAAACACTAAGGTGTCTAAGTATTGTAAGATTTGTGATGCCTACACCCATGACACTAATGATTGTTGATTGATCAATGATATTCATGAAGCTTGAGCGTGGAGCACGTGCCAAACCTCAATCATCAATACCTAAGACAATGGTGGATACCATGGGTGAGAGAGAGGATGAGGATGAGGAGATGGTTGATTTCCATTGAGGACTTGCTAAAAATGTGGGTCACCAGACCAATATCAAAGGGATTGCTCAGATTACCCAACCTATGCATTTTACAAAAAGGACCACTGATTAGAAAAGTGTCATGATTTATATACAACCATCACTAAGGACCATAATGAAAATGGTGCCAACATGATTTGAATAGACAAACCACAATGGCATGTACGACTAACCATACCTATAATATAATAAGCAAATATCACTACTCGTAGTGGGGGTCAAACTTAATCCATAGACAACCTGGTCGAGAAGGTACATTAGGAAGAACCATGAGCTAGGAAGTACCCTGATGCTTAGGAACAAAAGGATGTCCTTCAGGATATAATGGCACTTGTGCGAGAGCTCTAAGATGAGACTCAATACCTCAAGGACAAGGATGTGACACAACATGCTTTAGTACAAAGGGAAGCCAAACCTCAACCAGTGGTGCAAGATAATTTTTAAGAACTGTGCAAATGAATGTTGGATGAGGACATTATTCTCCAGCTCAGTGCTTGGCTTAAAAGTTAGGCCTGCTTACCAAATGAAGTCCATCCTCACCTAAGTTGGAAAAACAAAGATTATTATTTAAATTATGCTTGACATCATGAAACTCCTAGTTATTCTACTCCCCTGGACGATGGAGAGATATTGGTTAATGCTACTATTAATGGATGGGTAATCTAGGATATTCTAGTAGATATTAGTATGGAAGTTAATGCTATCACTAAAGATGTTTGGCAAAAATGTCTAGTCTAGCCTTGCAGCCCTCTCTTCATGACTTGTTTATGGCTAATAAGACTCTAGCACATCCTATTGGAGTCCTCAAGAATGCCACCATTGACATACTTGAGGTTCCCTTCAACCCAAATTTTGAGGTCTTGAAATTGGCAGATGTTGATGACTATATAACTTTATTAGGAAGGCCTTGGTGTTATGAGAACCATGAAGACTTGATCTCTACAAACTGAGACATTAGCTTTGAGAATACCAATCAGTGCATAGTAATACCTTTAGACCAGGACAAGGACCTCCCTATATCGAGCCTGTAAATCTTGATGAAGAAATCAACAACTTATATAATGTTACTGCTTTAAATGATGAACAACATGATCTAATGTTAGATGGTATTCTTTAGTGGATGAATAACCAGTCTATCTCAGATACTACAAGTAATGTCTATAACTATTGGGCTCATGGTGACTACCATCTCAATGAAATGTTGTGCAACACCATAAATAGAGGAGAAAGCATCTCATGACAACTTCCTAAACGTCACAAGTTTGTGCACCTCATGGGTTTAGCAATGAGAGGACCACTGGTGAGACCACCACTTGAAAGACTTAATGAATCTCCACAGTTCTAAGGACAAATGGAGGTGTGTGACTTTGTCTAGTGCCTCAAAGAGTTCTATGATATTGAGAATGACCAGATGAGGTCATTAGCTCACATTTTTTATGGTACCACTGCCTGATGGTGGTGTACTCATAAAGAATGCATTTTATGTGAGGATCAAGTGTGATATGCTCTACATCATAGATTTTACCATGACAATAAGATCAAAGGCACATTTAGTTACAGTGTCATGTAAGCCCTTGAACCTCACATTGAGGCTTGTAAGAGCATATGGTGCACTGAGGAAACATCCTTACCATAATACCTCTAGGTGCATGCATTTTATGAAACTTTGCACACTTGGGCACGAGCTTAGTACATTCATGAAGAGAGGCACATGGGAACAAGGTTCTAGTAGTTACTAAAGGAAAATATGAGGTCAGTGTTATCTGATTCCTCACCAACTATAGACTTGCACCTAACTCTTTAGGCCATGTGGGAAGTAATTATTGGGGATCTAACTCCCATCAAAGACCACTTATGAAGAACATCATTGAGAGATCTGCCTAAGAAAGCAAAAACTCATCTTCCAAGTAGATGAAGGTGAAAGATCTACTTCCCTCGACCCTTTGACTAACTATTGAGATGTCGCTATAAGTATCGATTCACAAATTATTTGAGACATAAGTTCTCTAATATACAACCCTTATCACAGGCCCATTTAAACTATTCAACATAATATTGGCACATAATAAGTGCTAAAGATGGCTATAATTAGAAATTAGTGTACTAACATAGAAATTTCCAAGATTTTTTGAGTTATTAAAAAAGTATTAAGACGTATTCCTAAGGAATTATAGTGAAATGAAAGGATTCCACCCTTCTCTAGGGAAGATGCATATAAATCTAATTGACGGTGCTCACCCCATAAAGAAATGACCATACAGGTTGAACCCCAACCTATAGGTGTGAGTGAAAGAGGAGGTCGATAACATGCTCTGTGCCAGAGTAATTACTCCCATTACTGAATCTGAATGGGTTAGTCCCATGATAATCAATATCAAAAAGGACAAGTGTATCCATATCTATGTGGATTACCATGTCTTAAATGCATATTGTGTGATAGATCCTTTCCCAATGACTTTCATAAAGGAAATCCTAGAAGGTGTTGCTAGTTGTAAAGTATACTCTTTTACTGATAGGTTTTTGGGGTACCACAAAGTCTGGATAGATGAGGAGGACTAATCCAAGACTAATTTTATTACTGAATGGGGATCTTTTGCCTATATTGCCATGCCTTTCAGGGTGAAAAATGCCCCAACAGTATTTTCATGGATAACAATTGAGTCTTTCAAAGGTTTTATTCATAAGTTGCTCCAAGTCTATTTCAATGACTGGATTGTATACGAGTTGGTCAAGGACCATTGTGCCAATCTGAGACTCATGACTGATTGTTGTTGAGTTTGCTAATTTCCTTATATTTGAAGAAGTGTTTGTTTTTAACACCTTTTGGTGTTCTTCTTGGGGATATCATTTATAAGGAACGACTCTTGGTAGACCCAACCAAGGTCTCTGTGATTCTCTGATTGCCAACACCCAAGACTCAGCATGAGGTGCATGCCTTCTTATAACACATAATCTACTACAAAAATTTAATTTGGGGTTATGCCAATATTGTAGCACCCATGGAAGAGCTTTTAAAGCATAATGAACAATTTATATGGACTAATTCTCGCAAAGTAGCTTTTGAAATACTCAAAGAAAGGTTAGTTACCACTCCTATATTGCAATTCCCTAATTGGATAAAGCCTTTTCATGTCCATATTGATGCATCTGAGATGGAAGTCAATGTGATACTTACACAACTAGGTGAAGGACACTTGGATCAACTGATTTATTTTTCTAGTAGAAGGACACTTGGATCAACTGATTTATTTTTCTAGTAAGAAGCTGACATCCATTGAAAGGAACTATGCCACAACTAAGCATGAAGCTTTATCTATGGTTTACGCTCTACAAAATTTTAGGTACTACATTCTAGCCACTCCATTTATATCTTATACATATTATGAGGCCTTGAAGTATCTAGTCAACAAACCAGTTCTACATAGAAGAATTTGTCGATGGATTGTCTTGTTCCAAGAATTCTAATTTTTCATGATAGTAAAGCTTAAGAAGATCAATTATGGACTTGATCATTTATCATAAGTTGAAAATAGAGAACCTCTACATGCCATAAAAGATGATCTTCCTGACATATAGCTATTTCGCATTGCTTAGGTACCATAAGAGTTGGAGGATATTGTGGCATTTCTCAACACTGGTTACATGCCTGACTCCCTCATCTCATAAGAAAAAAAGCAACTTATGGTCTGTGCCACACCTTATCAGTTCATAGTAGGAGATCTTTTTAAAATGGATCATGACGAGGTGCTTTGCCATTATGTAATGCAACATGAGTGCCTCAAGTTGGTGTGAGAAGTCCACAAAGGTATTACTAGAGGACACTATGCTAGAGAGGCTATTGTGCATAAGTAACTACTCGTCAGACTCTGGTGTCCAACTTTATTCAAAGATGCAAAGATGTATGTTAGGAAATGTGATGTTTGTTAGCACATAAATAAACCAAACAAGAGAGATGTTATGTCGTTACGTCTTATTCTTTCTCAAGAACCATTCAAAAAATGGGCTATCCATTTTTTGGGGCCCATCACTTTAGGAGGACAATGAATAGGCTCTCGATACATCATTGCAATAATTGACCACCTCACGTGCTAGGCTCAAGCAATGCTAATAAGAGACTATATTATAGTAATCACCATGTGATTCATTTGGGAGAATGTTATAACACGATTGGGACGTCCCCTTAGATTCACAAGACAACACCATGCCACCCATAAGCCAATGGAACAACTAAAGCCCTCAATAAGATCCTTGGTACCACTTAAAAAAAAAATTACAATGTTGGTTGGACTAATTAGGATGATAGAGTATTTACAATACTTTGGACGTACCGAACTACATACAAGTGCCTCAACAAAAGTATACCATTTAACCTAGTGTATGGAAAGGAAGCGGTCATGCCAATGGAGTTCTTAGTTACATCTCTCTAGATAGCATGTGTGGGAAATTTGGACGATGAAACCTCTTTGATAACCCAACTTTATGATTTGATGAAACCAGATGAGGCTCGATTCCTCATCCACTGGAGTCAAGATGTTGAGAAACGCAAACATAAAGCATAGCATGATTACCATCTAAAGAATAAAGTCTTTTCTCTAGGCATGAAAGTTCTGTTATATGACTCTAAGTTCATGCACCACCTTGGGAAACTCTAAATCCATTGGGATGGTCCATTCATAATACATAACATTTGACCTACTAGAGCTTGTCGGTTAAAATGAATGGATGGTTAGTTCCTCTCAGGGCACTATAATGGCAGTCAGCTTTGGTCGTATAATGATTCTGTTTAAACTAAACTTTTATAATCAATACGGCTTAAGGCCATTAAATTAAGATTTACTACTTTTAATAAAGAGAACTACCATTAAGGCGTGTGTTTATTTTTTAATATAATTTTGAGTTTTTGTACTTAGTATGTTTTTGTGGAGGACCACAAACCCTTTTAGTGTGGGGTAAGGCATCATGCATATGAATACAAGACATAAGACATATGAGCACACAAGTACCATAAGGCGAAAGAGTCAATTATGTCATGCAAGTGATTAAGGGTGCGTGAGTCATTCAATGCACTTCGAAAGCATTTTGAAAGGTTATCACCATTTAGGTGGCATCTATCTTCCACTACACTAGAAAGGTGGGACAAAGTTGTCATCCACTTCCAAGAAAGGTGCGAGAAGGGATGGACCTCTTGTAGGCTAGAATTGCACCCTTTGTGGGAGAGTTTCTTAGGCTTTCTCACTCCTAGCTATAAGCATTAGATAACCTCAGGCTGTGGGTATCCTATTATGAGGTTGAACCTCTAGGCCTTTTAATGAGGCTAGTTCCTCAGATGCTTCACTTCAACTCTCATTTGTCACGCTAAAATATACTGCTAACTAAAGAAAAGGGATAGGAGGATAACATAAAATAGAAAATCTAAGCTAAGGGAGGTGATGCACCAAAAGAGAGTGATCCACATTCAGACTGGGAACCTTAGTGACTATTACTGGACTTCAACAAAACAAGTATAGCTGATCCTATTTTATAGTTACAAGCAGAGTAGCTGCGTAGAGGTCAAAGAGGAAGATGCACTTTGAAGGGTATGAAGATATAGGTCTACAAGAGAGACACTATGACTCGAAACACTTCAAAAAATCACCAAAGGATAACACATCACATGACCTATAAGAAACCAAGATAACTAAAGTGAGGTGCATAGAGAAATCACAGATGATGAGGAAAAACATACATTCCTCAAGTTAAACTTCAATAATGCACACTTGACTCCAATAAAAATTATAAAATTGTCTTATATTGATTCAAGAGAGTGTTATAAGAAAATTTTGACAGAGTGCCTCTATCACCAGTCGAGGGATTTTTTTTTTAAGGCCCAAAAGCCTATATATATATAGCAGAAAAGGGATGAGAGAAGAGGGGGCCATAATGATTGGGATCTTTTTGCAGCTTCCTCAAATCCCTGAATGCATCAACTCTCCTTTGTTTCCAAGATAAGGCCCACATACTTGTATACTTGGCAACGTCATGATTGAACCTATTTTGAGCAGTAACTTATCAAAGGCATGGCTTGGGATGCTCTTCATTAAAGTCACTAACCTACTTTGCAAAAGTAGGTGTGAATAATCCACTTATATCTTTGAGGTGTCTTGCTTCTACAAAGCCTTACTAGCGACACTTGGTCTTTTTATACATTTGGCCCAACTCGAGTCTACTTGATTTCCCTTTTGTATTAAAGGCATGCCACTATTTTGATTACGCGATGAATCATCCAAGATCACTGTTGATCTCCTCAAGCCTTTCATGCAGTTAGGTCCTTCTTTGGGACTGATAGAACCATGTCGAAGGTGAGAGCCATATCAAAGGACAAAGGCTTCTCCATCAAGTTGCACCTACCAACTCTTGTTAGTCATTTGGGCTTTCTTTTGTTTTTACTTTGCCTTGGTCAAAAATCCTCCCCCTTCAATCTCTAACGAAAGTCCTGGGCCTATTCTTCGACCTATTTAACTTCTCTCGCACTATCAATCTTCCATGTGTGATTAAATGCATGCTTGACACCTATCATATACACTTTCACGTTTGAAATTTGTTGACTCCTTTTGACCTCTTTTGAATGCAAATGACTACTTGATGAGACCAATCTTTGATGTCTATGCAAATGTCTCAATCCTTTTGGGCACTTTTAAAATGCCCCCTTTCTAAAGGAAAAATACCCTTCAAATTTTTTGTAAATGTCCTTTGGTTATTTGGAATGAACCGTCGACTTTTTTGGAAAAGACCATTCAAACTAATTGCTTAGGCCACTTTCCCAAAAGAAAAGTCTTTGAGACTTTTGCAAAGGTCCACTTTCAGATTGGGAACCCTTCAAAATTATTGCATAAGACACTTTGGTATGAAAATGACTATTAAAAAAAGTGTTATGGCCCTTTTTCTCTAGTAGTGCCCTTCAGAAGAATATGAAATGCCCTTGAATTTTGTATTAGACCATTTTCTCAAGAAAATACCCTTCGAGAAAAGTGTATGGGGCACTTTTGTTTGATAAAGCTATCTTTCAAAAAAATTTCAAAATGCCCTTTTCCAAAGGGAAAGTACCCTTCCAAACTTTGTAAAATGTCCTTTGCCTTTTGAAAAGAAACCTTTGGCCTTTTGACTTCAGGACAAAAGTCCCGAAGGAAAAGGGTCCTTTGGCAAATTCCTTTGGGCATTTTGAAATAAACCTTTCCAAAAGGAACATACCCTTCAGATTTTTGAAATGGACTCTTTTACTGAGAAAATTCCCCTTCATCTTGCTAAAAAAGACCATCTCTTACAGACAATTTTCCCAAAATAATTCACTCGAACAATTTTTTTGAAAGAACTCACTCTTTCACTTTTGATTTGAATAGACCTTCGGATTTTTTGAAAAGCACCCTTGCTTATTTTGGTTTTCTAATGACTTACAACTTACTTTAGACTTCTCATACCTCACTACTTACTACTTCGGACTTTCTATTATTTTCAACTTATAAGGTAATTTAAGTAAAGCAGCTCCATAAACCTGCAGAATGCTAGATAGAGAAACTCAGAGTTGTGGAGTCACTTTACTTCAGAGTTATGACTGCTTACAACTTACTTGCCAAATTAAGCAAAGTAATTTCAAGAACTTGAAGTCTTCCACCTTGTAAAGCCTAAAGCTTTTTGCATGACAAAACCCAAAATCTTCTTTATAACTTCTCTTTAACTTGACAAATGCTTTTGCATCCCTTTTATGCATGTCTAAAGGTTCGTTACTGAAGTCTATAGCTATTCTGATGGATTTCATAGCTTTTTTTTTGATAGAGTTCATAGATTTGCTGATGGAGTTCCTAGTTTTTTTGATGGAGTCTGTAGCTTTTCTGATGGAGTTTGTAGCTTTTCATGATGGAGTCCGTAGCTTTTCATAACACTATGTAGGCCTAATGTTGCTACATTTATGACCCCTAACCTTCATCTTAGGTGCATAAAAGCTCCTTTTTGCTCCTCATGTAAATCAAAACTATCCCTCTCAAGCATATAACTTGAGATGCTTCCACCTTGTAAAGCCTGAAACCTTCTACATGACAAGACCTAAAGTCTTCATGTTTCAGAAACCCAAAGTCTTAAGACTTTCCACTTCTATTTGATCATGTCTATTTCATTAAATCAATTAAAATTTGGTATGTGGACCAAAAGAAATGGCCAACATTTTTGGTGACTCTTAGGGAAGCATGCATGTTATGCTTGAGAACCTAGCTCATTTGCTTCATCTGATCCATTGGGCAAATAGTCACTACTTTCTTTGATAAGGATAACCCTGTTTGGAAACTCTTCTAAAGTAACAAGGACAACCATAACAAAACAAAGTGCCCAAGGCACTTATGAAGGAAAACACACAACTAAAAAGATGTGCTCAAGGCACTTAGGAGAAAACATGAAAAACTATACAAAGTTTAAAATATATACAATGCTCCAAACTCTTCTAATAGCAAGGCTTTAGATGAATCCCATTGACTAGGATTGTTAATATCTCTCCATTTAGTGGGGCCAGCTAAAAAGCGTTATGTTGTTTACATCCATGGATCAAATAAGGGCCACTCCACAAGCTATCAAATTTGGTATGGTTGCCTGGTTTGGCCTTATTTGAATCCCATTTGAGGACTAGATCCCCCTCTTTAAAGTCCCTTGTTATGGCTCTCTTGTCAAAGGCTTTCCTGACTTGAGTTTGATGTAATTCTAATGTTTTCATTACAAGGTCTCTCATTTCTTCAAGCTCCATGAGTTTTGCAAGTCTCACATGCATGGGCTCATCTTCCATCAACTCCAGCTGATGGGCTAGTTCCAATGTAGGTAGCTCAAGAGAAATGGGCAACGTGGCCTCCCTTCCATATACTAAAACATATGGAGAATTACCAATGGCAGCTTTAGGAATCACCCTATCAGCCCACAAGGTTGTCTTTAGTTTGGTGTGCCACACTCTCTAATTCTCCTCCATAGTCCTCCTTATGATTCTCAACAAATTCTTGTTTGTGAACTCAACCAGTCCATTTCCTTGAGGATAATAATTGGAAAAGGTGTTGAGGTAGATGCCCATCTTGAGAGCCCATTCACTTGTTTTCAGATTAAGGAAAGCTAATGCATTATCAGAGATGATAGTGGATGGAACACCAAACCTGGTTACAATGCTATCATATAAGTCTAAGACTACACTTTCATTAGCTTCCTTTAATGCAATGGTTTCCACCCATTTGATGAAGTAGTCAATCACAATAAGCACCCACTTATGCCCCACACTTGATGGAGGGTTGATCACTCCTATGAAATCCAAACCCCACTACATGAATGGTTGCTCTACCTGAATTGGGTTGAAAGGAAAAGATACTATTATTTGCTTACCCGTAAAGAGGGCACATTTTTGACACTTTCTCACACATGCATAAGTATATTTGAAGAGGTTGGGCTAGTAATAACTAGCTCTCATTATCTTTGTTGATGTGGTTCTAGGTGCAAAGTGACCTCCTATAGGTCCATCATAGAATTGCTCGAAAAGCTTGGTCACTTGGTCATTATCTATGCACCTTAAGAGCACTTCATTGAGGTCTTTTCTGAATAAAACCCCATCAACCAATGCGTAAGGTATGGACTGAAGTTTGAAATACCTTCTTTTTGCCTTGTCTAAAACATGGGGGCATTCTCTTGTTAGAAAAAAATGTGCCATATCATGGAGCCAACTCTTATGGATTAGAGGTACCTCTGCTTGTGAGTTATCTTGAATCACCATGGCAACTTCTTTATCTTTTTGAAGATCTTCCACCATGTGCTCACACAAACCTCTATCTCTGACCAACTTGGTCACTTTGATTTCCACATCAAACTCCATGGTTTTGGTGATCCAGCCAACTCTCTTCTCATTCAAATCTTTGTTAAGGAGGAAATCCCTAAATCTAGGATGAGCCACCATGAGATAAATCTTGTTGTTGGAGAGCATTGGTCTGAAATTCTTAAGACTCCTCAGTGCTGTAAGGATTTGCTTCTTTATAAAGGTGTACCTCACCTCATATCTTTCCACCCCTTGATTAAAAAAAGCAATTGGTTTCTCCATTCCCTCACTATTATTTTGTGTCAGCATAGCTGACAAGATATCAATGTTGACAAAGGTGTATAACAAGAAATACTTAGAGAAATCAGGATTTATGAGCGAGGGTGCTGGGGCAATGGCCTATTTGATTGTTTCAAAAGCATCTTTTCCTTCTCTTAGCCAATAAAAAACTTGACTCTTATTTAACATGGTAGTAATAGGCTTGACCAAGCTTGTAAAACATGGTATGAACCTTCTTACAAAATTTATTTTTCCAAGGAAGCTCTGAACTCCTTTTTTATGCTTGGGGAGAGAGAGTGCTAAGATGGCACCTACCCTTTCAAGATCAATAGACAACCCTTCTTTTGAAATGGTGTGGCCCAACATCTTACCTTCATATACTATAAACACACACTTCTTGGGATTTAATGAGATCCCATACTCCCTACATCTTTCAAAGATCGGCCTCAGGTGTTCCATGTGGTTGCTAGCATTCTTGGAGAAAACCATGATGTCATCCAAGTAGACCAGCACCATTTGATTCAGTAATCCTTGGAAAGCCATGCCCATGGCTGTTTGGAAAGTTGCCTTAGTATTTGACAAACTAAAGGACATCTTTTGGTACAAGTACATGCCCCATTTGGTGGTGAAGGCAGTCTTGTATCAATCTTATTCTTTTACCAATACTTGGTTCTAACCTAAATATCCATCCAAAAGGGAAAAATATTTTGACCCTGCAACTATTTGAATAAGTTGCTCCATGGATGGTAGAGGATAATGATCCTTTAAGGAGACTTTATTCAAATCTCTGAAGTTAACACATAGCCTAATCTCCCTACTTTTTTTCCTTATAGACACCAAATTGGCTGCCCATGATGAGTGCTTGATGGGGAAGATGATCTTGGATTTAATTAACTTGGTTAGCTCTCTCCTCATTAGTTCTTTAATTTTTGGATTAACGAGCCTTTGTTTTTATCTCATAGGCTTAACATTGGCCCCCAATTCTATAGTATGTTAGGCTAACTTTGGATCAAAACCTTTTAGGTCACTATATTCCAAAGCAAAGATGTGTACGTATTCTTGGTAGAGTGCTATAAAAGCATGCCTCTCAGCCTTGCTGCTTACCTTTAAGAGCTTGAGAAGTTTGTCTTTGAAGATGAGGACACTCTCAAAGTTTTCTTCATTGGTTGACATTATCACCTTTTCTTTCGTCATATGGTCTCCCTCATGGAAAAGACCCTCAAGGGTGACCAGCCATTTAGGAAGATTGTTAGACTTCAACTGAACAATTTGATCCTCATACTGATGTTGAAATTTACCTTGGTTTATTAAGGAAAAATCTGCTTTTTCCTATAAAAAACAAGCAATTTGTCAGTCATTTTCAAAAACTCACCAATGGACTTCATTATCTAGCACTAATGGCCTTACCACCACTTTTACATGTGGTTGAGCCTTGGCCTCTTTTAGTTTAGTTAGAATATCAAACTGAGCTCCCATCATTGCTAACTTATCTGCTTGTAGATTCTAGTTCTTTGGTACAACTTGGATGTTGAAGGCTTCAAAATCTTTAATTAGGTCCCACACTCTATTTTTGTAAGACCTCATCAAAGGATTATTTGTGATGTTCAAGCCTCTAACTTAGTTCACTGTAAGCTCACTGTCTCTATATGCTTGAAACATTTTGATTCCTCTTTTATTGGCCCATTGGAGACCATAGATCAAGCCTTCATATTCTTCTACATTAGAAGAGTAAATGAAATGGGACCTATAGGAAGAGAAATACTTATTTCCTGAAGGGGAAATCAACATTTCCCCTGTACCTACTCCATTTTTGCTCATTGAAACATCAAAGAACAACTTCCACATACCCTTGAGGTCTTCTTTAGGTCCAATGAGGGAAGGAGCGAGTTGATTTTCTTCATGTAGCAAATAGACACCCATGTCTCTTTCTTCAACACCCTCCAAAGGGTTAAGAAATTGGTTATCCCCCTAGCTTATCTAAGAATAAGTCTGGGAACTCCTCAGGATGAGTATTCAGCTCTTGACCAGTAGTAAATTCATCCTTGTCAAGTATGGTACAATTGATGTTTATGCTATCTGGCTGATGAGACTCAATGTGGAATTGTGTTATGGGCTCAACCTTGATTGATACCTTAGTCCCATACCTTGTTTTGAATGTCATCTAGGAATACTCTGCTGCTAGATAACCCCCAATTTTTGTTGTGAATTCTCTAGATAAGTATAACACAACATAAAGAGTTACATTGAGGATCAACACATCTTGAGCCACTGAGACACTAAGACAAGCATGTAGGGTCATATTCAAATCATTGATGATACCATATGGCTTTGTGGAAGAACCATCAAGCTACAAAAATCCCTTGGTATGTGGCTCAGATTTGAGATTTAGTTGATCATCTATGGACTTTGGCATTATCAAAGTGTTAGCTCCACTATCTACCAAGTAGTTATGTACCAAAAAATCGCTAATGATTAATAAAATATAGAAAGGAGGAGGGTTAACCACCTTACTTGATCCTTCTCCCAAAGGACCTTGGGTTGCATTGGTGAGGACTTCAATTTTTTTATTTGATTCTTTACCTAAAGTTTTTGTAACACCTATCTTGGATAAACCTTCTTAAAGGATGTCCACTTGATGGGTCATGGAAAGCATGTCCCACATCGGCACACTCATATTGGATTTCTTCATTTGTTTAACAATGTTTATTGGTGTACTACTAAATTTTGTTTGTGCTTTGGGAGCCACTACTGTTGTTTATTGTATCTGTGAGCTTTGTGGAGGTGTCAAGACGTTTAGAGTGACAACAGAATTGTTAGGCTTATATAATGAGGGAGTGTGATGATAGGAGTTTCCTTGAATGCTATCTGGTTGTCACCCATATTCCTTCTTTTGAAGCTTGTATTTGTTGACACTGAGGCATGAGCTTGACTGGAGCTGGCTTGCTGATTAGATGCATAACACTCTTCTTGCTCACTGATGACCATTGTAAGATTCGATTAGTTTGGTACTTGATCAGATCCTTGGTCTTGTGGAGACTGCCTTGGCCTTGGTATCGTGGGAGTCTTCATGATTTGAGCCATTAAGGCTTGGTTATATCCATAAGCAACAACCTGTTGCCATTGGTCGTTGAATACCTGGTTAGCAATATTAGTTGGGATAATGGATTTCCCAAAAGACTAATCCTAATGCATTATCCCTTCAGCCTCTTGAGCCATATTGTTTTGAATAAGAACCAAGGTGTTGGAAGAGCCTATAATGTTTGGATTGTAATTGTTCTACTTATTATAGCCAGGTTGTCCTTGCCCTTGCTCTTTGTTTTGACCTTGGAAGTTTCCCCTAAAGGGTAGTTTATTGCCTTGATAAGATTTCTGTTGATACTGATATGGATACTGGCATGACTTCTTACCTCTTGATGTTGACCACATCATTCCCTAAGGATTGGATCATGCTCTTAAGCTCTAGGTAGTTTTTTTGCTCTTGGGAATCACTTGATCCACTAGTGGAGGCCTTTTCCTGCTTAGGTGAAGGTATAACAATAATTGTTTTAGTTGGAAGAATAACATCAAGTAGGGAAACGACTTCAAGATGTGGTCTAATCTTAGGGAAAAGGGGTATTGGGGGTCTAGGAGTAAGCTTAACAACTTAAGCTAGGCAATTTTTTGCTTTAATAGCCACCTCATAAGAATCAAGCAATATATCTCCTCCCATGGATTGGATCATTACTGCTATGTCATCGTTTAAATCCTTCAAATAATATAAGAATGAAAAGTCAGGGGATGGTCTAACAGTGGCTAGAATTCTATCCCAAGCCTTTTGGAATCTTGTGTTGATGTCTTGCATAACTTCATGAGGAGCTCTCTTGATTGTAGTCAACTATTATGTAAGTGACAACTGATCACTCTTGTCTATAAATCTCTTACATAAGGCCATTCCCAAATGATCCCATGATTAAATAGAGTTAAGAGTTAAACCTCTATACCAATTCTAAATCCTTTCTCTTAAAGGATATAACTAATAGTCTGATAGATACATTTTGTGCTGTGACATTATGGATATTGCATAAATTGGCTATATCTATGTTGTGTTCAGTAGGAGTCACGGCTTGGTTTCCTATGAAATATGGGATGCTTTTGAGGGCTACTACTGGTATAGGGCCATATTGTGGCAAATTCACAGGACTGTGGCCACTGAAACCTATGAAATATCTTTGAGGATTCATGATAGCAAGAGGGGCTGACAAAGATCTTCTTACGTAAGTATACCTTACGATTGGTTTAGGAAAAAAGTTTCCTATGTATGGGTGAACCTTGACCTTCTTATTGAGTTTAAAGGTAATTCAACAAATTTAGAAGAAATACATCTAGAAGCTAATATTATAGTTACCTTTGGCATGAAAAATAACTACTATTCTACCAGCAAATTGCTGAGTGTTCTTTGGAGTCACCAGATATTGAAAGATGAAAGCTATAACCACTGCAAATTGATCAAACCAACATCAAACTTGACTAATCTTCTTTAAAAGTGGTTCTATTGGGTGTGATAGAAACTATTGTAGGCTAGAATTGCACCCTTTATGGGAGAGTTTCTCAGGGTCTCTCACTCCTAGCTACAAGCATTGGGACAACTTTAGGATGTGGGTACCCTGTCGTGAGGTTGAGCCTCTAGGCTTTTTAATGAGGCTAGTTCCTTAGATGCTTCACTTCAGCTCCTCATTTTCCATGCTAAAATCTACTACTGACTAAGGAAAAGGGATAGGAGGATAAAATAAAAATGAAAATATAAGCTAAGGGAGGTGATGCACCAAAAGAGAGTGATTCACATTCAGATTGGGAACCTTAGTGACTAATACTAGACTTAAATAAGACAAGTCTCACTGATCCTTTTTTAGAGCTACAAGTAGTGTATTTGTGTGGATGGTCAAAGGGGAAGATGCACTTTAAAGGGCAAGAAGAAATAGGTCTGTAGGAGAGACACAATGACTCATAACGCTTTAAAAAGGCACCAAAGGCTAACACATCACATGACCTGCAAGAAACCAAGAAAATTGAAGTGAGGTGCATAGAGAAATCATAGATGATGAACAAAAAACATACATTCTACAAGTTAAACTTTAATAATGCACACTTGACTTTTGAAAAAATTAGAAAGTTGTCTTGTATTGATTCAAGAGAGTGTTATAAGGAAATTTTGATAAAGTGTGTCTATCACTAGTCAAGGGGATTCTTTCTTTTAAGGCCCAAAAGCATGTATATATAGCAAAAAGGGGATGAGAGAAGAGGGGGCTATAATGTACTGTCTCAAGGATCTTTTTGTAGCTTCTTCAAATCCCTGAATGCATCAACTCTCCTTTGTTGCCAGGATAAGGCCCCCATACTTGTGTACTTGGCAACATCATGATCGAACATGTTTTGAGTGACAACTTATCGAGGGCATGGCTTGGGATGTTCTTCATTGAAGTCACTAACTTAATTTTCAAAACTAAGTGTGAATAGTTTGATTGTGTCTTTGAGGGGTCTTGATTCTACAGATCCTTACTGGTGACACTTGGTCTTTTTATGCATCTAGCCCAACTCAAGTCTACTTGAGCTCCCTTTCACATTAAAGGCATACCACTGTATTGATTACGTGACAAACCATCTAAGATCATCGTCGATCTCTTTGAGCCTTTCATGCATTCAAGTTCTTCTTTGGGATTGACAAAGCTATGTTAGAGGTGACAGCCATATCGAAGGACAAAGGCTTCTCCATCAATTTTCACCTACCAGTTCTTGTTAGCCGCTTGGGTTTTCTTTATTTTTACTTTGCCTTAGTCAAAAATCCTCCCCCTTCGATCTTTATCGAAAGTCTTGGGCCTGCTCTTCAACCTATTGACCTTCTCTCACATCGTCGATCTACCATGGATGATTAAATGTGTGCTTGGCACTTGTCATGTACACTTTCACCTTTGATATTTGTTTACTCCTTTGACCTCTTTTGAATGGAAACAACTACTTGACGAGACCCATCTTTGATGTCTATGCAAATGTCTCAATCTTTTTGAGCAATTTAAAAATGCAGGGAAAATACCCTTTAAAACTTTTGTAAATATCCTTTGGTTTTTTGGAATGAACTGTCAGCTTTTTTGGAAAAGACCATTCGAACTAATTGCTTTGGCCACTTTCCTAAAAGAAAAGTCTTCGGGACTTTTGCAAAGGTCCACTTTTAGACTAGAAACCCTTCCAAATTATTACATAAGACACTCTAGCATGTAAATGACTCTTTGAAAAAGGGTTTTGGCCCTTTTGCTCCATAAGTGACCTTTGGAAGAATTGGAAATGCTCTTGAATTTCTTATCAAACCATTTTCTTGAAAAAATACCCTTCGAGAAAAGTGTTTGGGGCACTTTTACTTGAAGAAGATATCTTTTGGAATTTTCCAAAGTACCTTTTTCCAAAGGGAAATTACCCTTTAGATCTTTGTAAAATGTCCTTTGCCTTTCAAAAAGAAACCTTTGGCCTTTTGACTTCAGGAAAAAAGTCCCAAAAGAATCAGACAATTTTCCTGAAGGAGAAGGGTCCTTTCAAAAATTCCTTCGAGCATTTTGAAAGAAACCTTTCCAAAAGGAACCTACCCTTTGGATTTTTGAAATGGAATCTTTTATCAAGAAAGCTCCCCTTCAACTTGCTAAAAAAGACCATCTCTTATAGATAATTTCCTCGAAAGAATTCACTCGGACAATTTTTCCAAAAGAATTCACTTGGATAATTTTCTCGAAAGAATTCACTCTTTAAATTTTGACTTGAATAGACCTTCAAAATTTTCAAAAAGTGCCCTTGCTTACTTTAATTTTCTCATGACTTGCAACTTACTTTAGACTTCTCAGACCTCACTGCTTACTACTTCAGACTTTCTACTGTTTTCAACTTATAAGGGAATTTAAGTAAAGCAGTTCCACACACCCATGAAATGCTAGATACAACAACTCGAGGTTGTGGAGTCACTTTACTTCAGAGTTTCAACTACTTGAAACTTACTTTCCAAATTAAGCAAAGTACTTTTATAAACCCGAAGTCTTCCACCTTTTAAACCTTGAAGCCTTCTGCATGACAAAAGGCAAAATCTTCTTTATAACTTCTCTTTAACTTACCAAATGCTTCTGTATCCCTTTTATCCATGTCTGAAGGTTCATTACTAAAGTCCATATCTATTCTGATGGATTCCATAGCTTTTTTGATGGATTTAATTGCTTTTTTGATGGAGTCCATAGATTCGCTGATGGAGTCTGTAGCTTTTCTGATGGAGTTTATAGCTTTTCTAATGGAGTCCTTAGCTTTTCATAACACTATGTAGGCCTAATGCTACTACATTTAAGACCCCTAACCTTCCTCTTAGGTTCATATAAGCTCCTTGTTGCTTCTCATTCAAATCAAGAGTATCCCTTTCAAACATATAGCTTGAGATGCTTCCACCTTGTAAAGCTTGAAACCTTCTGCAAGACAAAACCTGAAGTCTTCTTATTTCAAAAACCCAAAGTCTAAAGATGTGCCACTTCTACTTGATCATGTTCATTTCATTAAATCAATTATAATTTAGTATGTGGGATAAAATAAATGGTCAACATGACCATTAATGTGACAAGGTTAGTTATGTAGAGAAGCATGTGAATGGAACAATGAGACAAATTCGTTAAGGCATTAAATGCTTTATACAAGATTCAAATTATGAAGGTCATTAAAAATGTGCATTAATGACTTGAGGTGATGGTGAGAGGGAAGGAATTAATGGAGGTAAACCTCCTAAAAGGCCTATAAATGAGCTTGCTAAATTCATTTTACACTTTACCTTGCTATATTCTTTGAGTGCTTGAGTGTGATGAAGCCAAATTTCTTGCATATCAGGGTGCTTGAAAAATAGGTGAGTTCATGAAGGTTATTTTTAGGTGAGAAGAGAGGTTGTTAAATCTATATTGGAGTATAAGAATGGATATTTTTGAAGTTACAAGTTAGCCATTGTTGAAGAGTGAAACTCAAGATTCAAAGTAAGTTAGGCTGCCACCATGAATTCATTCAAAAACATGAGATGGTCATGGATTAACCTTTGAGCACCACAAAGGGTAATGCAGTCAAAGAAAAAGGCTAAAAGGCTTGAAAATCTTCCAACCATACCAAAGTAGGAAGAGGTGAGGGGAGGATTTTGGTTCTCTATTAGGGAGGAGGCATAAGTAAACCAATAATAGAGACCAAAATGAGTGCAGTGCATAGAAGGTGTTTTGAGAGAATACGTGAAAGGAGAAGTTAGAGAAAGCATAAAAGAGGTAGCAAAGATGGTGGTGAAATGAAAGCAAGCGTAGACCTCATTAGCGTAAAATACTCGAGCATCGCCCCCTCTATCTTTACTCATAGAGGAGATGCAATACCTAGAGTCAGTCTTACATGCAAAGGACTGGGTCTTCAAGGTCATAACTGCCACTATTTTTGACTATAACCACCATCAGTTGGGAAATGAAGTAGAACTGCAAAATGACTACCAATTCTAAACCACTAACATAAGGAATCAAGTTGTCTATGAGTTGTCCATCAAGAACTAGTTGGACAAGGCCGACCTCTTTCAACTTTTTGAGTTGTCATACTTTAGCAAGGCTACTGAGGCAGTTTAGTTCCTCTTCTCATGTGTCCATGAGGACTACATCCACTTTGTGAGGTGCAACATGAATATCACCATGGAAAGGATAATCAAAGTCAAGGGACTTTAGTGTTTGGGGGTGAATGTGTTGGATGACTTGGTGGACACGGAGGAGAATCAACAGACTACCACCATGCTTATATACCAAAAATAAGGACATGAAATACACATAAGGACCCTATAGGATCCTACCCTCAGATTCGTAGCATGAATCATTTCTACCAAGGTCAAAGGGATTGATAGGTGGAAGGAGGTAGACATGGCCCACCTATACATTGCTCACCAAGTCTCCCAAGGAACATAGTACAATTAAGCATTATACTTTTCCTAGAAGATAACTAAAGATGTAGAGAAGGTGTATAAAATGCTTAAGTATAGGTTTCCTTGGGGAACAATCTTGTTGTTACTAGTTTTTGATGAGATCAAGGTGCTTGATTACAACTCAGGTTCATTAAAGCAGGTGTACCCCCCCCACTCACAGGGCCCTCGCTGAGTGCTTCAAAGCCTTTACTTGCCCCTAGCACATTTACCCATCTTATAAGATGAAGATGAGGTACTGGTTCGATTGGATGAAGGTGAATTTGGGGAATTAATGGAAAATTAAAAAGGATTTCCCTTGTCTAAATACAAACCAAGCAAAATTCATTATAAAGTAGCATACTCCCTAGCGCATATTTGCATGAACCCTTCTAGAGAGCTTTCAACATGGCTTAAATTACAATATGCTTTTTCTGCATGGTATTTCTTCAATTCTATCAACTAGATAAAAGATGTGTAGCCAATCATTTCTAGGTAGAGTGGATAGACATGAAGCACCACACCCTCCAAAAAATGTATGTGTATCTGGGTAAAAAGGCCTTTATGGAGAGGGGAGAAACAAACTTAACTAATATCAAGGTTAAGGATATCCTAGTCAGAGAGTAGGTCCATAAACTATTCTACATGTTATGCCCCTATCAGTACCCTCAAGATGAAGACCCCAAGGAGAGGCTTCCCCAAGAATTGCAAGTACGAAGGAAGCATCTAGAGCTAAGCACCAATTCTAGTGGGCAGTATGCCCACCAAGAATGATAGAGGATGATAAAGTCACAACCCTCCAAAACCACTAATTCTCATTTTTTTGTGTGATGACCATCTCCAACTCACCCTTCACCTTCACCACCTCATCTATCCCCTTCCCCACCTCACACTTCTCCCCTGCTTCACCTTCCCCTACTCATTCTACTCCCTCCCAGACACCTACCCTGAACCCTTCATCTCCTCAACCAACTCCGCCACCTTCTCCACCTCCACGACCACCTTCACCTCCACCTTCTATAAAGACTGACATAGGGTCAGCCCCACACCAGCCTCCAAGATGAGTGCCCAAATGGGACCCTTCTTAAGTTGAGATTCATAGTTCAAGATCAGACTTTGAAAATACTCCATCCCTAGAATAGGAGGCCCTATTCGATGATCAATTTGATATTGACAGAGTGGGAGTAAGTGAGATGGCATTAGGAATCCATCAAGAGGATGAGCTTGAATGAGACCTAGAAATGGGGAAGGGGCCAGTAGAAGAATAGGAACAAAGAGGGCAATCCACTATGCATGAACATTACCAATTCAATGTACAAAACAAAGATCTCTATCTTTGAAAACACTTCCACCCTAAGGATGTAACCCTAGAGAACAAGGAAGCATGTGTCTTTCCTTTTGGAGATGTACAATGAGGAGCCCCAATTTGATACTCTTTTAAATTGCATTTTTTTTGACCTAAATACTCTAGGTTTGCCAAACCTTATGAAGATTGATCCACAATGGCTCTCTCCAATAATGAAAAGTGCCAAATTTTCTAAACTAGCCATGAAAATGATGTGCAAAAACATTTTGTCAAATTATGATGCACGCACGGTGGAAATAAGACATGGCAGGGTTGTAGAAATGTATAATAAAGTGGTTGTAAAAAAGCAAGTGCTAGACAAGGAAGTGACCTCCTTGAAGCAACAAATCCAAAAGGCCATTGAGGCTAAGGTAAGGGTTTTAAACCTTTGCAAAACAATTTTAAAAGAGGAAATGACACTTGTAGATGGCATATCGTTAAACGGGGATGCCATCGAGAAATTGGAAACCTTGGGTGAGATTTTGCTCAAGAAAAATAAGGAACACCCTACGCCAAGAGATGAGGCCAAGGAAATAATTAATCAATTCACGATAGTAAAAGACATTTGCAAGAGCACCTTGGAAAGAGTCGAGGAGGTTATCCCCTTTTTGGATGGAATTTTTGTGCACCCAGTGTGCTCGAATAAAATAGTAGAGGCCCAGCTCCATGATGAGGAGGTCCTAAGGTAGCAAGTAGCTGATGCTACCCTTGTAATAAAAGATCATGTCAAGTACATGAAAACATTTAAGGATGTTGAAATGATGGAAGGTGCTATCAATAACCATCATCAACAAATAAATACAATTTTTGTTATACTCTGAGGATAGGTTGATAAGAAGGTCTCTGAATTAGAAGACATCCAGAAAGAAGCTAACTCAAACTTGGATGAACAGATGAAAAAGATAGAGACTCCAACTCAGCCCAAGGAGCTAAAAAAAGCAAAGGAGGCCATTGAAAGAATAACTATTAAAATCCTCGACGCATTATCCCACTAAGATGGGTTGAAGAAGGAACTTGAGCATAAGGGACCAAAAGTTTTAGAGGATGCTAGTGTGGCTTAGTTTGGGATGAACTAAGGGCTTAGTGTGGGGTGATGTTGACCCCTAAATTTTGAATAAGTATTGTTCTATTTTTGGTGTGGGATGTAGAGGGACCATTATCCATTTTGATGCAAGTACCAAAATGGTATGGAGAACCATGGTGCAGAGCACCATGGCACGTAGCTAACATGCATGAAAGGATAATAGTACCGAATACCCAACATGAGAGGATCTAATCAAGAGAGAATGTGTTATGAGGGACCCAAAGATAGAGGACTTAGAATAGAAATGGAAGACTAGGGGAGTGCATGGGAAGCAAAACATGAGGGACATAGGATTAGATAGAAATAACAACATAAATGGGACACTTCAACCCCATTCATCAGAGCTTTTGTACTAGCCTACGAGGAATGAAACACTTGGCTACCAGAGTATAACATAGAACGAGTATTTAGGGGTGCAGAGACTTGAGTCTATAGGAATACCTTATTATAAGAGCCATGAATCTTAGTTTGTGAGGAGTCTATATGCCATATGTTCATGGTAGTTATAATTATGACTCTTGGTTAGGACAAAACAAGTATAAAAAACCCTATTGTAATCATTTGCATTTGTGATCCTTTCCTTTAGAGAAATAGATATAACGATCTATCTTGTAATTTGTGAAGCAACTAATGAAAAGCTAGTGTTTGCCATATCATGAAATGAATCATGAAATACTATAAGTGTTGAATGATGGATATGTCTTACGTCTAAGTCATGGATATATATATTTTTATCACCACTGTTAGTAATGGTAATCTTAGTTATAGTATTAGTTACATTTGGGATAATAAGAATCATAACAGTATAGTTATGGTATTAACCCTTTTTAAAGATATATTTCAAATAATGAATAAATTCAACTTATTGTGTTACAAATCCTTCAAGAACTAGTCTTTCGCTATGCACTTCGGTTGAGCGCATGAGACTCATCTTTTGCGTGATAGGGTCGACATGCTAGCTTGTTGGGGAAAGCTTCAACGCCGAAGTGGAACTAACTAAAAGAGCCCAATATATTATACTTGGAATAGGTCCTCATACACATTTCACACAAGAAACAATAAATTTTTTGGTTGTTCATTACCTCATTATCCCCAAACTTTAATTAGACCTTAATGAGACCTAAAGCAATTAGGCCTATCCATGCACACGTTACTACTTGGACCTATTGGATCATATTTGACCTTCACCAATGCTTGAAACACTTATAATTTCACTTTAATATACCCTTTATAACAATAATATAGGTTCATAACACCTATGATTTCAAATCTCCTCTTGAACCAAGCCATTTAGCCTAATCTCCATTAGGCCTTAAAACATAAAAAAGTTTGTTTAATGAAACTGAAGCACACAGTCAACTTTCCTAAGAAATCATATGAAAAAATCACATCATTAGATCATTAATGACTTCAATAAAATCTCCATATTAATTATACATCACTACACATGCTCCAAGCACCCAAAAATACACCTAAGACAAGCTCACTCAGTTCTACGAGAAAGCTTTAAAACAGAGTCAAGTATCTTTGACATTTCACACTTAATCAAGGACAAACCAAGTCTCTCAAATAATTATTATGAAACTTTGAGACTTATATAACAAATCCATGATAATTAGATCCTTTAACTCTTGGTACAACGCCCCAAACTTACTTCTATAATATGGCCACTGAAAAACTGTCTGTAATATATAAACACAATCATGTAGAATACTAGTTTTAGTACTTGAAATGATGATTCCTTTAATTGTATGCAACTCTCAAATGTTTAGGGATGGATGTTTTGTCAACATGAAATATAAAGGTTTAAAGGCCTATTTGGTAAGGCTATTGGCCATGAATGCAGGGCAGAGCTGAGTCTAGAGGTGATTGTGTCTACTTATAGATATGTCAATCCAAGCTTGATTTCTTCTACTGATAAGGTAGAGTCGAGCCTGTAGGTTAAGGACATTTATGTTCTAAGGCTTTTGACCATGGATGTATAGTACATATAGTTTCAAACATGTTATATGTTATGATACTATCTTAAAGGTATAAAGGATGACAGACATCTACCTGATAAGTCCTTAGAGCCATGGTGAAAGGATTTTACCTTGCAGAAAAAGATATGCCTATTTGCAAGGTCATTAGGCCATGGCAAATCATGGACATTTGTAAGGTTTTTAAACTAAGTTAGGGAAGTGTGTTTTTCCCTCTTTTTTAATAGACTGAATTGGTAATACATGTCTTCGTCTATTTTGACAAATTTTTAGGCTTTGGGCAAAGATTATAGCCACGTTATAGGATTTCTCATACAAGCATGGGTGGATGATATACACTACATGAAATTTTGTAGGCATGATGGAATGCCATAATTACTTGCAAAGTATTATATGTTAATGGATTTTCTTGTATTAGAAAGGCCTTTTAACCACAAAGGAAGATATTTAATGTATGGTTGTATTTCTAAAGGCACATGGTCCTGAATGTAACCATGGAGTCTCCGCCTATGGTGTATGCAAATTATGGAGTCTTCGCAAAGGATATATGTTACAAGAACCAAGCCAGGATGCAAGGTGACATGTTTGTAAAGGATAAACCCAAGCCATTTTAAGCATAGATTTTGTAAATCTCATGAGGGATGAATCTGTAGAAGGGAGACCTAAATGGAGTTTGATGTATAGTCAATGACCCAAGACTATGTTATTTCTTTTATTCTTCTATTTTTGTAAGGCTTATGGCCATGGAAGGTTTGGTACAAAGGTTACATGGTTATTTTAGGAGTTACAAGTCTTTAATAATTAGATTCACTCCTATGATATATATTTCCCTTTTTTTAAGAGTTTTCTAAACACTCTTAATGGAGAATCTGAGGCCCAATTGTACGAAGAGGATAAAGATATGTTACTGATGAAAAAGACATTTACTAAATGAGTCAAAGTCTTCATACAATCAAATTATAGCATTATTTATAGGTTCAAAATCCATTGGATGTAAGTTGTAAGTTTTAAATATTTGCATTATTTTTAATGGATCAGTTTGTGATTATGAACTTGGAGACATAGCCTAAATGGGTGAACTCCATTATTAGTTTTGGTGTCTATTTTCCATTTTAGTTTATTATATGTTTCATTTCAATTCAGTTTGCAAAAGAGTTAAATAAACACTAAACAAATTATAGGAAAGTTTAATATGACACCAAATTAGGAGTCTTATGCGAGAAATGAGTTTTATAAGTTTTCTGATTATTTTCATTCATTCTTAGAATTTCGCACGCAATTTTATTTCATTTAAGAAATTGGGAGTTTTCAGTATCCATTTTCAAAAATTGTTTATCCAGTTTACAAATTAATTTTGGTATCATAATAGGTTGATATAAGACTTGATTTAGTTGTTGATATACTTTGGTTTGGAGTTTTTAGATATCAGATTCTAGCTTTGTGTTCTTTTGTTTGATTGACCATGCAGGAAGGCTAGTGCAAAGGAAAATTGGAAGGTGTTCCAATTCCTTAGAAGAAGACAAGCTTCTAATAGCCAAGGTTCTAAAACCATTAGTCCTTCAAGATCAACATGGATGAATAACACAACACATTGTCACTTGAAGGTGTGAGATGGTGTTGAGAGAGGACCAACCTTTCTTTCTTGAGATGCATTCAGATAAAATGCAAGGCATTTTCAAAGATGCACATCCAAGAGGAATCAGTTTCAGTCCTATTACCATTCTTACATAGAGGGAAGATTAAGGTATGATGGTGATCTTATTTCATATTGGTATTGACATAATATTTTGGTCTTTGATAGCCAATTGTGTATCCTTTATTTTTGGATTACTAATCATATTATGGATGCCTATGTCCTTGATTATAGGAACAAGTGAAAAGACCAGTTCCATTGTAAGATATGGAAATGACAAATAAGGCATTGTTCAAGAAATTGAATAGGTTTTTATACTTTATGGATTGGGTTTTTAATTGGTTTATGTTTCACAACTTTGTTAAGAACTGCAGGAAGCAAACATGAAGTTGTTTATGACACCAATAATATGCCAACCTTTGCTCAACAGTTGTGCACTTCACAGTTTCTAGAGAGGTATAAGTTATTTTCAAACGTAACCATGTATACATAATTTTGGTTTAAATCTAGCTAACCTTTATGTTGGTTACTTTGGAAGTAAGATATGCCTTGATTTGAAATTGTTTTTTTTTAAAGCCTTTTGAAAATGAAAAATGGATCATCTAACTCTTAGAAGATAGAGTTGATAAGATTAAAACTTCTATTCAGTTAAAATGGTTTACTTGAATAGTTTTGGATAAGCATTACTATAGTATTGAATAATATGCTTAGTTTTACATTCAAAACACCATTTTTAGGGAATTCCTAACTATTGGATCCAGGGAAGGAATTTTCGATAAAATTGCATGGAAAAATATTTTTGCTATCTCCTATTTCAATTTTCCTTTATGATAGACTCTATGGGAAGCTAATTCAATTGGATTAGTTTTGGAGGTATGAATCAAGGAGCAGTCAAAAGTGAGGAAACTTCGAGACAAGTTTAACATTCTAGTTTTGTCCTCATGTTTATGATATGTCTTACAATTACTTGTAGAGTTTGTTAGTTTGTAAAGAGACTCTTATTTTTGGATGTTTTGCATTAGTAACCTTAGGATATACAAATTAATTGCACATCTTTTATACTTGACATATACATTATAAGTTTCACTGTATCTTGGGAAATGTTTGTATTACAAACATTTTGTACACACATGTATGTTCGTCATGCACATCATGTAGATGTACTTTTAAAAACCCATAGATGGACAACGTTTGTAAATTCAAGCATACATGTGTTTCAATTTGTTTACAAGTCCTATAGGGTATGCAACACTTTGATTACCCTTATGTGATGTTGATAACAAGGAGAACACCTTAGCATTTATGCAGTGTAGGGGTTGAGAGAATATGGCAATGTTATGACTATTTTGGGTGACATGTCATTTTGGGAGAATGGGTAAAGAGTTTGTTTTACTCTCCATAATCAGGTTATAATTTTAGTTAGATAGTTGACTTCTTGCAGGGAAGTTTTATAACATCTTATTTCACTGATGTTTTGTAAATGGAGTTTTATTACGTCGTTTTAATAGATTGATTTCATAACTCCTTCACATGCTATTTTTTTTAGCTCCTGTATGTTGGGAATCAATACAAGAAGATTATCATTAGTAAAGAAGAATTTACGGATATCTTTTGGGTCAGTTGGATTATTGTGACTTTTAGAGACCAAAAGCCTCTTTATGGGGAGCTTTGATCTGGAGGATGTTTAGTTTACCGATCATCATCGGTCGTAATTGCAAAAGGCTAGTTACAAAGATCATAACTAGTGGGATCCACTCTTGTTTTGGAAGGGGATATGGCTGTCATGGTATATTAATATAATTTTAATATTTCTAATTACATCAATGTTTATACAAAATTGTTTTTTGCATTCTCATGTTGACAAGTGTTGATGTTGAGAGGTCCATATGGTGGGTCTTTAGTCCACCACACGGCCTGCCACCACTTCATGCTCTATTTTCCAAGTCACGGTTGAGACGCTTGGATATCTCAAGTTTAAGCTCTAAGGTGAGATTGAGATTAAGTCTAAGTGCTAGCTTGTATCGTGAGTACCAAGCTCCACTTTCTAATGAATTGCCAATATATCCAACTGACATTGATTAAGTTTGGTCAAGATCCTATTTGCCAATCGAGTTGGGATCATTTAACTGAGACAAATAAAAGGCATAAGAGACGTGGCCATAACCATGAGTTATATGGTAAACGTAAGGCTATTTGAAACCTTTATAACCCTCTCATCCCATGAATGTGGGATTATTATCCCCTTTACAAACTATAAAAGTACTAGATAAGGGATTCAAACCTTGTTGGCTAAAACATTAGAATGACTTAGTAGAGATTTACAATGTGAGTTTTAATTGCATGTTGCTCTTGAAGGTTTAGGAATGGATGTTTTGTCACCATGGAAGATAGAGGTTTAATGGTCTATTTGGTAAGACCATTGGCTGGGAACATAGGGCAGAGCTGAGTTTGGAGGTGATTGCATCTAATTATAGATATGTTGATCTGAGCCTGATTTCTTCTACTGACAAGGTAAAGTCGAGCTTGTAGGTTAAGGGCATTTAAATATTAAGGATTTTGACCATAGATGCATAATACATATAGTTATAGATATGTTATATGTTATGATACCATCTCGAAGGTCTGAAGGAGGACAAACATTTACCTAGTAAGGCCTTAGGGCCATGGCAAAAGGATTTTACCTTGTAGAAAAAGATACGCCTATTTACAAGGCCGTTAGGCCATGGTGAATCATGGATGTTTGTAAAGTTTTTAAACTAAGCCAGGAAAGTGTGTTTTTCCTCTCTTTTAATAGATCAAATTTGTAATACATATCTTCATCTATTTTGTCAAGTCTTTGGGTAAAGATTATATCCGTGTTATAGGATTTCTCATATGAGTAAAGGCAGATGATATACACTACAGGAAATTTTGTAGGCATGATAGAATGTTGTAATTACTTGTAGAGTATTTAATGTTAATGGATTTTCTTCTATTAGAAAGGCCTTTTAGCCATGAAGGAAGATATTTAATGTATGGTTGTATTTTTAAAGGCACACGGTCTTGAATGTAACTGTGGAGTCTTCGCCTATGGTGTATTCAGATCATGGAGTCTTGGCAAAGGATATAAGTTACAAGAATCAAGCCAGGACACAAGGTGACATGTTTGTAAGGGACAAACCTGAGCCATTTTAAGTATTGATTTTGTAAAACCCATCAAGGATGAATCTGTAGAAGAGAGATCTGAATAGAGTTTGATGTATAGTCAGAGATCCAAGGCTGTGTTATTTCTTTTATTATTCTATTTTTGTAATTCTTATTACCATGAAAGGTTTGATTCAGAGGTTTCAAGGTTATTTTAGGAGTTAAAGGTCTGTAATAATCAAATTCACTCCTATGATTTATATTTCCCATTTTTTAAGAGATTTCTAAACACTCTTAATGGAGAATTCGATGCTCGATTTTATGGAGAGGATAAAGAGATGCAAATGATGAATAAAGACATTTACCGAATGAGTTAAAGTCTTCATACAATCATATTGAAACATTATTTATAGGTTTGAAATCCTTTGAATGTAAGTTGTAAGTTTCTAAAATTTGCATTCTTTTAATGGATCTATTTGTGATTATGAACCTAGAGACCTAGCCCAAATGGGTGAACTCCATTATCAGTTTTGGTGTCTATTTTCCATTTTAGTTTATTATATGTTTCATTTTAATTCAATTTGCAAAAGAGTTGAAACACTAAAAAAATTATGGGAAAGTTTATTATGACCCCTAATCAGGAGTCTTATGTAGGAAATGAGTTTTATAATTTTTTTTATTACTTTCATTCATTCCTAGAATTTAGCACCTAATTCTATTTCATTTAAGGAATTGAGAGTTTTCAATATCCATTTTTAGAAAATATTTATCCAGTTTACAAATGAAATAAGCACTTTTTTATACCTTTTGCTTATTGTCTTGATAAACTAAGACCACCTAGGGATGACTAGAGGAGTCCTCTACAACATCCAATCATCAAACTTGATCAAACAAACCATTCTATTCACTTTATATCAAGATCTTCATCGTCAGGTCAACATGAGGAATTAGAGAGGGTTTAAGACCAGTTTAAATACTTAACGAATGTTCATAAATATCTATACTTGAAACCACATCCAAATGCTTGGAAAACATTCTTAGTATCATTTAACATCTCTCCCAAAAGGCTTAGCTTCCCATGCAATGATCAAACATGCCAATGAACATTAGAACTTCCTTCTTGAGCTTGGAATCCTTCAATTTGCATGCATAAGAGACCTCAAAATGTTGTTTCTTACTTTCTTCTTCAACTAATGACCTAAAACTTGGTCAACATATTTGAAACAATCTATCACGCCTCAAAACATGCTCATATGGGCTCCAACACCTTAGAAGCTCACCTTGACCCCCCATTAGGACTACACTAGGTCTCTATGCATGTTAGGTCTAAAACCACCAGTCATACTAGGATCTTGGATGCACTTAGAAACCTATTGTATTGATATCAATACATCATTAACATGTAAAATAACTTCATATCATGCTCATACAAGCACTCTTACCTTGGAATCTAATCCTCATCCTCCATTTGGCCTGACTAGGTGTCTTAGCACACCAGGCCTTCAATTACAAATCACCTTAGATCTAGAGTATGAGCCTCTCATCACTGTAGATGCTTTCAACACCTCACATAAACTCTTAGAAAACCTCTCATGTGGTCACACACTTCTAACCTTGTTCACACATGTCTCACACTTCTCTTCTTAGCATGCTACTAAGTTTGTTCCATCACTCTAGGTTTCTTATGCAATGGTTAGACCTCAATCTTTGACCTTCCTACCACTGAATTGCACAATGTCAATCTCATACATACCTATAACATCATTTTCATGCCTCTAGTATAATCACATAGACCTACTAGGTATCTCATGTTCAATCCTTCTCATCACTTAATGACAACATCCTTCATTAAGGACCAATGACCATAGCCACCTTCTTGTGCTTCTTATGACATTAATGACCTCAAAGACAACTCTCATCTTGACATCAATGACAACTTGCAACACTTTGCATCTTTATCCCTGTCACTTTGCATGTGTGTTGCTATTGAAGGGAATAGTTGATGGAGTGCATTTGTGTTGCTCTTAAAGTGAAATAAGCTATAAAATCTAGAGCAAGGCCTTAATATATAAATTTGCATTGGTATTTTTAAACATGATTAATCCTTGGATTGTATTTGTTAAGCCTTCACATTCATATGGGTTCTTCATTACTCATTTTGCTATCACTGCTAATAATGAATTTACAAGTGAGGTTTTTTAGTTTGTCTTCACCTTAGTTTGTCTATTCACATCTAATGTTATGTTATGTAAATTGTTTAATATGAAAACAATATTATATTAGATTATTTTTTAAAAATGTTGAGTAGTGTTATACATTTAAAATAAACATATTTGTATAATTTATATTGGCATAACCTTGCTTGTAGTGAATTGAAACATGGATTTATCGCCCTCACCAAAGTTTCAGGTGATGAAGTGCAGGTATGGGCTCATTCATGCCCAAAATGACATCCTTAATGGCAACATGATATTTGTATTAATGTAACTCATACATATAAGTCAAATGCTTGTTTGTATGAATTACATTAAGGTAAGTGATTATTGTTATAATATTATTCATGCTATCTATTCCACAAGTTAATCTTAAATGGTCAATAATTTTTCTAAGCCACAATTGCCCATTCCAAATGATTCACATATTGACTGCAATTAATTAAACTACAGTTACTATAGATTCATAGCCTTGGTGAGGTATAAAAAAAATCACTTGTAATCAGTGATGACTTAACACAATCCAATGATTAATAATGTTGGAAAAACACTGGTTCAAATCGAGATAGCTCTCTTGAAAGCTCTCCTTGATTTGGACTACAAAATCTATATGTTTGTGAATCCCGAGACCTACACCCAAATTTTCATCTCTGCAAAATTTAAAAGAAATAAACCTATCATACTAAAAAACACCATTCCTTTCAGTCTGTGAGGGGTAAATATAATCCCAAATATTCACCATAAACCTTGAACTAAATTAAACTACAATTGCTACAATTTAATAATTCATAGAATGATTCAAAAATGGATAAAATTATTTATTTTTTAACAAACATTCCAAGCCATATTCACATTTTCATATTCATGTTCGAAAAATTATGTGAAGTCTAAACAAAATCCAAAAATTTATCGTGTTGAAAAACCCCAGTGCAAATTGAGATATGAATCTTAAATTGAGATATTTGCGGTTGAAATATAGTATGCTAACAATAATACAATATTTTGCATACAATTTTAAGATTTCATAGGAATTAGGGTAGAATGTCAATGTACTACAATTAAGTATAATTTTATCTGTAATGAATGAAAAATTCATCCACTTTTAGTAGAAAATGTGTTTAGGATTTGGGCATAAATGTGTGTGTGTGTGTGTTTTCAGGATTTGGGTACACACACACACACACACGTACATATGTATATGTGTATGGGCATGTGGTAGTTCAAATAGATAAAATTGATATCTTGTACTTTGATAATAATAATAGAAAAAGAGAGTAAACTCTGGAAAAAAAAATGTATAAATTAGAACGAAACATTGTATAAATTACAAAAAATCAAAATAAAACACGGTATAAATTAGTTTTATAATATAATTTAGCATTCAAAATTTTTCATTATGAATTTTATATTTTGGTGAGCCTTACACATTTTGTTCAATTATGTAGGGACTTGAACAAGAGTGGTAATGAATGTCTAAGGACAAACAAATAAAAAATGTTTAGAGTCAATGTTGTGTTGACCTTTTTAGGCACCATTTATTTTTGTCATTGAGTATGTTGAAATTTATAAGGCCTTTCATCATAATTGACATTATTTCATTAGTTCCAATGTGCCTAGTGAAGTCACATTGAGGTCATATTGAGATTTTCCTTCGGCCTAAGAGGCTAATTGCAAAAAATAAGAATTTATTGTGCTCTCTTAGTATGTTTTAAGACTCTTTTGTAAAATTTAAAATATTTATGAAAAAATTAATGTTGATTTTGTCTTAATATCTTCCATTCATGTACACCATAGAGATTCTTAGTTGAGTTTTGGTCATCATAACCACTTATTAGTTGACCATCTTAAGCTTTTAAAGCATGCCAAAGCATGGGTTAAGGAAATTAAAGGCAAAATTGCAATAAAATGAAGGATGACACATATGATGAGGTGAATAATAAGTTTAATACCTTGAATCAATTATTTATAGATATTATTCATGCATCTATAGTAGTTGTGAAGAACTTTTGGTGCTTCAACTCATATGCAAGAATGTAGGGGCAATTTTCATGCATTTTCAAAGGTAAAAGATTGGATTTTTATTGGTTTCTAGGTGGGGAAAATATTATTCATGGATTTATAATCTTTATGTATGTTTCAAAAACATTTTATATCTGTTAAAACTCAAACTATGCTTGAATTTTGCTAAGATAGCTCAAATCTCTCTCAAAATTGATTTCAAGCTTAAAATTACCCCAAAACCAACTTGATATCTTGGTGCAGATTGGCATAAATTAGAATGGTTGATACTAGAGTTGAATGAGGTTGTGTAATACCATTTCATGGTGTTTAATATCATCAAGAAGGCTGGATATTTATAAACAATTATTAAGAAGCAAGATTGCTTCAAAACCCTATCGAGAGAGCATGAAACCTATAAATTTGAACTTTTGAGTTGTTTTAAAGATTTATAAAGCACAAAGAATGATTTTTATGCCATATAAATAATATAAAGACACATATTACCAAGTTAAAATCATTAACAAAGGTTTTATACGTGGAAAATGGACTTAGATGACAAACATGCATGAGAAATGATCACCTACAGGCTTGCAAACTTAAAAGTGCATTTTTGGAGTGTTTTTCCAATTGAACATACACTTTAAATTATTTTAATATGCATATGGGGTCCAAAAAATCCTTTAATAAAAATAATTATCTCTTTATACCATGTATAGCTCAAAATATAAAAAAATTATCGAATTGGCATGCTTGCTGCCCTAAGAAATCCTAGATACACAAAAAGGAGCATAACTTAAATTATATTGACCCAAAAAATATTAAATTTGAGATAAATGTGGGAGGAAATATTTATAAACTTTTAGTGATGATTTCATGTCTGTATAATAACTGATGAGATAGAAATGTCAAGATCACAGGCATGTACATGCAAGAATGTTGAATATTAGTTCTCAAGAAACCTAAAAGTGTAAAAACTCAAATTTTATTAATCCAAATGCATTGAAACTTTGTATTTAGGTGTTACAATATTATATAAATGAAATAAAGTTATTTTAAACATTTTTATTCCATTCACAAAGGAATTGAAGAAGTCACTCACAGGGTTTTCAGAGATATCTCTCTCAAGAGCTTCTCAAGCACTAATGGAACTCACACCTACAAGTTTGAACTAAGTCATCATCAAGATCCATGAAGGACATTGTTAGAGGGTTCAAAGTAATTGATATTAGGTATATATTTCATTATTTAAATTTTAATTTAAGTTTTTTAGGACTTAAAGCATGCTTATATAAATTTTAATGCAAAAGAGGCCTCAACAACCTCAAGAAGATCATTTCTTCCCTCTACACCAAAATCAAGGAGAAGAAGTCAAATCAGAAAATAAATTATCTGAGTAGAGATTCATGATGCAGGATTTGAGGAGTTGGTTTAAGACTAAGGGGAGTTTCATCATGCAAAATTGGAAGAGTTAGTTTAAGGCTTAGTCAAGCTTAAGGTCTAAGAGAGAACTTTCCTCCAAAACAAGTCAACTTTATTGATCTTTGATAATCTCAAGCGTCCAACAAGGAATTATATGCCCCCCTCACAACTTAGAGACTTCAAAGCAAGTAATGATGCATGAGAGAAAGAGAATATGTTGATTGAAAGTTAACATTAGCTATATTTCAATTTTCAGCCTTAGTGATGGCATTGATGACAAGTTTGCATGTTTGTCCCCTCACTAAGGACTCCTTTCACTATATGTACTTGATTTTTATAAGTAATTTGAGATACATATATCTAGTTGTGGCTCAACCCTACCAAATTTCAAACTTATAAACACTTTGTTGAGCAATAAAGAAATTGATTTTACCTTCTCATATAATGGTTATTATGTGCAATTGATGAATTGTTTATGTAAGATTGTGATAATTATAACCTATCTCTGATTTATGTCCAATTTTGTGCACCTTTATGCAACAAATTTGATCTTGTGCATGTTGTAGTATGTGTCTCTAAGAGTTCATATAATTCATAGTTGTGATGAATGCTATTTGAGATTCCAAAGATAAGTGGCCATCCTTATAAATATTTTTATAAGCTTAATCCTTTATAAAAAACACTTATGTCCAAGATTCATTAGTGAGTTGTGTATGTGCGAGTGATATTTGAGCTCATTATGATTGTCCTCAAGCAAGTTGAGGTATTAAATTTTAGTGCATCACCTCATAGTTAGTTATAAAATTGTACATTTCTCTCTCTTTTCATTGTCAAGAAGTAGTTTAGGTGAGGATCAAGGTGATTAGTCAAGCGAACCAACCCTCTTTAGAGGTTTACTTACATTATAGGGTACCCACAACCTAGAAGTGATCCCATTGTGTTAATTGGGTGAGGAAGCCTAAAAACCTTCCTAAAAGGTGCAAGCTCAATTTGATAACAGTTATTGGCACACTTGAAGGGAAAAATATTCAAATTACTTCATTTGTTGAGGAATTTTTGGTGTTGTTATTCAACATATCAACCTTTGGAGGCATTTATACAAGTATTAATGGTGACTTTAAGTTATCTACAACTGGTTTAATCAGTCCAAGTGCCTAAAAAGAATCAATTGGTATGTACTTCATTCCTCTATTTTTTGAAAATGCATCTTTTGGATCTTCATATCATTCATATCAAGATAAAAATATTTATGGCTTCACCTCAAGTAGCCTTGAACCAACAATATATTAGTTTTCTCATGACAGTTACGTCCCTCCCACCTCTGCTCATGTTTGTAATCAGGCTTGGCAAAGTCATGTTCTTTTTAATTAACATGAAAAATTATACAAGAGATAAGATTTGAAATTGAGAGATAATGTATAGACAGTGATAGGGAAAGAGAGTACAATAGGCATCAACAAGAGCTTGCATATCAGACTTATATACATTAGCAAGAGGTAAAATCATTGAAGAGATATAATGAGGCTAAAAAGGAGTAAATACAATAGCTACACATGAGAGTACAAAGAATTGAGTCTAAAATATCAAGTTGGAAACAAGAAGAACCCATTAAACCTTCAAGAGATTCTACTTGCTTCAAGATTCTAAGTTTTAAGACTCCCAATCCTATAAAAAAGCTTGTACTTGTGCAAACTCCCCCCATTCTTCCTCAAGATCCTCAACCAAGAAAATTTCCAAGTTTATCAAGCCCCTCATCTAATCCTCAATTTGAAGTTGTCCATGAAGATCTAGGAATATTATAATGTGTGAGGTTTATGGTTGAGTGGAAAGAGAAGAGTGAAGCATCCCTAACATAAGTTTCTTGTCTTCCTTTCAAAGAATCCTTAAATGAAACTACTACTTACAAATCTCAAAGTCTTCTTAATACCTCTTCAGTCCCAAAACACATTCAAGATCAATCCATAATGCCCTATATTCCTATGCCACTAAATGGAACAGGTCTTACCCTCCCACCATATCCCTTTTTGAAGGACCTGTTGTATGGAAGGCAAGAGAAGAACATCCAAGTGAAGAGGATAATTTGTCAAGAGAGGATGATCAAGAGTTATGTTGGTCAAATGAGCTTCAATTTGGAATAGAAGAAGATCAAGTTATATTATTTGAAGAAAAAAATCAAATTACAACTGCAAGTGAGCCTCAAGAAGTCTATCATAAAGATGTTTAAGATGATATGGCAGTAGCTAGTGAGATTACAACAGTGGTTTCACAAGGTAACATCCCTAAACATGAACTAAATAAAGATACAAAAGAAGATGTAGTGATTATAAGTGAACCTTAAGAAGATAAAAGTTAGGATCAAGAAGGTTTTTATGAAGAGTGGAAACAATACATTGAGGTTACTCAAGAAATTGAGACTCTTTGTAGGCCTACATTTCCTAGTGAAGACATTGATAAAGCAGTTACCAATATTGGAAAACATGTTAAAGAAGATGTTGATCAAAGCATATATCAAGTAGACCTTGATGAATTTAGATAGAAGTATTTGGATCACCTTGAATATCTTGAACAACTTACAATAATTGACAAAGTAAATGACATCTCTCAAGATGATATAGAAAGCTAAAAATAATGTTCTCATGAGTCATTAGAGACTAAAGTTGCAGTTGTTCCTATGAATCATAATGTGGTTACATTGGAGATATTTATTAATGTTGAAGAGTAATATGAGGTGAACATTGAACCATATTAAGAGTTTGTCTATATTGGAGGTATGTTTGATTCACTTGGAGATAAGCCATAGAGGTTAAAAAATAGGAAAAGAGCTTATCCAACCAAGATGCCACTCAAACAAAAACTTGTTCTTCATCTTTGTAAATCATATGGAGGGGACCTGAGAGGTTTTGATTTGATCCAGGTGGATTTTGAGTCTTGTACATAGTACTGTTAAATTTCACTTTCCTCCAAGTGTTGTTATGCACATGTTCAGTTGGTAGTTGTAGTAGTTTTCAATCCCTTAAGTATCATTACACACATATTATTATTGATTTGAGGACTCATTGTTCAATTTAAATTTTTAACGAGGAAGGTAAAATATTTTTTATCATTTTTAGATCATATTTGGTGATGATTTTCATGACTCTGTGCCCAATGGACTTCATAAGGCAGTTGGTCTTTTGCTTAGCAAAAAAACAAATTTATAAAGGTTGCCAAGAATGTTGACCTTTTCAGGCACCATTTGTTTTCATCATTAAGTATGTTTAGGTTCATAATGTCTTTAATCATATTTTTCATCCTTTAATTAATGGAAATATGCCTAATGAAGTCACATTGAGATCATATTAAGATTTTCCCTTAGTTTAGGAGGTTAATTATAAAAAATAAACATTTATTATGCCCTCTTAATATGTTTTAAGACTCTTTTGCAAAAGTTAAGATTATTTTGATAGAATTAATATTGTTTTTTTTAAAATATATCCCATGCATATACATTGTATAGAGTCTTAGTTGAGTTTTGGTCTTCATAAGCACTTCTTGGTTGACCATCTTGAGCTTTTAAAGCATGCCAAAGCATGGGTTAAGGAAATTAAAGGAAAACTTGCAAGAAAATGAAGGATGTTGCATATGTCAAGGTGAAGAATAATTTTAATACCTTGAATAAAGTATTTTGATATATTATACATGCATCTACAATAGTTGTGAATATCCTTTGGTGCTCTAACTCTTTGTGAATAGGGGCAATCATGCATTTCAAAGGCCAAAGATTGGATTTTTTTTTTGTTTATAGGTGGGTAAAGGATTATGAATTGATTTATCAGATACATATATTTTTAAAAGACATTTTATGACTGGTAATAACTAAAACTATGCTTGAATTATGCTAAGAGAGCTCAAATCTCTCTCAAAATTGATTTTCAGGGTTAAAATTGCCCCAAAACCAATGTGATATCTTGGTGAAAATGATGCATAGCTCAGAATTGTTGATATGAGGGTTGAATAAGGTGGTGTTCTCACATATTATGGTGTTTATTATCAATTATAATTCTATATCTTTATGAAAAGTTGTTAAGAAATAAGATTGCTTCAAAACCCTTGAAAACCCTATTTAGAGAGCATGAAACCTATAATTTTTAACTTTGGAATTCTTTTCAAGATCTATAAAGCATAAATAATGATTTTATGCCCTATTAATTATATAAAGACACCTTATATGCAAGTTATAAGCATTAACAAAGTTTTTATGCCTAGAAAATGGACCTAGATGACAAGCATGCATGAGAAATGAACACTTACAAGCTTGCAGACCTAAACGTGCATTTTAGAAGTGTTTTTGAAATTGAAAATGCACTTTTAATGATTTAAATATGTATAAGGGATACATATATTAAATTAAAAAATATTATTATCTCTTGATACCAAGTATATATCAAAATATAAAAATTTACCAAACTGGCATGTTTGCTGCCCTAAGAGATCCTAAATCCACAAAAAAGAGCATAACTTGAGTTATATTTACGCAAAAACCTATGAAATTTGAATTAAAGTTTATGGGAAAAATTTAAAAACTTTATTGTTTGTCTCATGTTTTTATAGTACTTGATGAGAGATAAAATTCAAAATTACAGGCCTATACATGCAAAAATGTTGAAAACTAGTTGTCAAGAAGCCCAAAAGTGCAAAAACTCAAGTTTTATTAATACATATGCATTGAAACTTTGTATTTAGGTGTGAAAAGGTTATATAAATGAAATAAAATTGTTTTATACCTTTTTAATCCATTAATTAAGGAATTAAATAAGATATATCGAGAGAGAGAGAGAGAAAGCTTGTCAAGCACTAATGGATCTCACACCTACAAGTTTGAACTAAGTCATCATCAAGAGCCATGAAGGACATTGTGAGAGGCATAAAAGTAGTTGATATCAAGTATATATTTCATTATTTAACCTTTAATTGAATTTTTTTAGGACTTAAAGCATGCTCATATAACTTTTAATGCAAAAGAAGACTTGGACAACCTCAAGAATATCATTTCTTCCCTCTATGCCAAAATCAAGGATAGTAAGTCAAATAAAATAATAAATTATATAAGTGGAGATTAATTATTAAATATTTGAGTATTTTGATGAATACTAAGTGGATTTTCATCATGCAATATTCGGTGAGTTGGCTGAAGACTAAGTGGAGTTTCATCATGCAAGATTGGAAGAGTTAGTTGAAGGCTAAGTCAAGCTTAAGTTCTAAGAGACAACTCTCATCCAAAATAGGCCAAATTTATTTATCTTTGACAATATAAAGTTTCCAATAAATAATTATATGTCCCCCTCACAATTTGGAGACTTCAAATCAAGTTTATGAGACATTATAGAAAGAAGATGCCAATAAAATTTAACTTCAGCTATGTTTCAGTTTTCAGCCTTAATAAGGGCATTGATGACAAGTTTTCATGCTTGTACCCTCAATAAAGACTCCTTTCACTATGTGTAATTGATTTTTATAATTAATTTAAGATACCTCTCACTGGTTATGGCTCAACCTTTCCAAATTTTAGACTTGTAAACACCTTCTTGAATAATAAAGAAACTGATTTTACCTTCTCATATGTTGGATATTGTGTGCAATTGAGGAATTATTGATGCAAGTTTATGATAATTACAATATATCCCTAATTTATGTCCAATTTTATGCTCCTTTATGATGTGCATTTCATTTTGTGTAGGTTATTGTTTGTGTCTCTTAGAGTTTATGTAATTCATAGTTGTGATGAATGTTATTTGAGCTTCCTAAGACAAGTGGTCATCCTTCTAAGTATTGTTATAAGTTGAATCCTTTATAAAAACACTTATGCCCAAGATAAATTGGTGAGTTATGAGTTATGTATGTGTGATTGCTCTTTCATTTCATTTTATGTGTGTTCAGGCAAGTTGAGGTATTCAAATTTGGAGAATCACTTCATAGTTTGTCATGAAAGTATAAAAATCTCTCTCTCTCTTTTCATTATCAAAAAGTAGTTTATGTGAGGATAAAGGTGATTAATTAAGGCTACCAAACCTCTCTCGAGGTTTACTTCCACTATAGGACACCCATAACCTAGAAATGATCTCATTGTGTCAATTGGGTGAGGAAGCCCAGAAACCTTCATCAAGGGTGCAAGCTCAATTTGACAACATGTTGTGAAAATAATAAGTTGTTTTGAAAATTTGCACATGTTAAAGTATTAATTTGATAGGATTTTTAATTTTGATATTAAATGAAAGGATATATTGTATTTTATAGCCAATATAAAAATCTAATATTATTGAACTCAATATTTGCATTTATTCATGCAAATCATAAATTGAGATATTCATAGTTGAATATTTTGTAGTAACAATAGTAAAATATATTGTTTATAAGTTTTAGATTTCATGTGAATTAGGGCAGAGTATCAATGCTCAACTATTGGGTATAAATATATTTATAATTAATGAAAATTTCATCTACTTATATTAAAAAATATGTCCAATATTTGGGCCCCACATGCCCAAATACCCTCTCAACTATTGGGCTTCATTCAACTAATACCAAGAGTCTGAAAATAACATAATAGTAAAACACATTAAAAAGTGTGATCAAGTATATGTAGCAACATTAGAATAAAATGGGTATAGATCATCCTTAGAAGGCAAAACAACATAAGAAAAGAGCTATCATGACAGTGGATTTGAAGGCATCCAACCATCTGAAGAATTTTTTAGCGAACCTTAAGGCACGAGCACACCCCATCTAAGAGGAGGGGGAATAATAATACTAGTTTGTTCACCACCCTACACTATAAAATTCCAATAAGATGATCTAATGGGGGTATCTACCCTCAACACCTAGACATCGATGGAGCCACTCATGTAGCCATTTATTTAATTTAAATATTCCTTATAATTTTTTTTTAAAGCTCAATAGTTTCAGTTATTAAGGGCCATATAAGGCACTTATAATTATGGGCCTTGAAAAGAATTACCTTTCCTTACCACTTGTTATCATGGTTTTTGAACAATGGTAAAAAAATTTCAAAAATAATGGACATCAAAATTGGTCAATAATTTGTTCATTTTTTGAGGAAATTAATCGAAGTGAAAATCAAGAAATGTATGTCAGGCATCTAGAACAACAAACATGCTATGATACCAGCTATTAGGAACCCCACGGAAGCACAATTGATTACCATATACAAGCAACTAAATATGCGGAATTAACCAGAAGCAACAAGTAACTAGAATCAGAAACAATACAAAATATGAGAGACAATACACAACTTGTATTAATACTCATCCAGAAAAGAATACAATAAAGAAGATGCCACTTCTTCTTCAAACCTCTCAGAGGCTTCCCACACCTCAAGTGTACAGTAATTCTTTCCTCAAAGCTCTCTCTCTTATGGTCCCAACACACAACTCAAACACAGAGTTGGTGTTCACCTCCAACCAGTCAGTATCCACTACTGCCAGTACACCGAGTATACAACCATACTCAACTGAGTACACAAAGTACTCCAAGTAGATATCCCTTGAACTGCAACAACCTGCACCTCAAATGATCTTACTTATGGAAGGAACTACCTTGCCTTCCTCTTTGCTCTCCAACTGAATACACACCATACTCCAAGTAGATCCTGCCTGATCCTGCCCCCTGTTGTGTTGTTGTCACCTTGATTCTGCTGCCACCTGCAAATCAACTTGGTTCTGCACACCTACAAACCTAGACCATGCACACACATACACCTACAGATAAATGATCTTACTTACCATGTAGATCTCCAAACGTGGCCTTGCACACCTGCTGACCAAGATGCTACATACATGAAGAACCCTTCTGATTCTCCAAACCAACACCCATACTTGGCACTGTGGCACTAGGAGGAACACACCTTGCTCTCTTCACACACAGAAGGAGCTAATATTTGCTCTCTTACTCTCTAGCCCAAATTACAATACAGCCCATGAGCCTATTATATAGATCTCATACAAACAATAATTAGACACCTAATTACAATAAGTAGATCCGCAGCTTTAAGTCTAAAATTAGCTCTTAACATGCACACACTCAGTTTGTTAACAAACTGTCCGTAACACTCGCAGTTCCGAACTGCACAGGCGACCGACGTCGGTCCCTGTCTGCCTGGAGGTGACCGACGTCGGCCGACTACTGCCGACATCGGTTGCATTCCTGTCCACCACTGGCCGATGTTGGTTGGCCTAACTGACGCTAGTGACTGTGACACTCAGCAACCTCCTTCCTCCATGTTTGCATCAGTGAAGCTTTTAGCTCCACAACCTAACAATGTAAAATGTTGGGAAATTTTAACAAAGATTCTTCTTCAAGTTCAAATGTGTAAAAAGTGTTTGAGATCATGTCGAATCCCAGAGGCATGTTTGCATACCCATTAAAACTTTTTGGTGTTAAAAACACCTATAGTGGGATATGAGCACCCTAAAAGCACCAACGACAAAACTCATAGACATTGTAAGAACCACTATTGAGACACATCGGTGTTACAAACACAATCATCAGAGTTTCACACATATAAACAACACCACTAAGGCTCGCCTACCATATCAACACTCGCTCAAATCTTGGGTGCCCTATTTGCACACTTTTAAATGCCACCTTTTTCTCAGTAATCTTTTCTTTTCAACCATTAATGGCATCTTCCTCCTTGTGCATGTCAATCTTAATATATATTTTTGCCCCTATCATTCACTCTTCACCTCTCTATTAAATTTTTTTAGCTCTTAGTGGATCTCACTTGCTTCTGTTACATCCTTGCATTTGACCTTCTTTATTGTTGTTCACCATCCATGAGGTCCTCATAGAAAAACTAGGGTTTTGAATCTTATTTAGAGGTAAGCCTTTTAATTTCCCCTTATTCATTTAAAAATAAATTTCATGATCTTTTCAAAAACCCTCTCTTAATTATCTTGATCTATGAACCCTCTTGTTTGTATTCTTTTCTAGAGATTTTTGGTTAAAAAATAAATCATTTTCTACAAACACATTAAAACCTTAGATTTTCCTACAAAGATCCATCTCTCTATTTTACACCTTTTGATCCCCGCCTTCTCCCTAAATGGACCTCACACCTAGTGCTAACAACCTTGTTAGATCATTAGAGGTTTTCATCACCACTATTGGGACCTAACAATATTACAAACACCACTATCAGAACCCAAAGGTAGTGCTAACTGTTAGGTTGTGGAGCTAAAAGCTTCACCCAGATGCAAACATGGAGGGTTGCTGAGTGTCACAGTCACCAACGTCGGCAGGCCACACTGACATCGGGCAGGGGTCGACAGAAAGCAACCGACATCAGTCAGTAGTCGGCCGACGTCGGTCACCTCCAGGCAGACAGGGACCGACGTCGGTCACCTGTGCGTTCCATAACTGGTTATTGATGAACAGTTAGTTTGTTGAATGAGTTGTTTGCATGTTAAAGACTACTTTGAGTCTTGAGCCGCTTGTCTAATTATTGTATGCATGGGATCTATATAATAGACTCATGGGCTTTATTTTAAAGTGTAGAACTAGGAGAGTTCTTCCCATGGTGGAATCACAAGGGTTCTTCCAGGTATGTAAGATCAGGATTGATCTGTAGGGTGTGCAAGATCAGGTTGGATATCTACATGTGATAAGTAAGATCAGTTTGGTCTATAGGGGTGTGTGTGTGCGAGGGTCAAAAGGAGATCTGCGGGGTAGCAAGATCCAAGGTGACAGCAACACATCAAAGAGCAAGATCATGGTGAGATCTACTTGGAGTACCGGTTCATACTCGATTGTAATGGCAGTATTGTAATGACTGGTTGAGGTGAACAACAGCTCTGTATTAGCCGTTTGTTGTGACCTGTCTTGAGAGAAGATAACTCTTGAGGGAAGATTATTGGTATGCCCACAAAGTGGAAGAAGAGTGTGATCTCTTTATTGTAATTTCCTTCTGGAATGAGTTGAATACAATTGTGTGTTGCCTCTCATATTTTGTGTTATTTCTTATTTCTAGTTACTTGTACTTTTGGTTAAATTCTGCATTTAGTTGCTAATACAAAGTTAATCAAGTGTGCTCTTAATTCTGACAAGTGGTGTCAGAGCTTTTTGGAACCTAGGGTCTGTCAATTGGTATCAGAGCGAGGTTGGAGGTTCTCAGAGCGAGGTTTACTAACAGGTGGTTTAGATCTGGTTAGTGTTTGTTGATTATAGGTCACTCTCAAGGGTTTTTGATTGAGTGGGAGTATAGCAACGACAAAAGAAGGTAAGCTGAGAATGGAGAAATTCAAACACAGGTGTAGCATCATAGGGTGTGTGGTGGTTGGTCTTCAAGATTGAGCTTGAAGAGGGATATAAGCCAGGATACATATTAGACAATGTAATGGTACAGGTACAGGTGCATCTATTTATCTTCAAGTGGGATATTGTTAGGTTGTGGAGCTAAAAACTTCACCTGGATGCAAACATGGAGGGTTTTTGAGTGTCACAGTCACCGACGTCGGCAGGCCACACTAACGTTGAGCAGGGGTCGATAGAAAGCAACCGACATCGGTCACCTCTAGGCAGACAGGGACTGACGTCGATCGCCTGTGCGTTCCAAAACTGGTTGTTGATGAACAATTAGTTTTTTGAACGATTTGTTTACATGTTAAAGACTACTTCGAGTCTTGAGCCGCTTGTCTAATTATTGTATGCATGGGATCTATATAATAGACTCATGGGCTATATTGTAAAGTGTAGAACTCGGAGAGTTCATCCCATGGTGGAATCACAAGGGTTCTTCCAGGTATGTAAGATCAGGATTGATCTGCAGGGTGTGCAAGATCAAGTTGGAGATCTACATGTGATAAGTAAGATCAGGTTGGTCTGCAGGGGTGTGTGTGTGCGAGGGTCAAAAGGAGATCTGCGGGGTAGCAAGATCTAAGGTGACAGCAACACATCAAGGAGCAAGATCATGGTGAGATCTACTTGGAGTACCAGTTCGTACTCAGTTGTACTAGCAGTATTGTACTGACTGGTTAAGGTGAACAACAGCTCTGTGTTAGCTGTTTGTTGTGACCTGTCTTGAGAGAAGATAACTCTTGAGGGAAGATTACTGGTATGCCCATGAAGTGGAAGAAGAGTGTGATCTCTTTATTGTAATTTCATTCTAGAATGAGTTGAATACAATTGTGTGTTGCCTCTCATATTCTGTGTTATTTATTATTTCTAGTTACTTGTACTTCTGGTTAAATTCCACATTTAGTTGCTAATACAAAGGTAATCAAGTGTGCTCTTAATTTTGACAAGTGGTGTCAGAGCTTTTTGGAACCTAGGGCCTGTCAATTGGTATTAGAGCGAGGTTGGAGGTTCTCAGAGCGAGGTTTACTAATAGGTGGTTCAGATCTGGTTAGTGTTTATTGATTACAGGTCACTCTCAGGGGTTTCTGATTGAGTGGGAGTATAACAACGGTAGAAGAAGGTAAGATGAGAATGGAGAAATTCAGACACAAGTGTAGCACCACAGGGTGTGTGGTGGTTGGTCTTTAAGATTGAGCTTGAAGAGGGATACAAGCCAGGATATAGATTAGACAATGTACTGGTACAGGTACAGGTGTAACTGTTTATCTCCAAGTGGGAGATTGTTAGGTTATGGAGCTAAAAGCTTCACCCAGATGCAAACATGGAGGGTTACTGAGTGTCACAGTCACCGACGTCGGCAGGCCACACCGACGTCAGGTAGGGGTTGATAGAAAGCAACCGACATCGGTCAGTAGTCGGCCAATGTCGGTCACCTCCAGGCAGACAGGGACCGACGTCAGTCGCCTGTGCATTCCAAAACTGGTTGTTGACAAACAGTTAGTTTGTTGAATGAGTTGTTTGCATGTTAAAGACTACTTCGAGTCTTGAGCCGCTTGTCTAATTATTGTATGCATGGGATCTATATAATAGACTCATGGGCTATATTGTAAAGTGTAGAACTAGGAGAGTTCTTCCCATGGTGGAATCACAAGGGTTCTTCTAGGTATGTAAGATCAGGATTGATCTGTAGGGTGTGCAAGATCAGGTTGGAGATCTACATGTGATAAGTAAGATCAGGTTGGTCTGCAGGGGTGTGTGTGTGCGAGGGTCAAAAAGAGATCTGTGGGGTAGCAAGATCCAAGGTGATAGCAACACATCAAGGAGCAAGATCATGGTGAGATCTACTTGGAGTACCGGTTCATACTCGGTTGTACTGGCAGTATTATACTGACTGGTTGAGGTGAACAACAGCTCTGTGTTAGCCGTTTGTTGTGACCTGTCTTGAGAGAAGATAACTCTTGAGGGAAGATTACTGGTATGCCCACGAAGTGGAAGAAGAGTGTGATCTCTTTATTATAATTTCCTTCTGGAATGAGTTGAATACAATTGTGTGTTGCCTCTCATATTCTGTGTTATTTCTTATTTCTAGTTACTTGTACTCCTGGTTAAATTCTGCATTTAGTTGCTAATACAAAGGTAATCAAGTGTGCTCTTAATTCTGACAAGTGCTATTAGAGCTTTTTGGAACCTAGGGCCTGTCAATTGGTATCAGAGCGAGGTTGGAGGTTCTCAGAACGAGGTTTACTAACAGGTGGTTCAGATCTGGTTAGTGTTTCTTGATTACAGGTCATTCTCAGGGGTTTCTGATTGAGTGGGAGTATAGCAATGGTAGAAGAAGGTACGCTGAGAATGGAGAAATTCAGACACAGGTGTAGCACCACAGGGTGTGTGGTGGTTGGTCTTCAATATTGAGCTTGAAGAGGGATACAAGCTAGGATAGAGATTAGACAATGTACTGGTACAGGTACATGTGCAGCTATTTATCTCCAAGTGGGAGATTGTTAGGTTTTAGAGCTAAAAGCTTCATGTGGATGCAAACATGGAGGGTTACTGAGTGTCACGGTCATCGACGTCGGCAGGCCACACCGACGTCGGGCAGGGGTCGACAAAAAGCAACCAACATTGGTCAGTAGTTGATCGAAGTCGGTCACCTCTAGGTAGACAGGGATCGACGTCAATCACCTGTGCGTTCCAGAACTAGTTGTTGACGAACAGTTAGTTTGTTGAATGAGTTGTTTGCATGTTAAAGACTACTTCGAGTCTTGAGCCGCTTGTCTAATTATTGTATGCATGGGATCTATATAATAGACTCATGGGCTATATTGTAAAGTGTAGAACTAGGAGAGTTCTTCCCATGGTGGAATCATAAGGGTTCTTCCAGGTATGTAAGATCAGGATTGATCTGCAGGGTGTGCAAGATCAGGTTGGAGATCTACATGTGATAAGTAAGATCAGGTTGGTCTACAGAGGTGTGTGTGTGCGAGGGTCAAAAGGAGATCTGCGGGGTAGCAAGATTCAAGGTGACAGCAACACATCAAGGAACAAGATCATGGTGAGATCTACTTGGAGTACCGGTTCGTACTCAATTGTACTGGCAGTATTGTACTGACTGGTTAAGGTGAACAACAGCTCTGTGTTAGCCATTTGTTGTGACATGTCTTGAGAGAAGATAACTCTTGAGGGAAGATTACTGGTATGCCCACGAAGTGGAAGAAGAGTGTGATCTCTTTATTGTAATTTCCTTCTGGAATGAGTTGAATACAATTGTGTGTTGCCTCTCATATTCTGTGTTATTTCTTATTTCTAGTTACTTGTACTTCTGGTTAAATTCCGCATTTAGTTGCTAATACAAAGGTAATCAAGTGTGCTCTTAATTCTGACAAGTGGTGTCAGAGCTTTTTGGAACTTAGGGCCTATCAATTGATATAAGAGCGAGGTTGGAGGTTCTCAAAGTGAGGTTTACTAACAGGTGGTTCAGATCTGGTTAGTGTTTGTTGATTACAGGTCACTCTCAGGGGTTTTTGATTGAGTGGGAGTATAACAACGACAAAAGAAGGTAAGCTGAGAATGGATAAATTCAGACACAGGTGTAGCACCACAGGGTGTGTGGCATTTGGTCTTCAAGATTGAGCTTGAAGAGGGTTACAAGCCAGGATACATATTAGATAATGTATTGGTACAGGTACATGTGCAGCTGTTTATCTCCAAGTGGGAGATTGTTAGGTTGTGGAGCTAAAAGCTTCACCTGGATGCAAACATAGAGGGTTGTTGAGTGTCACAGTCACCGACGTCGGCAGGCCACACCGACGTCGGGCAGGGGTCGACAAAAAGCAACCGACATCGGTCAGTAGTCAGCCGACGTCGGTCACCTCCAGGCAGACAGGGACCGACGTCAGTTGCCTGTGCATTCCAGAACTGGTTGTTGATGAACAGTTAGTTTGTTGAACGAGTTGTTTGCATGTTAAAGACTACTTCGAGTCTTGAGCTGCTTGTCTAATTATTGTATGCATGGGATCTATATAATAGACTCATGGGCTGTATTATAAAGTGTAGAACTAGGAGAGTTCTTCCCATGGTGGAATCACAAGGGTTCTTCCAGGTATGTAAGATCAGGATTGATCTGCAGGGTGTGCAAGATCAGGTTGGAGATCTACATGTGATAAGTAAGATTAGGTTGGTCTGTAGGGGTGTGTGTGTGCGAAGGTCAAAAGGAGATCTGCAGGGTAACAAGATCCAAGGTGACAACAACACATCAAGGAGCAAGATCATGGTGAGATCTATTTGGAGTATCGGTTCGTACTCAGTTGTACTGGCAGTATTGTACTAACTGGTTGAGGTGAACAACAACTCTGTGTTAGCCATTTGTTGTGACCTGTCTTGAGAGAAGATAACTCTTGAGGGAAGATTACTGGTATGCCCACGAAGTGGAAGAAGAGTGTGATCTCTTTATTGTAATTTCCTTCTGGAATGAGTTGAATACAATTTTGTGTTGCCTCTCATATTCTGTGTTATTTCTTATTTCTAGTTACTTGTACTTTTGGTTAAATTCCGCATTTAGTTGCTAATACAAAGGTAATAAAGTGTGCTCTTAATTTTGGCAAGTTTTGTCAGAGCTTTGTGGGACATAGTTCGTATCACTAACATGTCTATACAAACCTGAGGTAGTGCGTGCACATCCCTTGGAGCTTGATTACCATGCAAGCACCCTATCAGACTCCCTCTATTGTATAAGCACTTTTCCTAAAAAGTAAGGTTTTTGTTGGTTTTTTTGACATATCTTCTTTGTCAACTACAATACAATGCCAATTCATCTTCTAGGAGGTGTGATTTTATTTGATGTCAACATCTATTACTCCTACCATGGGTACCCCAAAGAAAACTCCTCCAAAGAAGATTCTATGAGGAGAAGATGAATCAAAGATTAAATACTTATTTTAGGGTGTTGTTCCTCCATCAAGTCTGGAATCAAATGTTGAGAGTACAACAAACACATATATAGGGCATATCAATATGGATGACTTATTAAACATAATGAATGGAGTGCACAAGGTAGACTATGGTTAGAGTATACATGAAAATGGATTGGCAAATGCAATTTCTTTTCTAAGCTTAGTGCAAAGTCCAAAATTGGTCTTAATTGTAGATGAACACTATGACCCTAAGAAAAGACAAGTGTTAAATCCCAAAGGAGAATATGTCATATGTTTAACTCCATAACATATTGATAAGTTATTATAGTTTCCATAATGAGAATCACATGTGAATTATCTCTTGCTTTAGCTCAATAGTTTTGGGATTATAATACCAATTCTTATACAAAATGGGTAAATAAACAATGGCTGATAAAGCCTAAACATTAAGTGACAAAGCTCCCAAATAATCTCTTTAGGTTTAAATTTATGAATGAAGTAAATGATATAATCACACTTTTACAAAGGGTAGTTGGAAGTTAAGAGGCAAGATACTTTTAGACTTGGATGTATAGGCACATATGGATTATTCATCAGAATAAACAATATATCAATTGAGGTCAAATGATTAGTGAATCAATCCACAAGTAACTAATTGAATTCATAATGCTGAAGGGCCACATGATTGTTATCTAATAAGGTGGTGAAGTTTGTATCTCCTTGGGGAACTACCCATGGGGAAGAAGGACTTCTCAAAGGATGAGGAGAGTCTTCTTGTTTAGAGATGTACTCCATGGATGAGGGGGTAGAACAGGTTGATTGGTTTGGTGATGGGTTATTTCTGCTAATTTCTTTCATTATTGGTGAGTTACAACCATGCAAGATAAGGGAGAGAGAATGCAAAAACAATCTCACCACTCAAACAAAGAGAAGACAAGAAATGATAAAGGAAATCAAACACACACTAAAAATCATGTTAAGTCCTAAAGTTCTTTTTAGTCTCTCTTTTGGCGTATGCCTTAAGATTTATAAAAAATCATGTGACTCCACTTGGGTTGATAGAACATGTACTAGAAAGGAAATCTATGGATGGTTTCAAGTTGTTCACACTCTCAAAAATATTTGTATTGGAAATCAATACATGGCTTGGTATTGGGGACTACCCCTTCTCTTCACACACCGTAGTGATAACGGTATCGGGTGTTTAGTCAATATATATCAATTTCTAGAGTGTATATTCAACTAGAGAGCTAAGTCAATTCTCCCCTTGGTAATTTCCTCCAAGTAGGATCATCAAGAAAGGGTAAGGTGATCACCAGGTGATGAAATCCTAGTCGGCCCTTATGTCAATTTATTTTGATATTTGATTGATATAGGTGGTTTGGTTTGTGTGTTTGATACAAGTGATGCTTCCATTGAATTAATTTGATTTAATTTAACTTAGTGAGTTAAACTTGCAAGCAATCAATGTATGTAGTTGATTTTAAGCCCAAAAGGAATTTTTGATTTTGTTTATGAGCATAGAGATAAGAAAAAAGAAAGCACCTAGATACAACTGTGAACCCAAAAAAATAATCAAGGGTCCCACTAGGCATGCCAAAATGTTACAAAGAATTTTAGATTATATTTTGAAGAAGGAAGAAGAAGTAAACTAGATACGGGTAAGGTATAAAAACTTGTTTGGTTGTGCACACATTGAATTAGATGATTGTAGAGAGATCTTCTTTGGCTTGGGAGGAATGACCTATAGAAAAGAAAGCACTAAAGCAAATAATTGGTTAGATAGATAGTTGGGTGGATTACTTAGCACTAGCTAGATCCAAGAAGCATGAGCTCCTTAGAAGGTTGTCGATCCATGGTTTTAAATAATTAAGTTTAGAAATTGAAAGATAAAGTACTTTCATAAAACATAGAAGATGTTGAAATTAAGTAAACAAAATGCTTGATAAAAAAATTGACTAATTATAGTAATAAGTAGGTCAATACTAATGCTAAATGGGTTAGGTGTGGTTTAGAAAATAGATTGGGCCTTTGTGAATAGATAGAGGTAGAGAAAGTTGGATTTGGTTGAGGGTAAGTGGGTGAAATAGCTTGTTGGTATTTTGTACCACAGTGACCATCAATGGTTAAGGTGAGCATTGGTGGTTGAGGTGACCGTCGGTGGTTAGGGTAACCATCAGTAAGTGGGATAGACCATCGATGGTCAGGATGACTATTGGTGGTTACTATGGGTTGGGTCTGGATAATAAAAGGATATTTGGATGGGGTTATAGAATGAGTTTTTGAGAGATTGGCTTGGGCTTAGTTGATTGTGAAGTACAAACAAAGTTACTAAATAATTAAAAATAGATACTTAGCTTGTCATCGGTTGATCAAGTTAATGGTTGAGGTAGTGGAGTCTGGAGCAATTCTAGTAGAGTAATGGTACTTGGTTGTTGGCCAATGGGTGGTATCACTTCAGCTCTCTATCGTGATGGCTGGATTTTTGGAAGAACACCTACAAAAGAAACTCTAGATACAAAAGCTCTTGATAGTTACAGATTATTGATTGATTATGGATCCTTTTTTTCACCTCCTACTCCTCTCTTCTTATAGGAAGGAAGGAGAGGTGCAACAATACATTAACAAGAGGTTTAACTTTTCTAAATATAACTTGTGCATGCATTGGCTTGCACATGAATTAGATAATATAATTATAGAAAAGCAAGTTGGAGTGATGTGAAAGTTAAGTGGTTTAGATGGTTGAAATTGACTATCGGCGATCAGGGTGACCATCGATGGTCGAGGGTCAAGGTCAAGTTGAGTTAAAAAAGTCGGTCAATCTAACTAGAGTTAGGTGGGTTAAGTTTGGTTTGTGGTCGAAAGGTCAAGGTTAGGCTCAAGGGGGTCTTGAGATTGTCTAGGGGAATTATGACATTTAGAACCTCATGTGTATATTTATGGTGTCTACACAGAGAACCATGGATCTTGTATTTAAAGATTTGAAAAATAAGATATTTATGGTATATTTGGATGACCCAACAATATTTTTCAAAAAAGATAGAAGATCATTATGAACACCTCAAAAAAGTGTTCAAAAAATGTTGACTACATGGTATTTCTCTCATCCCAAGAAAATTTGTTTTTGGATTAACTGAAGGAAAAATTCTTGGATAAATGAATTAAGAATCAAGATTGATCTACAAATGATTGAAGCAATCTAGAAGTGGTCTTTGCTGACTAGTAAATTATGTTAGGGTGTGGAGCTAAAAGCTTCAACTGTTTGCACACACAAGAAAAGGATGCTGAAGAACCAGAGCCACCGGCGTCAGCAGTATGACCGACGTCGGTCAAGTGCAGTGGAAAAGGAAACTGGTGATGGCAGAGAGTCAGCCGACGTCAACAGCACTAGACAAGCAGGGACCGACGTCGGTCGCCTGTGCAGTCCAGAACTGCTGTTGATGAACAGTCAGTTAGTTAAACTTAGTGTTTGCATGCTAAGGGGCTAATTTAAGTCGCGAGCTGTGTGTCTAATTCTAGTAGTTAGATTTCTATTTTTATAACCATGGGATTCTATTTAAAGACCCATGAGGCATGTATTGTAATTATCAAATTGATCAAGTAAGAGCATTGAAGCAAGCAAGGTCAAGGAGATCTACAGGTGTAAGGTCAAGGAGATCAGCTGAAGCATTCAAGGAGGGATAGCAACTCAGGTTGTACAGTTGGGTTTGTGTTGAGCAAGAGAGAGAGGGAAGAAGGTCTTGAGGTGTGGTAAGCCTTTGAGGTGGAGGAAGAAGTGGCATCTTCCTTATTGTATTTTCTTCTAGTATTATCTAATACAAGTGTGTGTATTGTCTCTCAAATTCTTTGATGTCTCATGTTTCTAGTTTCTTAATCATTCTGGTATAATTCTGTGTTCTATTGCTCATATATAAGTAATCAATTGTGCTTCCGTTGGATAAGGGGTCACCTAATAGTTGGTATCAGAGCTACGGTTTGCAGGAAGCAGGTTATTGTTTTTGATTACAGGTCATTCACAGGGTTTTTTGATTGAGTGGGAGTTCAGCAATGGCAGAAGAAAGTAAGCTACGAATGGAGAAGTTTAACGGCAAGAATTTTCAACACTGGAGGATGCAGATTGAGGACTATCTGTATCAGAAGGATCTGTACTTACCGTTGGGTGGGGTTGCATGCAAGCCCACAGATATGAAGGATGAAGAATGGAGTGTTCTTGATCAGAAGGCTCTCGGTTCCATAAGGTTGAGTCTTGGAGTGTCTGTGATTTCCAGCTTATCACAGTGCAGGACAACGGAAGAGTTGATAAAGTCCTTGATGAATTTATATGAAAAGCCCTCGGCTTCTAATAAGGTATATCTTATGAAGCAACTATTTACTTTGAAAATGCAGGAAGGTGGATCGGTACATACTCATCTCAGTGATTTCCATGGTTTGGTAAACCAATTAGCTTCAGTCAATATTGTTTTTGATGATGAGGTAAAGGCTCTCTTGATTTTGTGTTCTTTGCCTGAAAGTTGGGACAGTTTGGTTATGGCAGTAAGTAATTCTGCATCTGCTTCTAAAATCTTAAAAGTTGATGATGTTGTGAGTGTGATCTTGAATGAAGAAATACGCAGGAGAAGCACAGGTGAATCATCAGGGAATGCTCTAAGTGTGGAAAGTAGGGGAAGGCAAAAGGAGAAGATTGAGCAAGGGAAATCAAGGTTGGGAAGGAGATCCGAGTCCAAAGGTATTACCTGCTGGTTTTGTGGAAAGAAAGGACATACAAAGAAGGAGTGTTGGTTGAGAGATAAAGAGAATCAACATGCAGGAATTGAAGAAGCAAAGGATGCAAATATTGTGGTACAGGATGCTCTCATACTTTCTTTGGATAATCAGGTAGGATCATGGATTTTAGATTTTGGTTCATCTTTTCATGCATCCCCAAACAGAGATTTGTTTCATGAGTATGAACAGGGAGACTTTGGAGTGCTCTATTTAGGGGATGGTATGCCTTGTCAGATAGTTGGCAAAGGGAAAGTGCAGCTGAGATTGCAGATTGACAACACATGAGTGTTGAAGGAGGTCATGCATGTTCCAATTCTGAAGCAGAGTTTGATTTCTGTAGGAAGGTTGGGTGATGAGGGATGCACAATAACCCTCACAGCGGACTCTTGGAAGGTTACCAAGGGAGCACTTGTTTTAGCAAGAGGTAAGAAAGTAGGTACTCTTTATCTATCTACTTGTACTACTGATTCTACTTTTGGTATAGATTTGAAGATGTGATCTAATAGGCTGGGTCACATGAATAGGAAGGGAATGGAAGTTCTTGACTCAAAAGGTATGTGTTCAAATTCAGAAAGCATAGATAGAGTTCATTGCAGGAAGAGGAAATTTGAGGCTTTTGACAAGAACAAGGAAGTCTTGGTGTTTTTGGAGGAGATGAAGGCCAGAGAATAGTTATAGGCACTGAATAAATCTGAGCAGGGCAACATGGACAGAGATATGATCCAAGAAGAGCTCGCGGATGAAGAATTCATCACTCACAGGAACACACAGGCATCGATGTCGGTTACTTGGAACCGATGTCGGTCAGTCAGACACCGACATCGGTCTTGTGCAGACCAGCAGGGTCGGTAGGTCGGGCAGGAGAAGTCCGATGTCGGTCATCAGGACCGACGTCGGCAGGGGGGACACCGGCGTCGGCCAGGGGTAACGACGTCGGCAGTCAGGGTCAGTGCAGGGAACCGACATCGATCGGAAGCAGACTGGGAGATGGCCGAGATCGGTCACTGGAACAGATGATGGGTGGACAGTTAGTTGTCAAGGAGTCTCAAACACCCATATAGAGGTCAGAAAAGGTATGTGAACCTCATATTCGTTGTTCACCTTCTTTATATTTCTTACTGATAGTCAAGAAGTAGGAAGACCGAAGAAGCAATGCAGGTAGAATCCAGAAATAGTGGGAGCTTGACATGGATGAGGAGTGTGAGTCCTTGGAGTAGAGCCAAACAGGTATTTGTTGGTGGAGTTGTCAGCTGGATAGAGGGATGGATTCCCGTTTTAGAGAAGAGAGTGGATGGACATCTGAGACAGAAGGCTATGGTATATGGTCTTGAGTTATGCTGCAGACAATGGAGGTTTGACCATTTTATTTTATCTTTACCAGGTTGGATAATATTAGCTACATTATCCTGTTACTATTTTGTGTTACTTTTTGTAGGGTTTCATATACAGGGAGTTTTTTGAGCTAAGGGTAGAGTTGGTTCAGAAGTATGTCATGAAGAATTTGGGAGCAACAAAATTATTGTGGCATAAGTGATAGGTATAGCATCACAGGTTTGCGTGGTGGTTGGTCTTCAAGGGTGACTTTGAAGAGGGATACAGAGCCTAAGGAACAAAATAGATGGTGTATAGGTACATGTACAAGTTGCAACTATTTATCTCCAAGTGGGAGATTGTTAGGGTGTGGAGCTAAAAGCTTCAACTGTTTGCACACACAAGAAAAGGATGCTGAAGAACCAGAGCCACCGGCATCGGCAGTATGATCAACGTCGGTCAAGTGCAGTGGAGAAGGAAACTGACGACGGTAGAGAGACGGCCAACGTCGGCAGCACCAGACAAGCAGGGACCGACGTCGGTCGCCTGTGCGGTCCAGAACTACTGTTGACGAACAGTCAATTAGTTAAACTGAGTGTTTGCATGCTAAGGGGCTAATTTAAGTCGCGAGCTCTGTGTCTAATTCTAGTAGTTAGATTTCTATTTTTGTAACCATGGGATTCTATTTAAAGACCCATGAGGCATGTATTGTAATTATCAAATTGATCAAGTAAGAGCATTGAAGCAAGCAAGGTCAAGGAGATCTACAGGTGTAAGGTCAAGGAGATCATGAAGCATTCAAGGAGGGATAGCAACTCAGGTTGTAGAGTTGGGTTTGTGTTGAGCAAGAGAGAGAGGGAAGAAGGTCTTGAGGTGTGGCAAGCCTTTGAGGTGGAGGAAAAAGTGGCATCTTCCTTATTGTATTTTCTTCTAGTATTATCTAATACAAGTGTGTGTATTGTCTCTCAAATTCTTTGCTGTCTCATGTTTCTAGTTTCTTAATCATTATGGTATAATTCCGTGTTCTATTGCTCATATATAAGTAATCAATTGTGCTTCCGTTGGATAAGGGGTCACCTAACAAATTAGGTGTGCATTCATTCTTTGGCAAAGTGAATTTATTGAGAAGATTTGTTCCAGATTTTGTATAACTCACTAGGCACATCACAAACATGATGAAAAGAAAACATTCTTTCAAATGGAATAAATAAGGGAATGAGGCTGTTGAGAAAATAAAATAAGCTATTGATCATGCACCTACATTAGTTTGCCTAAACTTCAAAAATGAATTTATCACCTATTGTTATGCTTCAGAACATACTCTTTCCACTATCTTAGTTTAAATAATAAAGAAGGTATTGAATCTCCAATAGATTGTATGAGCTATAATCTAAAGGATTATGAATTGAGGTATTTTCTAGAAGAGAAACATGGGTATGAAGTTATGAAAGCCATCAAATAATTCAAATATTATATATTACATTCATATTTCATATTAATGGTGCCAAGTACAACTGTCAAATCCATTTTGAATCAACAAGAATAGAGATCAAAAAGAGGTAACTAGATAACCAAGGTTCAGGAGTATGATATTAATATCAAATCCTAAAGTTAGTTCAAAGAAAAGGATTGTGTCATCTAATAGCATAATATATATCTCCCCAATTAGTTTCTTCAAAAGATTCTAATGATGAGAATAATTAAGAACACCCTTTGGTATTGTTTATTAACTCCACAAATAAATGATTTTCTGATATTGCCTTTTTCCTGACCTATGGTGAATGTCCTTCACATTTGAATGCCAAAAAATGGAGGATAATCAAGCTACAAGATAATAAATATGTAATCTAGGATGGTACTCTTTTTAATAAGAGCATTGATGGTTTCTTTCTTAGGTGTGTTGACAAAGAACAACAAAATAAATTATTGCAAGCTTTTCATGACCAAGCTTGTGGCAAACATTTTTTGGCTTTAGTAACAGCTTATAAGATATTGAGATCTCATTATTATTGGCACACTCTTTTCAAATATTCATATGAATGGGTTATAAAATGTGAAGAATGTCAATGGTTCATGGGAAAACTAAAACTTGCAGACTCCCTCTTTGATCGATAGTAATTGAGGAACCCTTTCATCAATTGGGATTAGATTTCCTTGATTCACTCAATCTTCATTTAAGGGTAGGTCAAATTCATGTTCTCACTACAACAAACTACTTCACTAAATGAGTATAAGTTATTTCAGTCAAACAGACAACTTCTAAAGTAATTTATAACTTCATTAAAGATAATATCTTGGTGCAATATGAAATTCCACAAACACACCACTGACAATGCTTCAAATTTTTCTTCTTTTGAGATGATCACATTTTGTCATGGGTATGAAATTGTACTATCTCATTCATCTAATTACCATCCATAGGGAAATGGTAAGGCTAAATCAAGTAATAAAAACCTAATCATGATAATGTGTAAAGTGGTTGACAAAAACCAAAGAAACTGGCATAAAAATATATATGAGGTACTTTAGGCAAACCGTATAACACCAAATAAAGCTAAATGGATGTCTTCATTTTAATTTCTATATGGACTTGATACGACAATTCCTTTAACTTTTGAATTTTCAGCTTTTCAATAATCTAGAGCCATTGAGAATCCCCGTTTTGAAAGTTTATTAGATTAGATAATTTTCTATTTACAATAGTTGGAAGAAGAAATTTTACAGGTGGTTGACATAATCACAAAACATCAAGCCTAAGTAAAAGTCTTATTTGATAAAAAAACAAAATATAGAAAGTTTTAGGTTGGATATCTAGTAATTTTATGGGATACGCATCGAAAACATAAAGAAAGTCACAAAAAAATCAAATTTCTCTAGATGGGTCCTTTCAAAATCAGGCATTTTTATGGTGACAACACATATTACTTGGCGTATCATGATGGAACTCATTTCCAATTTCCCCACTATGGGCAATATCTCAAGCACTTTTTTAGTTAAAAATTGATAGTTCCATTCATGTAAATATGTACATATGTTTTTTGCTTGTTTCGCTTTGCCTGTCCTATTTTTTTGTTTTAGATGTGTGTTTTTTTTAATAAAGCATAATAATTTGTCTATTGTCCCTCCCTTTTCCATGTATTGGTCTTGTTTTTTGAAGTTTACGCCAAGGTCAAATGAGGCATATATTCACCCTAATCAAATGTTCAAGGTTAAGGACTTCTTTAGCTTTTAGAATTAACAAATTCTTATCAACATCTTCAAGTGAATGAACAATAAAAACTATAATCTTCTTCAAAAGGATCTGACCCAAAAATGCATGTTCATGTCTCATGTGATTGATATTGGTGAACTCATTATTAGTTAATCAGATCTAAATCTTCAAAACCTCTTGCAGTGGATTTGACCCAATAATGTGTGTTCATGTCTCATACAATCGAGAATGGCGAATTGGTTATCAATTTGTCAGATCAGGACTAGCGATATTGTACTTTTAGAGAGTTTCCATTAACAAGTTTCAAATAACTTCATGGCCTAATGTAAGTATACTAATATACAAAATCAAATTCTAGGATTCTTCTCTCATTTCTTACAGTTTGAGGTTCCCAATTGAAGCCAGTTATTGTCATGGTTTTTTAATAATGGTAGAAAAATATCAAAAAAGATGGATGCCAAAATTGTTCAATAATGTGTTGTTCATTTTTGGAGGAAATTGATCAAGGTGAAAATAATGAAATGCAAAAACTTGAGAAATTTTGACAAAGATGCTTTTTCAAGTTCAAATTTGTAAAAAGTGTTTGAAACCCTATCAAATCTAAAAGGTGTGTTTGCATGCCCGTCAAAACCTAACAATGTTACAAACACAAGCAATAAAAATTAAACCCACATAACTTGAAAACACCATAGTTAGGACCCACCAGTGTTGCAAATACAATTAGCAGGGTTCAACATGTATGCAAACAACCCCATCAGGGCCTGCCTACCATGTCAGCACTCCATCAGATCCTGAGTGCCATGCTTACACACCTTCAAATCCCACATTTTTCTTATTCATCCTTTTTTATGCCATTAATGGTGTCTTCTTCCTTGCATGCATCAATCCTAATATATATTTTTGCCCTTGTCATTTACTCCTCACCTCTTTGTTGTAAATTTATAGTTTTCTTAACAGATCCTCTTGGTCAGCTATAATATAGTGCCAATTCATCTTCCAAGAGGTGTGATTTTATTTGATGTCAACATCCAAGACTCTTACCAAGGGTACCCCAAAGAAAACTCATTCAAAGAAGAAGAGGAATCAGAGACACCCTATTATTAGGGTGTTGTTCCTCCATCAAGTCTAGAGTTGAATGTTGAGAATACAATAGACACATATATAGGGCATATAAATATGGATGACTTCTTAAACATAATTAATGGAGTGCATAACATAGATTATGGTCAGAGTATACATGATAGTGGATTGGCAAATGCGGCTACTTTTCCAACCTCAGTGCAAAGTCTAAAATTGGTTTTAACTATAGCTGAACACTATGACCCTAAGAAAAAGTAAGTGTTAAATCCCAAATGAGAATGTAATATGTTTAGATTCAAAACATATTGATAAGTTATTATAGTTTTTAGAATAAAAATCACATGTGAACTTGTCTCCTACTTTAGCTCAATATTTATGAGATGATAATACCAATTCTTGTTAAAAATGGGGCTCACAAAGCCTAACCATTCAATGACAGGACTCCCAAAGAATCTCTCTAGGTTTGAATTCATCAATGAAATAAATGATATGATCACACTTTTACACATGATAGTTAGAATCCCAGAGGCAAGATACTTCTAGACTTGGATATATAGGTACATATAAATTATTCATCATAATAATAAATATATCAATTGGGGTTAGTTGATCAGTGACTCAATCCATAAGCAACTGATTGAAGTCAAAACAACTTCTACAATTTACATGACTTCATACTTAGTTTATGCAGTTGTTAGGAGGATATTCTATGGTGGATTGAATTAGGTGGTAATTATTAAGACCTCTAAAATATATGAATTTTACCCTCATCTCACACTAAAATAAAGTGCTTGTCATTTTTAGAGGGTGAATGACGCATTCATTCAATATGTTGTTCAAATGTTTAAAAATGAACCTTATAACATGATAATTTTTATATAATCAACAACAAAGATTGCTAGATGGGGATCCCAGTTTATCTAATTCCCAACTTTTTCTTATTTGAGGGTTTGCATATGTGAGTTATCACTATACATGCTCCCTAAGTATGTTGATGATAGATGGGCCATAATGGAATTAATAATATAATTGACTGAGACTCACAAGTTCCTAGCTAATAAAAATAAAGTTAGAGTAAAATTTCCCATCTTCATTGACAGATACACATGTTTGTCACTATCCAAAGAAAAGATAGTTGAGGAAGAAATGACACATGTCACTATAAGGCCATTTGAAAATAGGGATTCATTTGATGTAAGAGGCTTAATGACACATGTTTCAGGAGATTCATATCAACATGTTCCTCATTTTGAGGACTATTGGATATACTACAATGATGTAAAGGATGTGAGAATCAGGGATTACTCACGATTCATAGTGAAACAAGCTGTTGAATTTGGAATTGCAAACATCCCCAACAAAATACTTGATGATTAAGATACATTGGATCTTAGTTTTCATAAATACAATCTTAAATCTAAATTGATTCTGAAGATTGATTGGAGCAAGAAAGAGTCTATTTCTCTTGTATGCAAAACTCAGGTAGTTCTTGAGTAAACATTTTAGTGGTTGGAAAATAGAGGAGCAAATGTTGATCAGGTAGGATTTACACCACCACCAACAATAGGAGATGAATTAGGAAGCTTACATAAATAAAAACAAGTAAAAGTTGATACATATCCAACAAATGAAAGTGTATATCTTCATGAGACAGAAGGAGAAGTAGAAAAATAAACTATCTCGATGACTATTTCAAGCTCTAGGCCTCTTAAGTTAAAGATCAAAAGGTTAGGAAAGAAATCTTATTGTTCTCCAATTACTTCTATTCCTGAAGAAGTTCCTTTGTATAGTTTTATTCAACCTTAGATGTTTGTAACAAATACTACTCAACAATTCCTCACATTCAACTCCTCATTCTTACCATAATCCTCACCTCAACTTGATGATACTCTACCTCTTCATCCTCCACCAAATCCTAAATTGATTCATGAACCTTCATCAAAAACCCAAAATCCTTTGGTTAAAGAAGGAAAATATGAAATAATATTAGAAGAGGGTCAACCTCTGGAAAATATTCTTCCCCTTCTTGATACTTCCACAAAATCTGAGTCTATCCAGATGCAACAATCCCTTATTAATGTTGAATCCCCAAATTAGCTTGATGAAGTGGTGAAGAAGAGGAAGAAGACTTTAGAACCATGAGAAATTGGTTTCAGTGCAATAGCCTATATTCCTATACATGTAATAAAACACCTAACACTATAACAAGAATAATCAAGAAAAAAGGAGAAAGATACACAAAAGTAGTTGTTCCCCTATAGAAAAGGACAAGGATAGTGTTGACACTTTAGATTATCAAATAAATAAAAATACATTTGGGAAAAGATACAAGGGAAGGAATATGTTTAAACTGTTGTTGGCACTTTTTTCGAGAAAATGGACCATGATAAAATTACCAAAGATCAATGCAAAGAGAAAGTTGAACAATTGGCAGTAGTGGTTCAAAAATTGATCAAGCTAGTTCAATATTCTTCTTTAGTTATTTTTTAGATCTCAAATATTGAAACATTGAATTTGGTAGAAGAAATTGGAACCACGGGTAACAAAACAAAGGATTGTTTAAAAGAAATTTTACAACTAGGAATTAATTCTATTCAAGCTGCAATGGATCTATGTTTTGAGATCCAATCAAAGTATGATGATGCATCAAAATCAAAAGACAAATATAATAAATAGGTGCAAAAATGGGAAGAATTTCTTATTGAATTGAAAGAATTCTATAAAGTTGAATCATATGATCTTGTTCAAGCAAAAGTGATTGAAAAAAATGAAGTTGTATGTCTCACTGAATTTCTTGGAGCTACGAGATTCATAATTCATATAATTAGAGATGGTATCAAGAATTCCTTCAATTCCAAATTCATGGGAGGGGATGCTATTCTTGAAATAATAGGAGAACTCAAGAAATTAAATTGTACAATCACCGATAATGATAGTAAAGTGATCTCACTAGAAATTGTTATCAACCAAATCAAGAAGAACATTGAAGAGATTATGACTCCTAAGTCTGATTTCAATTTTGAATGAATCAGTTAGCTGGTCAAATATCAGTGTAACTTAGATAATTTCAATGTAATAGTGAAGAAACATCATGCCATAACCAATAAAATGGCGGGGCAACATTATGGTACAGAGGTGGGTTTCACATGCTCAAATGGTCTAGACGAAGAAAAAGCTTTTGAGATAATGTAGAGATTTGAAAAATATCAAAGTGAGAAAAAGAAACTCCAACAAAAAGAAAAAGAAGTTCCCATTGTCCTCAGCAAAGAAGAAGTTGGTTGATTCATCAAAGATATTTGCTTAGATCCCTAACTTAGGATTTTCAAATTATGTTATGTATTTTTAGTTTGCACATTGTATCTTGTGCAATTGTACTAAGGTCTTTTTACAAGTTTTAAGTCATGAAAATTTGCTACTGCACTTTTTCAAGTCATGTAAATTTGCTAACGTACTTTTTCAAGTTGCAAAAATATCAAAGCAATTTTTCAAGTTGTGCAAATTTCTCAATGCATTTTTACAAGTTTTCAAATGACCAAAATCATTAATGTATTTTTACAAGTCCCTAATATGCCAAAAAAGTGGTTATTCACCGTAACCACCTAGTTCAAGATATAAATATGAGTTAGGGGCTCATTTTTAAAGGTCTTTATAGTTATACATTTCTAAAAAAACTTATGAAAGTGGAAATTACATTTGTATTTTATCAAAGATCAAATATAAAGGAAATTTTTTACAAACTTTGCATTCAAGGACTTTTATGCGGATAATGTATGTATTTACTATTTGCATGTATCCAAATTTCTATCTTTAGAATGTTATGAAAGTTGTTACAAACTAGTCAATAATAATGAGAATTTCATTATAACATTTCATTTTTAATCTATATTTGTAGTTTTCATATTTGGAAAAATCTCGATGGAGTTAGAAATTTAACTCTTTACTTTTAAGCAAGGAAATACAAAATGATTATTATTTTTTTATATCAGTTATATGGTCCTTTTGGTGTATGCTATGTGTTTTTAAAAACATTTTATGTCTTTCCTATCCATTTAATGAGAGAGATTTTCCGTTATAAATTACACTCCCAATCTCTTGGCCTTTCCAATAGGTTTCTAGATTCAGCTTGTTGGTTATGTTATCTTTCCAATATTAAAAAATATACTTCCCCTATAAGATTTCTCTATCATCTTTTCCTTTCTTTAGCCTTTTCATACTTTTAAGTTAAAAGTGTATACACATTATATTTTTAAACTTTATTAATTACTTATGCTTTCTCTTTTGTAGGAACCTATCGAGTCTCAATTTCTCTGAGTGCATGCCTGAAGGGGTATATCAAGAAAGGGTTTGGGCAGATCATTAGTGCTTTGTAGGATTGTTGTCCCTTTAATAACACTTGCTATCTACACAACCATCTCCTAAAAACATTACCCTAATCTTTGCCTCTTATATTTCACCATCATTTAGTCATCTTCTACCTTCATTAACCCTTCTCTAGCCTATATTCCTTTTTGATGATTGATGATACAATGTCAGCCTCGCCAACCTTATACTCTAATTAACAAAACTGATTTAGGGTATAGGTTTGCTCCTAGCTGACCTAGACCAAGATCTAATTTTTTTTATCAATAATGATATAGAGTCGATTGGGATGACCCTATCGACTAAATTTTTAGAAAGGTTTAGGGTTAGATTCAGCTATATAAATGCATTCATTTCACCATTTCTTAGAAAGACAACAAGAGTTAATTATTCATTTTCACTTATTTACAAGCTGCTCTTCTACCATTCTATTTGAGGAGTCTTAACTTAGGGTTTATACTTGGAGAAGAATATTATCTTGTGGAAAAGTCTTGGATGATTTGGTCTTTCCTAGTGATCCTTACGAACCACAACAACCTCTTGCAAAGAACCTTTTGCCAAGGGAGAGACTGAATGTCAATGTGTTTGTCTTAAAGGTAAGTATCTCTGACTTTGATCCTCTTATTTAGTAGATAGAAGTATCATAAGTAATATTTTTTGAATATATTACTCTCTCCATGCATTGCAGTCTTACCTATACATAGCTTAAATAAGATTTAATTATGCATGCTTACTTTTATGTTTACTAACCCCTCATTTATGCCACAAGATTTGGTGTGCATTAGATTAGACTTTTAATTTTCTTTTGTCATTTATACATTAGTGAATATGAAAACATATGACCTAGTTAGGGTTATTGCATAGTTTTGCTTGATTGGAGGGTTTAGAAGCCTCCCTAGTGATATTATTATGGTAAGATATCCCTTAGTTGGGTCCAACAGATCCATCTTGGTTATAATTCAAAATATATAATGTATCAACAATTGAAAGTGTAATTAGGATTTATATTCTATGATCTAGGATTGATTTATAGATCAATTACATTTATATTTGCATACATTTTGGTGAACTTGATGTGAAACTAACCCCGATAGGTCTTCTTTCACACCATTTTTTATCATCATTTATATTTTCCAATATTTTCACTATTGTATCGAATATGTCAGTATAGTCATAACTTTATGTACACAGGTTAAATACACAATCACTTCAAAATGACTCTATTTTGTCTATATAGGTCCTCATCAATTATAGGTTACTAGATCGAGCCGTTTGACATAGTATTATTTTCCAAGTCTAGATTAGCATACATAGTCAAACTAGTCAACTCTATCCACTATATCCTTCTATCAACATATATGCCAATAAACATCGTCGATAAGGTCAACAAACACTATCGAACAGGTCAATTCTTTTCATGATTTCTTCTTTAGCACACAAGGTCTTGTAGAACTTGGTCGAACCAGCCGACTCAATCGACAATATTTAAAATTAGCATTTAAACATCTCAACATAAAAATTTGCAAGCTAAATCATCTTCAATCCCACCAAGGTTCCTTTCTTTCTCTCTTTGTCATTTTTGTTCTTCTTTCAGTACCTTTTTTCACACTTTGGTAGTCTTTAAAACTGTATCCCTGCAACTAACTAGGTTGACCTATCGACTTAGTTATGTAGTCTGTATTATATCTAAGAGACATAGTCAACTTGTTTGATTTTATTTTTAAATACCTTCCTTCTATAAAATAGTAGTGACTTAGACAATTCTATTATGTACTATTTATATATAGTGTCATCTGAATCGACTTTGTACTATTTTTCAATCAAGGAATTAACATCTACTTGCTAGTACTTAATTCACCTTTCCTATTTAGTTGTTTCCATGCTTAGAGAAACCCATATAGCTTTAATAGGTGGGTTTTAAAATTAACATTTTATTTATATTGTTTTATTGTTTTACACACACTACCAAATCACTTTACATTAAAAAAGCATTAAACATTTGTCTTTCCAAGGCCTAACTACTTGGATTTCATCGCCAAGGGAGAAGTCAACTTGGTTTTCTAACCAAGTATAAACACGTGGTTAATGGTATATATTGATAAATCACCTGACACCCTTATCATTATGGGATTGTGAAGTGAGGGGGTAGGCCCTAATACTAAGCCAATACCATTACCAATATAAATCCCTTTTAGCCGAAAAGTCCTAAAACCATATTTAGATTTCTTTTTAATTCCCTAATTTTAGCCAACTTTTCTATCACACTAAAATTGAACTTTATTATAACTTAATAACACCACGGATGACGAACTAGTTAACATTTACTTTTCATTTTTTGCTTTCTCTTTGATCATTGTGTGTTGTATTGTAAAACTTGCATTGGTCAGCATTGGTACAAGGTTTATGTTGTGTGTCCCAATTGGATCAATCACATTGATCCAATTATTTATGTACTTGCTTTCATTATTACTACAAATTATATTACAATTTTTTTCTTTATTTCAGAACACTATCATCTTGCTCAATACAATCTCTTATAGTCTATTTAATCTTCTTACCTGCCATACACAGTTGACCTTCACAATTTTATATTATTATATCTATATTTTATCCTTGTTCAACAATACATAGGTGACCCATACGACTATGTACTCTTTTAATCCTATGTCTAAGTAGTACTCTATTGACTTAGTTGATCCTATACTTTTTGCCCAACTTCGTTCCTTGTTTGGCTGACTTTGTTCCTTATTCGGCCCACTCTATCCCTAAGTTTTCTTCTTCTTTCCTAATCTCAAATTCTTTCATCAAGCATCATGAAATCCCCTAGTAGAATCTTCTTGGACAACTTGAATCCATTTAGAAACTATATGATGTGTTATTTTCTTTCTATCTTTTCTCATATTTTCTTCTTATTTTCAACCTTTAAGGCATCTTAAAATGCCCATCCCTACATAAAATTACCCATTGGGGCATCTTACGATGCCCATCCCTATATAAAATTACCCATTGGGGCATCTTACGATGCCACTCTTATTATACATTGCATCATAATAAACAAATCCAAATTCAAGAAACCTTATGAGACATATACACGTATCTGTCACATGCTCATCTTTGATATAAATTTTAGCCTAAGTGTTCAACATGGGGCATACACATGGTTGAAACTTGAGATAACATACTGGTTCATAGGTAAGCCTAAGTGTACTCAGTCATGTTTTTGGATACTTAGCTTCCTCATGTTGGTTATTCCAAGTCTGTATGGAGGAGGAATCTTAAAATATATAAATATTTAAAAGCCAAATCATTTAATAAAAGACAATGATACAAAAGGCAACATACAAATCTCAAAAGTCAAATCACATTTAAAGATGTGATTCAAAGCACATCTCTCTTCTCTAATCAAAGTTCAAACTCCATAATTGGTCTCATGATAGAGTCGAGGTCTATTGGGATACGATGGTCTAGTAAATTGGAAAAGGAGAATAAAAAAATCTTTTAGTGCTACTTGCTTTCTCACATAAGTACTCAATCTTCACAATAGACCGATGACCGTAAAAGAGGTCCTAAGGAATGGGGAACATGTTCTTGGAAGGTAGGTCCATTTTACTTTTCTTGTTCATCGAACAAACATGAGTCAGTCTTAGTATTTCACTTATTTGCATATACAACTTTGTGCTTATTGAGGATGGGTATCCTTTATATAAATTACCACATTACCAACATCCATTTTAATTTTCTTGTTCATCCAACAAACATGAGGCAATCTTAGTATTTCATTTATTTGCATATACAACTTTGTGCTTATTGAGGATGGGTATCCTTTATATATTGATGTTCACTAGTCACTTAGTGTCTTTTTGTGTCCTTAGTATGCCTCATGTTTCTTAAAGTCTTCTCATAAATGCTTACATTGTGTTTTTCACATTCCCTCTTTCATTTACAACAATCCTAATATTTCCTCTTAAGAAACATTGTTTGTTCACTGATCATCCCCCTAGGGATTCCATTTGTGAGTTGCATTGTAATACCATGGGTAGAACCAGGCCTTCCTCATCAGTTATCACATTACCAACATCCTTTTACATATTATTTTCATAGTTATTTCCACCTCATTGGTTTTCCTTTTATGAGTTGCAGTGTAAGACCATGGATAAGACAAAGCCTTCCTCACAAAATATTCCAATACCCAAATCACAATGAAATTATTTGTGTCAAATTTGTGATAAATAAGGATTGATTATGAGTTACATGTCATTGACATGCTTACCATCTTGATATAATATGTTTTTATGCTTACTTCATTGATATTTCACTTTTATCTTCTTATTTTCTAATTGCATGTATCATTAAAAATATTTTATTAAATTGTTCATACTTCTTAGCTTGAATTAGTGTATCAAATTTAGTTCATTTTTCCAAGTTGATTTCTCTTTTATACTTCCCAATGTGATTTAGTATGATTAATTGATTTAATTGTTTTATTTTTATACCATTTCATTTTTTTGTGCCTTCCATTTTATTACATTATTTTCATACTTCCCAATGTGATATAGTGTGATTTTACTTGTTTTAACTTGGTACAAATATTTTACATGGTTTAAAAATAGTTATTACTCCTTTTACCATATTTGGTTTATTATATTTAGTCTCCTTTTGTTATTACACATTTCCCATCGTGATATAGTGTGTAGTACATTTATTTTTTATTAATTATACTTTTCCAAGTCATTTTTACCTTTTTCTTTTTCACCATGCATGTGTATCACATAATGCTAGAAAAGAAAACACTCCAAATCTATTTCCCATAACATATGCAACAAAATCTAAATACATGTGCTATAAATAAATATGTCCATACATCAACATCCACAACCAAATATAACTCATGAGATGAATAACAACTATAAACATATATATGTATGTGTGTGTATATATATATCATGTGTTTTATATTATATAAAGTACAAAACATAATTGATCTAGCTTTAAGCTAGGCTCCATCATGCCTATTATGTGGCCTAACCATGTTGCCCATAGATGCATGGGACTGTCCCCTTTAAATAGTACATTGTAATGAGATAGTTTGGGATCTCAAACTTATTACCTATCCCTATAGACTGGCCATCTAAGCATGCACCTATCCAAGATGGCTAGTGGTAGTCATGTCCATCACTCTCTCCTGAGCCAAGGTCTGCCAGGCTTGTACTTCTACCTCTCTGACCCTTGATGATGGTTTTAATCCATCCTCACGTGCCTGCAACTACCTCATGGCATCCCCCACCAGTCTAAACAAACCTGCCTAAGTTGGGGTAGATGGTACCACATGATCATCCAACATGGTGGGGTCATATGGAGCCAACACCCTATCTAAAATGTCATGGTGCAAAACTATAACCAAAGATCCCCTTTTAATCTCTTTTATCACAGGATTTGTAAAACCCAAACTAGATAGACATTATATCACACACATATATATCTCAAAATCTATCTATCTACTATAATCACATGCAACTAGTATCTTATATCAAAATGTTAAATCAAAATTACAACATTTATCACTAGTGTTTATGTCACCAACCACTGTTTCCCTACCTATTCGTCTGCCAAGTATAGTCTTTATATTTGTTTGGATGTCAAGTGCCTCCTTAGTAGGTCACCTCTACACCAGTGTAAAGCCACAAATCACCACTCAAGCACACTATGATCCTCTATTGAGAGGTGCCTCTATGGACCAATTATGTCCTAGAGTAGATGTTGGGTCATCCTACACTATAGCCCTCACCTATGCCTACTCTCGCTGGTAGTGCCTCTATCTATGGTGTGTCCAGGGTGGTCACTATTGATTTTATGGTTCTTATTATAGTGCCTACTATGTACTTGCATCCACATCCATGTCCTCTCCTCTCACTATCATCTGCTATCATGTTTGACCAGTCCATGGTCTAACATGTCATAACCTAATCATAGGTATCTCCACTGGTACTCCTCCTCCTCTCCCCTTCATCTCTCTAGCATACCATGCCCAATACGTAGGCACTACTATAGGGGCCATTGGGTGTGGGAGTCTAAATTCCATAACAAGTATACCATCAAATGTGGATCTACCAATGAAGTGTTATGGCCTGCGATATGCACCGATGCCAACCTTATCACAATAGTTAATCAACTAGGCCATATAGTAATAATGTGTGTGTAGGGATGCCACATGATCTTCCCTCGTGTGATAGTATGCAATGCTAAAACATGTACCATGATCGAAGCTACTTTGTATTACCTCCATCACACGACCTGAGGTAACCTATCATCAACCACATAGGGCAACCTAACTAGTTAATACATGAGGAACCTCTCATATATCCAAGCATTCAACAAAATGATAGGCCCCATGGTCTTCTACCCTCTTAATAACATCCCAAACATATCATGCATGAGATGGACCTAGATGATAGCCCTAAAGGCAAATAATGCCCCTGATCTAATATGGATTGACACAAGGCTATTGGGTAAAGCAGTATCTTGAAGTCTGACTTATGAGACAACACTTGTGTTGCCATAAGTCCAATCATGGACTTTTATATGTCCAAAATCTCTATTATATATATATATATATATATATATATATATATATATTATATATATATATATATGTATGTGTGTGTGTATGTGTGTGTGTGTATAAACTCACCCTCAATCCAGGGTATATCTTATCTGAACATGTCACCCATAGAGCTAGTGCTCACCTCTCCTCCAGATCATCTGGTGTTCTAGTGATCACTGGTGTCCCTCCTATCGATAGTCCCAACAATGCATGGGCATCTTCTAGTATGATACCCACCTCAATGGCATCCCCATCCATCACCCATTAGAAAGTGTTATTCAACCATTTCCATGCTTTAAGGAACATGACAATGAGATCAACACTAAGTGGGATCTGCCTCATCTCCATGATACCTCCAAAGCCTAGTGTGACCAATCGCACTCTATCCACATAGTCAATTAATCAAGTAGGTCTAAAAGCCATGATGCATCTATCAGGTGCTAATACCTCCATTGTCTTTGTAAAACATCAAATAATAAAGAATGTATCAACTTTTTATGTCATAAGTAATCAAAATACAGTCTTAAAAATTCATAAATTAGCTACTTAAATCAACTGGTTTGATTTAGTTTCTAAATTTTCTATAAAATTGACCCATTTAATACTAAATCGGCCCTATATTTTATTTGTGATACTAAATTGGCCTCTTTCTTTTACAACTAAATCGGCCATTTCAATACTAGATCGACCATCTTCTTGATTTTTAATACTATACCAACCTTGTCATACACAATCGTTCTCATTTAACAACACTACATCGGCCCTATATAATAAAATAAGCCAATCCTATTATACACAATCAACTTTGTCTTCACTACCAACTAAGTTGGCCTACTATTATGTAGTTAGATAGCCATTAGCATACTAAATCGACCCACTGCTACGCAGTCGACCCTATCTTTTTAGTTTGCCTTACAGACTAATTTGACCAATTCAACTCTATTCTTCCATAACGACAACTTTTTCACCATTTACCATAACTACCTTAGGCATTTATTGGTCTAACTTCTTCCTACCGAATACCCTATTTTACCTTAAAAATTCTTAGGGTTCATTCTGGTACCTAGATTTTACCTACCACTCAATTTTCTATTTTTAACTTAATTTCAAATAAAAATATTCAAAATTTTGAAATTCATAATTTCTTGCCTATGCTACACTCAATGCGGCCACTATGTGTCCTCCTCATCGTAGTTATCATCTCATCACTATGATGGCTCTTTGGTCTCAAACTAGGTCTCTTAGAGCTCTATTTTCTCATAATAGTAAAAATAAGAAATACATTATTTTTGCCCTATTTTTATTTACTATTCCAAATTATTTACCTTTCAAATATTTATCATCAGATTCTGTATTTTGATCATATCTTTGTTATTACTAGCTCTTTTTTCAAATCATAAAATATTCAAGAATCTTAACATCGCAGAGAAACATTGTTGAGGATCAACCAACAATGTTGATTGCTATATGAAAGCAATTAAATATGGAATTAAACCAAAATGATAAGTAACTAGAATTAGAAATAGCAAAGAAAAGAGATACAAGAAACCACCCTGAAAACTTGTATTAAACTCTTTACAGAAGGAATTACAATTGAAGAAACTTCTTTTCTTCCACACCTCTCTCAGATGTACAGATCTCTTTCCATATCTCTTTCCCTCAAGAGCTCTCTCTCTCAATTACAATCAACTCCAACAACCTGGATTGATACACATATACAATTCTTGTACTGTTCTACTACAATAAGCTATGAAGATCTAATCCTATATATAATAATTAGGAAACATGAGCATACAATTATAGCCATTAGATGCACCTCCTAATCAAGGGCTCTAAACAGTCTTACTAAAAATAGAGATGCGGACTTAAGACTAACACTTAATCCTACCATGCAAAAATTATGTTCTGTCCATGGAAATAGCATTCTGGATGCACAGGTGACCGACATCGATCCCTGCCTGTCTGCCTGTGATCGACGTCGGCCGATCATGACCGACGCCGGCATCTCCTAGTCGACTCCTGACCGACGTCGGTCGCTCCTGACCGACACTGGTGACTGTGTAACACCAGCAACCTGCAAAATACTCATTTGGTGAAGCTTTTAGCTCCACACCTCAACAAACATTTCACCTATTATATGTATATATTTAAAATATTTTAATTTTTCACTCTTTTTTTGCTAATTTTTGCATATTTGCCTAAATGTTCCCTACATTCGACACCTCATTTCTTGCATCTCCTTATTTATTTACATCACTAAGGTAAGTAAAGGTATGCATTTTTTAAGTCCTTTCATTTATCTTATTTTCTCCTATTGTAATTTATTTAACTTCAATATTTTATATTACTATGTTCTTTTCTTAAAGCACCGTCCCGTGTTGCACCTAAATGACTTATGATGAGCTTTGAGTGGGGCATATGTATACACATAATATTTTCAAACTTTATCAATTATTGATGCTTTCTCTTTTTCAAGAAACCGTTGAGTCTCAATATCTCTAAGTGCATGCCTTAAGATGTGTATAAAAAAAGAGGTAGGCAGACCATTGGTGTTTTTCAAGATTGTTGTCCCTATACTACCACTTATTATTTACACAACCATCTCCTAAAAACATTCCCCTAAGCTTTTCCTCCTATCTTTCACCCTCCTATAGTTATTGTATACCTTTATTAGCCCTTCCCTACCCTAAACTCCTTTTTGACAGTTTAAGATATAATGTCAGCTCCATCGACCCTATACTCTAATTAAAAAAACTCACTTAGGGTCAAGGTTAGCTCCTGGCCGACCTAGACAAAGACCTAATTTGATTTTGTCAATAATGATAGAGAGTCGATTGGGTTGACCCCATTGACAAAATTTTTGTAAAGGACTAGGGTTAGATTTAGTTATATAAACACATTCATTTTGCCAATCTTGAAAAAGAGAAAGAAAATACGAAGAGTATTATATTGTGCATTTGTTTATCCACCATTCTGTTTGAGGAACATTGCTTAGGGTTTTAATACTTCCTTAGGAAATATGAATCTTGTCTTGTGGATAAGCCTTTTGGATGCATAGATAAGTTGTGTGGCCTAGATCTAATTTATCCTTGTTATCCTTACTTACCAAATCAACCTCTTGAAAAGCACCTTGGCCAAGGGAGAGATTGAGGCTTGATGGATTCATCTTCAAAGGTAAGTATTCCTAACTTTGTTCCTCCTTCATAAGAGTAGATGGATTAGTATTTATACTTATCTCCCATGCATTAGGATTTCATATACATTGACATTGGTATAGATCTTCTATGCATGCTTAATTTTATGTTTATTAACTCCACTTTGTGCCACAAGCTTTGGTGAGCACTAGATTAGATTTTACTTTATTTGTCATTATACTTAGTAAATATGAAAACATAGGATCTTGTTAGGGTTATTGCATAGTTTCACTTGATTGAAGGCTTTAGAACCCTCCATAGTGATTTTATTGTGGTAATAGATCGATTGGTTAGGTATAATAAATCCATCTAGGTAATGACCTCAAATATATAATATATCAACAATCAGAAGTGTAAGTAGGATTTATCTTCTCTGAGCTATGATTGATTTATAGATCAGTTGCATTTCCCTTTGCATAAAAAAGGTATTAACTTGATAAAACTCAGTTTTGTTGTATATATTTTACTTTAAAACATAGTTTTGGATTTCAATAAAGGTATCTCTAACTGCTTATAGGAGAGGGACTTCATCCCCTAACTATTGACAAGAAACATCCATTTGTCCCTCGATAAATTTTTGCGCCAACACCACTACACTTAGGGATGTATAACATTATTTTTACTTAGGTCTTATTTTTAATGTGTGATATATTATATAGTTTGAATTCTATGTACACAAGATTTAAATAAAGGATGCACAAGTGTTTAATAACAATATGCCAACCATGTAAAATAATAACACAAAAAAAAATAGAGGCCCAATTTTACCCCATATAGTTTTAATTTGTTTTGTCTCATGTATCGTATTGGTCTATGATATATCTACTTTATGGAATCTTATGTATGGGTTGTAGTTAGTTAACAATATTATGCTTAATTATCATGTTGTGTACTTTTGACATATAGTAGAGATATATTGGGACTTTAGATTATCTAGTTTATTTTACTATACATGATCATGTGATTAACTACTCCGTTTGATATCAAGGTATTATTATACATGGTTTACATGATGTAGTTTATTGAGATATGATGTTATACACAATATATTTTCATAGCATGTTATTTATATCATTGTGATTATGGTAATTAAGATATATGTATGGATTGTTCATCTTGCTGACATGTTACTTATAATTATTTTAGCAATCTAGGTATAGGTTTATAGATTGTATGTATTTGATATTTTGTATCAAGAGTGCAAGTTACAAGTGGCCAATGAAGTGGGAACAAATGTGCAAATAAATTTTAGGATACAACCAATCTTTTGTTCACGTTTACCAATGGGCAACCTTAGTCTAAGTCTTTTAAATATGGCATAATGTTATGTGAATGTGGTTAAATTAAATATATATTTTTTGTGTGATGTTATGACTTAAAATTATGATTTTAGTTTATATTTATTTGTTTAATAAAAAAATGACAAGTGTATGTTAAGTGTGTGTCAAGTTTAGTGTGATGTGGTATCCTTGTGCATTGTAGACATCTCCTTCCCTATGTTTAACTCATTGACTTGTAATAAATGTCTTGCAAGGGTCAAAGGTGAATTTAGGGTAGGTGAGTTTTTTCATGAGTTTAAACTCATATTTGGTCTTTAAGGCTACTTTTAGAGGGTGATTGTGACAAGAGGGAACCTTCCTAGATGTTTTTTACATCCTATGGTCACAGGGGTTAGGGTAGGTGAGCTTCCCCAAGGGTTGAAGGCTCTTTTAAACCATTTGAATCAATTTTTAGAGATTCTAAACTCAAAATTGCCAATAAAGTGAATTGAAAATGAAATGTGAGGGTCTTGAGAAGAGTGATGGAAGAGTTTTAAAAAGAGGAACTTGAAAGTGCATTAATTACATTTGTAACACATAATTATAGGTATTAAAAAATGAGAGGATGTCATGTGTCAAGTGGAGTGTGATTAATAAATTCATAGAGTTTTCTACATATGCAAGGATTTATATCTTAGTTAGGGGTTGGTTCTTGGACTTGAAGATGTTAGAAAGAGTTTAGAAGTAAAGAGCTAAGAGCTTGGCTCAAATTGGGAGTTGCAAAAGTTTGAGGTAGACCATCCTCATTTGAAATAATTTTTATTTTGATGTATGAATATGGTTGATGTGTGTATTAGTCTTGGATAATGTATTCATCTTGCTTAAAATTTTATTTTTTTACATTAAAATTCATGGAGAAAAATGTGGGCCTTTGTGTTTTCCTTTGTGATTTATTTCCTTGCATTGGGAGGGAATATCTAAAAGTGTTTTGTTGTTTTTGGACTATGTTGTTATGTTAATAATAGTTATGTCACAATACCCAAGTTGGGCTCATGTGTATGAGTTGAAAAATGTGGTCACCCCTCCTCGTGATTGTGTGACAAGCTTGTTTGGTGAAGAATAGGGCTTGCATGGGCAAGTCATGTAGCCACTCAACATACTTGGTTTCAATGAGTTTGGGAATGTTTTGGTGTGAAAATGATGGTGGATGTGTAGTTATGGTTGGTGTGGTTGGGAGTGGTGATGTTGAGGATAAACGTAGAAAAATTGGGTGTGTGTGTACGGAAGTGAAGGAAAAGATAGTTCACTTGGAGAAATTTTCATTATGGTTAATGACCTCTTTATTTATCCTTGTTTGAGGTTTTAGGGAGATCTCAATGGGCCCTTAAACCCTCTTTTATTGTGATGTGAAATTTATGTGACTAGTGACTTGTGTATCTGTAATGTGTTGTGTAAATCTCATGAGGTGTGGATACCCCTAAACCTTTTTATTGTCCATCCCTCAAAAATTGTTGTGTCAATTTGTTGATGTGTGTGTTTGGACTTGGGATTGGCTGACTTATCCTACATGGTGATGTCATATCTAGTTGGGTGGTGAGTACTCCTTTCCTTTTCTTTTACCACTTAAGAGTTCTTGAAACTTGTGTTATATGAGATTTTTGTTGTTTGATAGCACTTTGGAACTTGTTGGAATAATGTACCCATGTGGTATTTTTTTTAAAACTTGGGTTATAATTTGTTAAGGCCTATTGTAACATGTTTAACTTTTATTCTTGTGAATTAATTATGTTACTCAAAGCCTTATGTCATGGCATTTTTACCCCTCTTTATACAATCTTACTATTGTGTCAAGATTTTGGAAACTTTTTACTATAGAGTGTTCATTGACTTTATTTATAGTTAGATCAAGGGAAATAAAAAAAATTCTAAATTACACTGTAAAATTCATGAGCTTATTCCTTGCTACCTCCTTGTAATGAAAATGTATTTTGTCATTTTATGGATTCTTCTTTCTACCATTGATATTGAATAAAGTTTTCCTACTATGCTTTGTGTAAAAAAATGTTTGCTTAGTGATGCCATTGTTTAAGACTTACAACATGCTTACTTTTTACATATGGGGATGATTAGATGAAAATAAAATTAGTAATGTAGTATGACCACATTTAATTGAACTTGATGCTTGGAAAGCAAATTAATAATTTTTAAATTAGTGTACTTGAAATAGCTATAAATATTGAATCAAAGTTTCATGCTTCGTTATAAATGAAATTTGGGAATATCTTAACAGACTAGTGGTTATTTTTGGTGGGGAAGAATGTAGATCCTCGAAAAGTTTTACACCCACATATAAAATCATATTTAGTTCATTACATAGAGATTAACTTCAATATATATTTTTTATAAGTCTATCTATATATAATGAATTAAATGTGATTTTATAAGTGCAGAGACATACACACACACAGAGAGGTGTGGGTGTGTGTGTGTTAAACAAGGAAATTATATATATATATATATATATATATATATATATATATGTATGTATATGTATGTATGTATGTATGTATGTACACACACACACACACATATATGGGTAGTCAGCTAAAGGGCTCAGTCAACGACCATATATATATATAATTTTTTTGGTTGAGAGAATTAACCGACATACTATGTAGATGGTGGGGACGAGAACAATTGTTCCTAAACTATGTTAAAGGATGATATGGGACTATCATAGTCCCATTATAGATATAGAGTGACCAGTGAGGAATGTTGGGGGATTTGAACCTACTTGAACCACCATTTGATTTTTTTTAAAATATATGAATAATTAATTAAAAATAAACATACATACATATATATAAATACATACATATATACATATACATACATATATCTATATATGTATGTATATATATACATACATACATACATACATATATGTATGTATGTATCTATGTATGTATATATATATATAGATACATAGGGCTATACATACATAGATACATAGATACACACACACACACACACACACATAATATATATATGTATGTATGTATTGTATGTATCAACATACGTATACATACATAGATACGGTAGTTAGCTGAAGGGCTCAGTCAACAACCATATATATATGAAAATTTTTCAGGGGATACATATATGTATGTATGTATGTATGTATGTATATATATATATGTATGTATGTATGTGTATGTATGTATATATATACATACACACACACACACACATATAATATATATATATATATATATATATATACATATTTCCTCTACAATTGTTCTCGTCCCCACCCTAAACATAGTATGTCGGTTAATTTTCTCAACCAAAATATATTATATATATATATATGGTTGTTGACTGAGCCCTTCAGCTAACTACATATATATATATATATATATATATATCTCAGTCAACAACCATATATATATATATATATATATGTGTGTGTATATATATATATATATATATATATAATTTTGTGGTTGAGAAAATTAACCGACATACTATGTAGAGTGTGGGGACGAGAACAATTTGAAGGATGACATGGGACTATCATAGTCCCATTATAGATATAGAGTGACCAGTGAGGAATGTTAGGGGATTTGAACCTACTTGAACCACCATTTGATTTTTTTTTAAATATATGAATAATTTATTAAAAATAAAATAAAATAATATCAGTATAATATTAAACAATGTATATTCAAAGTTAAGTAGTATATTGTATGAGTGTATATATATAATATATAATTGAATGTATATATATAAATATGTATTCTTTACATGAAAAAGGGAAGATGATTTACACGTTTAGTCAATATACAATGGATAGCCTAAAAGAAAAGTTAACAAAAAGAAACCCATTTTAAATTTTGAGCTTCCTCTTTAATCCTACAACCTGCAACACAAAATAACATCTTAAAATATTATAATAAAATAAAATAGACATGAGAAAATGAGTAAATAAATTAAATCAAGTTAGAAAAATATAAAATGGATGGAAGTTATGGTAGTAGTTCTTATAAAGTAAAGGCAAGAGACAAGGTATATGTAGCCTTCCTCTCATCCTCTCTCATCTTCCACTTTTACAAGTGACAAAATAATAATTTAAAGACTTACGTAGGTCTATATATTCCCCCACAAAAATGATTAGGACAATTGTAGGGTTCTTTTAATCTAATCATCTAGGTTAGTTTAGATCCAATGGTGGATATGGTTTGCTCTGTTTTGAAGGGAAAAGCCATCAACTTAACTTAATTTTATTAAGTTAACCTTTTCTAATTATTTGTTAGCTTAAGTTACTTTATGTGTGCACCTTTTACATTGATTTTTTTCTATAGACTTTGATTTAAGTTTCCCATATAAAGTTAAATGGTCCATTTATAATTAAACCTTGACTTAAGTTATGTGCACAATTTATAACATAAAGTAACGTGTCACTTAAAGGACCCATATGTGATATTTACAGCATTAAAGTAATTAAAATCAAAACTTAGGTTATTATAAGTAACATGTGAACCTTAAGTTCTATCTTGCAGCCCTTTTAAAGTTTAAAAAATAATGGTATGCATATCTAAGTGGTTTTTATCTTTGGCGATCTTCGGACCCCATCATGTGTTTGTCTCTGCCTTACATCCCAAGACTTGTAATGTCTTATTGTATTCTAGAAAATTGTAATGCGGGGTGAAGTTATTTTGCAATTAAAAAGAATTAAAAAATATATTGTTGTAATGGATTTTTGGCACTTAGATTGTGGGCATGACTAAATATAAAAATATACATTAAATCAGACTTGCTTAGGTGGTGAATGAATTAAAAGAGATTGAATAATTGGTAAATTAAAAGGTAAAGAGATAGATAGAGAGATCCATATCTGATTTTAAATTTACTTGAGTTTTGACACTGATTGAGAATATAGGAAATAAGTTTTGGAATACTGCAAAAAATCTCCTAGAAAGATAGCAATGTTGTGTGATGATGAGTAGTTTTATACAACTCTAAAAAGGGTAGTGACCAAAAATAAAAAATTGAAAATGATAGGTGTGATTGAAAGTGGTCAAAGAGGTCCAAAAATGGATTGTATATCCATGGGGTTTGAAACTTTCTAAACCCATTCACCAATAACAAAAGTCCAAAATCTTCTCTCTAATAAGCCTAATTACAGGTGCATGTGTGAGAATGTTTTCTCCGTTGATGTAAACCGAACACATCCATAATCTAGCAATACATCCAAGACTAAAGGAAATACACAGTGTTAGTGGCTTAGACCCCTTAAGTCATTGTTACTTTACATATCATTTATGCTTGAAAATCAAGGCTCATGTAGTTTTGGTGCATGTGAGTGACCCAACCTAAGTGAGAGAAGACGCCACCTTTCTCCTTATGATAGTTGATAACACTATATTCCATAAAGAATCCTTTTTTGGGTACAAGTATACAACCACAATAATTTAGTAGATAGAGAGTGGAATAACAATAAAGTTTGTAAGCTCCTTGACAAGTGTGTGATATATATTATCAATGTGCGACTTGATAACTTGATTGTTTGGTGATAATAGGCTTAGAGTACATGTATATGTATATAATCCTTATAATTCAAATTGGATCACATTCACGCATGGATTAACCATGTAAAAGTGTGAAAGTATATAATCAAGGCACAAAAAAACATGGCAATGTGGCACAAAAGACCCACAAATCACTTTACCACTTTCAAACTACTTTGAAAGCGGTCAAGACCAATTTTAGACTGTTTAAAAAAATGGTCAAGATTTAAAACCAATGAAAATAAACATCAAGATGAACTACAGGATAATTGGATGAATCTTGAGGTAGATATCTATCAAATCTAAATGTGTTCATGAAGAAATATGGATGACACAATACTATAAATGGTCCAATCACTAGCTTAATTTATAAAATTATGATAGTTTTAGTGTAATTTTCAAATCTTTTTTTGAAGTCTGAATCTATTTTTGTGTCACTTTTACATGATGACATAATTTACATTAGTGTCAAAATTTGTGCTAAAAATTGGCATAAAAACCTATAGATATATATCTTTTGTTGCATCTTGATTTCTCGCCAAGAAAATTTATTTGATTATCTATGGATTTTATATAGTTTATAACTTGATTTGATTATTACTAGCTAAGATGCAAGTCATATGTTGTTATGGGGTAATTGTATGTTACTTTGATTGCATGATTTCATTGCTATGAGTTAGTTGTAATGTATATTTTTTACATTGTGATCATGTTGACTTATTATTTTAGCATTATTTTATGATATAAACATCGAGATGTTATAGACCAACTACCTACTTGGCATGATTTGGATGCAAGAGAGATTTATCCCTCAGAGCACGATTTGGATGCAAGAGAGATTTATCCCTCAGAGCATGACAAAGGGATAACATCATCAGAGAGGGTGAAATAGATGGAGATGTTGGGAGATGACAGAGGAATGGCTAGAACCCTGCACAAACCACATTTAATTATTTGAATTGTTAATGTTAGAATGTTTCTGATGATTGGTTGCATTTGTAATTATTTACGCATGATTAACTTAGTTTAATAATTATGTGGAATATGTCATGTGTGATTGCATTGTGGATATTATAGGTAGGGTAAAAGGAATAATGTAGCAGTTTCATTATGATTATGATCAGTTTAGTTAATGTTCAATTTACCATTTTAGAATAAAAGAATATAATAGGATTTATATGTATTAGTTTGGATGTTAATAAAACCTTGTTGAATGTTAGCATAGCTAAGTCGGTAATGAATAAAGTGATGGTATTTTATGTTAATTATAAAATAAAATAATGGTAAGGTATATAACAATGATTTTCAGTTTGGAATAAGGCAAATTAAGAAAATAAAATACAAAAATAAAATCAAGGAATTAAAATAAATAAAACAAATTAGAAGGATTCTATTTTTAAAAAAATAAGCTTTAAAGAAATCTCATGATTTATGCAAAGAAAAAGAAAATGATAAAAAGGGGGGTGCAATAGGAAAAGGGAGGAGATAGTAGAGTTTATAATAAGAAGAAAAGAAGAGAGAGGATAGTGGAGCGAGAGGCCTAAGTTCGAGAGTTCATGCCATTTCAGCATCAGACATAATTGCCAGGTAGGTGGCGTTAGTGAATTATTGTGCAAAAAATTGCAAAAATTTCATGTAAATTAAGTTATAGACTTTTGTATTAAATTTAGGGTTGTGTTTAACAAATTTTATTATGGGATAAGTGATTTGAAAGAGGGCGATCTGAGTTTTATAAACAATGAACTTAATATTGCAAATATAGAAAGAATACAAGTCCATCATGATAGAACTCATTCAGATCTGCATATGAAAAAAGATCTGAACACACAGAGAAATTTAAAAACACAATAATATATTATTTCTTCTACTACACTAAACCCATATGGGAGTACATAATATATAGGAATGTCATTCCTATAATTAAGGAGATACAATCTCCACTAAAATCTCCAAAACACCCTAAATAACTCAAACTAACAAATTCCCAATAACCCACTATTATACAAATATATTTTGACAAAAAATATATTCGATAAACTAACCTGTAGACTATTAACGTAATATTGTTAAAAATAATATTTACGTCAGTACATTAATAATGTGAACACACAACACAATATACCTCAACATTCACCCCCTTGTGAACATTATTAATTCTATCCTACACCCCTTTAATGTGAACATGGTGAAAACAACTCTCCCAAATTTGCACCTATAATCATGATTTGGTGATTTTTAGAGGATAATCACAAACCTCACATGATGGTTTTACAAATGGTTGAACAACAACCAAAATAATGGTTTTACAAGTGGCTAACCAGAAACTAAAAAATAATACTTTATGGTTTTACAGATAGTTAACCAACAATCAAAACAGTGATTTTATAAGTGGCTAACCAAAAACCACAAAATAATGGTTTTGCAAGTGGTTTACATAAATCACATCACAATGTGCAATATAGATTGTAGCTATCATCATTTTCACATATCAGAGAAGTTACATAGGAGTATTCAATTCACTTATGAAAAATGTGAACATGGATACACCATCTATTCCTATTTGAAATCACACTATGCTAAAAATAAACACATCACACAACTGAAAAGAAAAATGCCACTGAATCTGAAAGTGGCCTCGTTGCTAGTGGAAAATGAGAAGCTATGAAACCTCTAGCCTCCATTTGCTTCTTCCTCCAGTATCTGCTACTTATCCTGATGTGTCGATGAAGCTCAGTTGAGGATAGACAATACTCCCTACAAATCGGGCATTGCATACAAGCAAAAATGCATCGGTGACTCTAAACCTAAACAACTTTGAATTTTTTGACATATGGACACTTTGGATTTTTCAACTTGACTCTTTTTAATAAAAATGACTTTTTATGGACATTTTTACAATGGACCCAAAAAAAAATTTGACATAAAATAGGACTCTTCTAATAAAAAATGACTCAATTTTTTTATTTTTGACCAAAAAACTAATAACTCAATATACTTACTAGTAAAATTTTACTCTTGATGACAAAATAGAACAAAAACAAATTTTATACCATCTAACAAAAATAATATAACAAGATAAGATAATTATTATAACTCAAACTTATGACCTTGAGCCAATAAAGACTTTTAATAGTTATTTGACTCAATAGACTAAACCTTAGTAAAAAACATGACTCTAATAAACAACACTAATAACTAAAAAACTTGAAACCCTTTTTTTATAAAACACCAAAGTTGACATACCCAATAAATTAAACTATTATAATAAGACTATAAACTAAAACTACATGGGCAAGGGAAAACTATGAGCTTGAGATCATATGTTTTGAAAAACTGCAGGCAAGCTCAAAAGGACACGCTAGTTTGCTCACAGGTGGACATCACTGCCATATACTCCAATGAGAATATTATTGACATATTCATCATCTAATATCACATTAAACTCCAAGTTGTCACAGTTTACTGGTTCGTATTTAGAAGGCTAAGTGACTTTGGGTAAGTTGAGATGTAGGCTTTGAATTCGAGTAAGCTGTGTGAGGGAAAGTTGAGTATACATAGAGAATAAAATATCCAGTGAGACAAATCATATGGTGTGAAGTAAGATGATAGCTTGGATCTAGTGTCGTAGACCATGCATAGACTGTTAAATCTTAGAGCTGAACTTACATTAACAAAATCTCAATGATCAGGTCTAGGTGATGTTAAAGTCTCAAGCCAACATAGAATGACACTATATCTGATCAGAACAGAAGGTTCATGTGATTATTCCAAGTGACAACAAAGATGAAATACTACGATGAGTAACTGATATTTATTGCATGCAAGAACCAAAATTATCTGATGATTTTAATAACTGAACAACTTATAAATCCACACAAGATACCCTTTGAGCTAAATTGATTAGCGATAGATCCTAAGGAAACATAATAAAAACTTCTATGGGGGAATGCTGGCTTTAAACAAATATCTCCACAAAGATAATAACTTAAACTACTGGCTAATGTGTACTTACAAAAGACATTATTATAAACTACAAGCATCCATAGAGACAAAGTTCATAATTATTGCCCCTTAAATTTTTTTCAAGATTCCATCACTACTCTAATACCAAATGATAAAACTAGTTCAGATCTGTATACAAAAAAAGAGTCGAACACTCAAAGAATTTTAAAAACACAATAATATATTATTTTTTCTACTGCACTAAATCCATACAGGAGTACATAATATATAGGAATGTCATTCCTATATTTGGAGAGATACAATCTCCACCAAAATCTCCAAAACACTCTAAATAACTCAAATTAACAAAATCCCAACAACCCACTATTATATGAATATATTGTGACTAATAATGTATTCGATAAACTAATCTATAGACTATTAACATAATATTGTTAACAACAATATTTATGTCGGTACATTAATAATGTGAACACACAACACATTATACCTCAACACATCAACAACCACTACATTTTCTAATCCCCAACTACGTGATCATCATATATAAATAGAGAGATGAGCTTCACTACTAATCATAAATATAAGAGAATAACAAATAAAACTCAAGCAGACATACACCTAAGTAAAGCGCCTTCATACAATTATTCCATTTTCCATTTCTTTTACGGGTGATGGAGTTCACCACACTTCTATCTTATTGTTCATTTCTTTTACCAATGGCGATGTTTACTGTACATTTAAATTGGTAAATGCCCAGTTAATCTTAACAAGTCATCTCTTTTAAAGAGATGCATTTACCAGCCCAAATACAATTGCCAACTTATCATTATAGTGGTAGATGAATGATTCTCTTCCCACTCCGTCACATCGTTTGGTACATATCTTGAATCTAGAAAATACAAATCCCCCAGCCTTGCATAAATCTCATCACCTTCGAATTTTATCCAACTTTTGCATAGATACATAGGGTGCAACATTTTAGGACCTTGCTCAAAGGTAAGAGTTTGTTGTGCTTCAGTGAACCTATGTGTATATATTAACTGGTGATAGGTTTGAGAACAACAATTAAAAGATAAAAACAATTATATGCTATTACACTTTAATGCCCTCTATTTATACATTGTATATATATGACTTTTAGTTTATAATGACTTATAATAAATAATGGCATTGTAACATGAATTTTTTTGAGTTGTTATTTATGTTAAATATATAACGATATTACATAAAAATGATTCATGTAAGCGATGATTACAAATAATAACAATTCATGTAGTATACACATTGGTGGACGTAAATAAAAATAGTCTAATTTATATATATACACTTAATGAATCACATATAATACATCATACAATTCCTATTCAACAATGAATGTTATAAGAAGATGCAATATATAACATGGATCAGGATGTGCAGTTCATATTTAGTGCAAAATAAAAAAATAGAATAAAAGATTATTCAATACTATAAAAGAAAGAATTATACAACACAAAATAAAAGATTATACATCACAAAAATATGTTATGCATTTATAGATACTAATGTGGTAGAGACATATGTGGTATGCTTTTATGTTAATTAGATAAAGCTAATAGTAGCGGCACACGGGTACAATGTTATAAACATTGTTCTCTTTGAATAAATGGTGTAACCTCCATGGCTTGATCATAACAACCATTAATAGGTAACTTATAAAAGATAATGGTTTATAAACTATAGGGGTAACCTGATGTGGATCGCTATTACCATAATCTTATATGAATTTCTTGATTCCTCGCTATAAGTAAATGAATGGGTTGGATATAATATAAATTACATGTGATATCTAATTATAATATAATATAACATCCGTTATGGACGTTACATGTTATATCTACCATATGGATAAAAGTGATAATCCATTAATGGATTCAATGGATATAATATTGAGTTATTTATCAATTATCTATATTAAAAATTAATACTTTTAATGGATATAGATAGTGGTTTGTATAAACAGTGAATCTACGATGCAAAGAGGCATAAATTGAGGTATAACAAGCACTATACTTAGCTCATATATGAATTCATAAGCTATATAGCTGTAGTTCATAATATTAGCCATAGATCTTGATCAAATCTTGGCCATAGATCAAAGCTTGGTGATATATAGCTGTAGATCTTGATATTGTGTATACTTTTATTTGAATATGTCCACATTAGCTAATTGATGAGTAAAAATATATTCTAATTTATGCCACACAAATTAATGAATTATGCAAGTGCTTTATTTGGTGAATTTGAATTAGAAGTTAAGTTATTTCATTTTGAAAACCAACAATAGATAATGAGACCAGAATATTGACTTAAAATGTCTATTGTCTAAAGTACTCAATTTATATTAATATCTTGATGATTCATGACTCTAATAATTATTGAAATATTATAAGTCTTAAATAATATTAAAGATGATTAATGGTATTCACATACAACACCTATATAGTATTGAAAAACTTATGAACGGTGCATAAAATGAGTATATTGATATATACATACACTTATACTTATAGCTAAATAGATGGTTAAAATAAGTCAAAGGATATAGTGGGTCATAAAACTATAAACCCTATGAATACAAACTCCTAGAGATGTAATAATTATTTGAATGAAAGATTATGTTCATACGAGACATAACTTGGTTACCTGATTCTCTGAAAACATTATGACTATTAGTATATATATGTACAATAATAAAAATCGATGAGCAGTACATATTATGAGTATATTAATATATACAAGTGTTTATACATATATATCATATATTAGTGCAATTATGATGTGTGCCTATAATTTATAAGTAGTCTATAGTTTAAACATAGGATATACTTAATTGGTATAAACTGTACTTGCTTGCCTATTATTTAGGATTACAAGACCTTTGATTCTTAAAATTGTAAGTCTGATTGTTCATAAGTGTGTCATGCTCATGAAAAATGAACTATGATATTATGAGATGTCATAGAGTGTATTATGTTTGAAAACTATAGGCTAAATGTATGTTATACCTGCATGGTACAAACTGTAATTGTTATATCTAGATTCATTCATACGTTTGATGGACTAAATGTATGCATTTAACATGTTTTATGATAAATAGTAGGAAGTATTGTATTGTGTCTTCTTACAACAATTAGAATATGCATCCTTATATATATATAATACTCGGTTGGTATAATTTGCATTTGTTTGCTAATTAATTATGTAATAAATGATATTGTGAAGATTCATTCACACATTTGATGGACTAAATATATGTATTTAATTATTCATGTGCTTAGCATGTCTTGTGATTGGTAGTAAGAAGTAATGTGCATGAATCTATTAGTTATATATATGTTAACCAAATATTGTATTATTGGTACTAAGTAGTGAGATGGACTTCACTAGCTTACTAGTATCACAATGCTAGATAAAGGTAATTCGATCAAATGGTGTGTATGCAATTGATTGATCATAGAGATCAATAACTATTGAAAATTTTGGCCAAAGGAATGTTAGTGAGATATTTTCATTTCATGTGTATGATTTACATGTTTGTGCAATAAATTGTTAGAACAAGTTTCTTTATGGTACACTACATTTTTTTTTTAGAAATCATATAACACATGGGTACTAGCTTGTCTCTCTGGATTCTTGTGCCATCACTATCTACTCATCCATGAAGGGAGGGACATTCCTTAATGGGTTATTATTTGGGAGATCGATTGTCCATGATTGTTGTGGAAAAACACTCGAATGATGCTCTCCCTCCCCACAATAGTACTTACTTGGGGATGACATTTAAGATTACCTTAGATACTAGAGTTAGAGAAACTTATGCTCTATGGAGCCATGTATCTTATATATGTACATTATATTATATATATTATTGAAACATTACCTGATGAGTTATAATTACTTACTTATTGTACTTTGATAGCAGTGGTTGTATGGTTGTACCAACCATGGCTGGAAGTCTTTAGTTACTTTATATATTCAGTTATGATGTATTTCTTATGATGATAGTGATCAGTGATGTATGATGTCACATGCTTCATTTATAGTTATTATACTTAGAGTGTTTTATTTGGATCACTAATTAGATTCTCATGGTGAAATCTAATAAAAGAGTATGTTGATTAAATTACATATATATATATATATATATCTGTATATATATATATATATCTGTATATATATATCACATTTTTTTATATCAAACCCAATGGGGTTATTACATGTGGTATCAAAGTTATGACTCTAACTCTAGGACCTATGGAGTCCACTAGCATTTTAGTATCTTATTGTTACAAAAAAGGAGAATGGTGAAAGCTAAAGTATCAAGGAGGGTTTTTCAAATGTCAAAGACAGTAACCCTCCATTTGATCCTAACCAATTTGCCACAAAGTAACCAACAAAAGTTAGATCAGATTCTCTCAACCATGAATGAAACCAAGAACCAAATTTTTAGCCCTAGAATAAGAAATTCATGGGCATGAAGAGGAAGAACACCAGGATGAACATGAAGAACATCTAGATGAGTTGGAAAATCCTCAAGATGAAAGATCATAGGTAGAATTATACTGGTTAAGTGAAGTGTATTTTTTACTTGTAATGCCATGGTGCAGAACCATGTTACACCATGATTAGAGTTGTGAGACTTAGTAGGTCCTCCTGTATGGCTTGATGTCTATTGTAGAAAATAGACATCCATAAAATGTATGTGATAAATTATGTACTCTTAGGAGTATTAATACCCTTTTAGAGTTGTTAAAAGGTTAGTTATCAAATGTCTGGATGGTGATGGTTGTATTCAATGTTTGGGTAGGTGAGTGCATATCATTGTTCCTAAGTCATGAACAAGATATTATTTTAATATTTTTGATCACTTAGATCGAACACCTAGAGAATGATTACATCCTTACTTGGTAATCAAGTCACCTTTGCCACTTGTGTTTTGTATTGTGAGTGTTCAAAAAGGCATATGATGTTTCTTACTTAAGAATATGTGCATTTTAGATAGATTTTTATATCTTATGTACATTAGTCATAGAAGTGGGAATCCTATAAGACTGCTTAAGTATTAGCAACACCTAGTATAGTGGGAATTATCCTTGTATTGGAGTATAGTTATCTTTTTTGAGGATTTTTATGTGTTAGGAATTTGCTCATTGATTAACACCCCATATGTTTATGTGGATTGGGAAGAGGTGTCATCACTCATATCCAGTATAGAGGTGAGTTTTTACTCTCTCTCACCCTCTTTTGACATCATTATAACCATTGAGTGGATTTATATTTTCATGATGTTGATTAAGTGTTCCCTTAATTAGAAACTTCTTCTAAAATGTTGTTTTGAAAACATTCCCTAAAGTTTTTGGGATGTTGTCTTCTACTTCTTGTTGATAGAGAAGTTATAGGATTCAATGCACCTATGTGGTTAATATTTTTCCTACCGGTTGTGGAAATAGGTTGTGATACTACACTTATAGGTTTGGTAAGTGTGTATTGATATTGGCAACTTGGGTTGTGGTGTTTTCTTCATACCATGTGAGGCTATTTAAAAGTTTTGTCATTGAGATGTTAATTCACTACTTTCCACTTGTGGCTTTCCAGTGCTACTTTATCTAAACTTATGAACTTTGACCATGTGAAGACTTAAACCTTGAATATTATTAGTTTTAGATTAAGCTTTATAAGTTGATTATAATCATTATGTTATGATTCACCTTTGATTAGATTAGTATTATTCTTATCTTGCTTAAAAACATGTTGTTTTGATGAGTCATTTATGTTCTTTTCACCTAGATCGAGTATGAAATAGGATGCACAAAACATCTTGTTAGTCTAAGGGGTTGAGATAAGCATATAACAAAGATGGGTTAAGCTATGCAATTTGATACTAGTTATGTTTGGATAATGGTACCTTAGTGCAAATATAGAATGTTTGTATGATTTTTATTGTGATGAATATTGATATATCTTAGATTATTTTAGTGTATATCCTTACACTCTAAGATCTATTAGTATAGATTTGTGATTCATTGAACCATGTGCACATTTTGGAGATTATTAGGTCCTGGACACCTAAGGGATGAGTGGTGAATTAGGAACATGAGCACTAAGAGATGCGAGTGGACTTTAATTAGTCTCATATTGATTTGGTAGTTACTAATTTAGGATTTGACCAGATGAGCTTGTCAAATCTAAGATTTCACAAGCAAGACTTATCAAATTCAGTCCTATGGTTGTACACACATATACTAAAGAATATTTATTCTTAATTTAGTATTTATTGAAAATGTATTATTTCCAGTTCCTATTCATCATCATACTTTTTGGGATATACATGGAGTAGCAACAATATTGACATGTCATACTTATCAGGGGTTATGCGGAGTAGCTATGGTATTGACTTATACATATCATTCCTACCAAATTCTCTAAACATTTTTCTCTGAAATGAGAAAAACACTCTCTAGGGTATAGATATCTGTAGATGGGTCGGGAGGCTTTGTAGAACTCTCTCTGGCCATTTGTTTTTAGATTTTGTGATAATTTCATGTGCTTATGGTTGAAGATTAAATTTGGAAAGTCAAAAAAATTATTATCGAGATATGTGAGACCCTTCAAGGTATCAATAATGGTTAGTACTGTAGCATTTAGGCTTGCCTTGCCAATTCTGGATCTTGAGGTGGTCATTATAGAACCATTAAGAGTAAGTGATACTTGCAGACTTTGTTTACATAATAGGGAGATGTCATAGTTTAAGGTCTTGTGGTACCAATACTCTGAGAATAATTCTACTTGGAAGGACTCTGATAAGTTCTATAGGCAAATTTCACATTTATTTGCTTGATTTGTTGCTTCATGTTATGTTATCTTTCTACTAAATAATGTTTTTAATTCATAATTTATATTTGAATAAGTGTCATCAGAATGATGACTAGCTTTAGAAGGGAAGGTTAATACATTCCAATTTTTCACTAAGTAAATTTATTTGATTATCTATTGATTTTCTATAGTTGATAACTTAATTTGTTATTACTAGCTAAGTTGTAAGTTATATGCTATTATGAGGCAGTTGTATGTTGCTTAGATTTCATGATTTCATTGTTATGAGTAAATTTTAATGTATATTATTTACATTGTGATCATGTTGACTTGTTGTTTCAATATTATTTTATGGTATACATGTGATATTATGGAATAACTAGCTGCTTGTCATGAGTTGGACACATGAGAGATTCATCCCTCAAATCATGATGAAAGGAGAGAATCATCGAAGAGGGTGACGTAGATGGAGATGTGAGGAGATGATAAATGAATGGCTAGAATCCTGCACCCACCACATTAGATAGTATATATTATATGAAAGGTTTAAATTTTTAATGTTAGTTGTTTTTTAGGATTGGTTGTATTTGGAATTATTTACCCATGGTTAGCTTAGTTTAACGATTATGTGGAATATGTCATGTGTGATTGCATTGTGGATTTATGCATAAGGTAAAAGGATTAATGTTACAGTTTGATTATGATTATGACCAATTTAATTGAAATCTAATTTACCATTTCAGATTAAAATTTCATATAATAGGCTTTATATGTATTTGTTTGGATACTAATAAAACCCTATTGAATGTTACCATAGATAAGTCGCTAATGAATAAAGCAATGGTATTTTATTTTATTTAGAAAATAAAATAATGGTAAGGTATAAAACAATGATTTTTAGTTTGGAATAAGGTGAATTAGGAAATAAAGTAGAAAAACAAAAGAAAATTAGGGAGTTAAAATAAAAAACAAATTAGAAGGATTATATTTAAAAAACACAAGTTTTAAAGAAATCTCATGATTTATGCAAATAAAAAGAAATCTGAAAAGATAAAAAAGGGGGTGCAATAGGAAAAGGGAGGAGATAACATATTTTAGAAGAAGAAGAGAAGAAGAGAGAGGACAATGGAGCGATAAGTGGAAGTTCGATCGTTCCATTTTAGCATCGAAAATAATTGTCAGGTAGGTGGAGTTAGTGAATTATTGTGCAGAAATTTTCAAAAATTATGTGTAAATTAATTTATGGACTTATGTATTTAATTTAGGGCTATGTTTAGTGAATTTTATTATGGGATAAGTTATCTATAGGAGGGAAATCTAAGTTTTATAAATAACAAACTAAATAATGTAAACATATAAAGAATACAATTTCATCAACAAACATTGGGTTTTCCAATCCACAATTGCTTGATCATCATAGATTACTAGAGAGATGAGCTTCACTTTTGATCATAAATATAAGAGAATAAAAAATAAAACTCAAGCAAACATACACCTAAGTGAATCACCTTCATACAATTATCTTGTTGTCCATTTTTTTATGGGTGATGGAGTTCGCCACACTTGTATCCTGTTGTTAATTTATTTTATTAGCAGTGATATTTACTATACATTTAAATTTGTAAATGCCCAGTTAATCTTAATAAGTTGTCTCTTTTAAGGAGACATGTTTACCAGACCAAATATAATTACCAACTTCTCATCATGGTGGCAAATGAATTATTCTCTTCGTACTCCATCACATCGTTCGATACATATCTTGAATCTAGAAAATACAAATCCTCCAGCCTTGTGTAAATCTCCTCCCCTTCGAATTTCATCCCAATTTTGCATAGATGTTTAACAGAAGAACATAGGGCACAACATTTTAGGACCTTGCTCAAAAATAACAGTTTGTTATGCTTCAACGAACCTATGTTTATTGTATTAACTAGTGATAGGTTTGAGAACAATGATTAAAATATAAAAACAATGATATGGTATTATGCTTCAATAACCTTTATTTATATGTTGTGTATACATAACAGCTATGACTTACAGTTTATAATGATTTACGATACATAGTGGCATCATAACATGAAAATTTTTGAGTTGTTATTTATGTTAAATGTACAATGATATTACATAACAACGATTCATGTAAGTGATGATTACAAACAACAGTGAATCATGTAGCATACATTATGGTGAATGTAAATAAAAATAATATATATATATATATATATATATATATATATATATATATATATATATATATATATATATATACTTAATGAATCACAAATAATACATTGTATACTTCCTATCCAGTGATGAATTCTATATGAAGATGCAATTTATAACATGGATCAAGATATACAATTCATATTTGGTGTAGAATAAATAAATAGAATAAAAGATTATTCAATATTATAAAAGAATGAATTATATAGCACATAATAAAATATTATACAATGCATAAATATGTTATGCATTTATAGATATTAATGTGGTAGAAACATATGTGGTATGCTTTTATGTTAACTAGATAAAGCTATTAACGACCGCACATGGGTATAATGTTATAAACGTTGTTCTCTCTGAATATGTGGTGTAACCTCCATGGCTTGATCATAATGGCCACTAATAGGTAACCTATAAACCATAATAGTTTATAAACTGCAAGGCTGCCTTGATGTGGATTGTTATTACCATAATCTTATATGAATTTCCCGATTCCTCGTTATAGGTAAATAAATGGTTTGGATATAATATAAATTACATGTGATATCTAATTATAATATAATATAGCATCTGTTATGGATACTACATGTTATATCTACCATATGGATATAAGTGATAATCTGTTAATGGATTCAATGGATATAATATTGAGTTATTTATCAATTATCTATATTGGAAATTAATACTTTTGATGGATATAGATATTGGTTTTCATAAATAGTGAATCCACAATGTAAAGAGGCATAACTTGAGGTATAATGAGTGCTATAATTAGCTCATATATGAGTTCATAAGCTATATAGCCTAGTTTATAATATTAACCGTAGATCTTGATCAAATCTTGTCCTTAGATCAAAGCTTAGCGATATATAGTTGTAGATCTTGATATTGTGCAAACTTCTATTTGAATATATCCACATTAACTAATTGATGAGTAAAAATATGTTTTAATTTGTGCCAGATAAATTAATGAATTATGCGAATACTTTATGCGGTGAATTTGAATTAAAAGTTGAGTTGATTCATTTTGAAAACCAACAACAAATAATGAGACCACAATATTGACATAAAAGGTCTATTGTCTAAAGTACTTAATTTATATTAATATATTAATGATTCATGATTGTAATAATTGTTGAAATCTTATAATTCTTGACTAGAATTAAAGATGACTAATGGTATTCACATAAACACCTATATAATATTGAGAAACTTATGAATGACGCATAAAATGAGTATATTGATATATACATACACTTATAGCTAAATGGATGGTTAAAATAATTCGAAGGATCTCGTGGATCATAAAACTATAAACCATATGAATATAGTCTCCTAGAGATGTACTAATTATTTGAATGAAAGATTATGTTCATACGAGACATAATTTGGTTACCTGATTCTATGAAAACATTATGACAGTTAGTATATATACTCACAGTAATGAAATCTAGTGAGCAGTATATATTATGAATATATTAATATATACAAGTGTTTAGACATATATAACATATATTAGTGCAACCATGATGTGTACCTATAAATTATAAGTAGTCTACAATTTAAACATAAGATAAACCTGATTGGTATAAACTGTACTTGCTTATTATTTAGGATATGGGACATTTGATTCTTGAAATTGTAAGACTGATTATTCGTAATTGTGTAGTTATGATCATGAATAATGAACTATGATATTATGGGATGTCATAAAGTGTATTATGTTTGAAAACTACTATCTAAATATATGTCATACTCAGATGGTACAAACTGTATTTATTATGTCGAGATTTATTCATACATTTGATGGACTAAATGTATGCATTTAGCATGATTTATGACAACTAGTAGAAAATATTGTATTGTGTTTGCTTACATAAATTAGACTTTGCAACCTAATATATATATATATATATATATATATATATATATATATATAGGCTGCATAGTCTAATTTCTGTAAGCAAACACAATACAATATGTCCTACTAGCTGTCATAAAACATGTTAAATACATACATTTAGTCCACCAAATATATATATATAATACCTGGTTGGTATAATCTACATTTGTTTACTAATTAATTATGTAATAAATGATATTGTGGAGATTCATTCATATATTTGATGAACTAAATGAATGTATTTGATTATTCTTGTGATTAGCATGTTTTATGATTGCTATTAGGAAGTAACATGTATGAATCTATTGCTTATATATATGTTAACCAAATCTTGCATTATTGGTACTGAGTAAGCATTGAGATGGACTTCACTAGCTTACTAGCATCACAATGTTAGATGAAGGTAATCCAATTAAGTGGTGTATGAAATTGAATGATCCTAAAGATCAATAACTATTGAAGACTTTAGTCAAAGTAATGTTACTGAGACATTCTCATTTCATGTGTATGATTTACATATTTTTATGATATCTTGTTTAAACAGGTTTTTTTATGGTACACCACATGTTTTTTTAGAAATCATACAACACATGGGTACTAGCTTGTCTCTCTAGATTCTCGCATTGTCACTAGCTACTCATCCATGAAGGGAGGGCAATTCCTTGATGGGGAATTGCACAGGGGATCGATGGTCCGTGGTTGGTGTGAAAAAGTGCTCAAATGATGCTCTCCCTCCCCACAATAGTACTTACTTGGGGATGACACTTGAAATTGCCATAGATACTAGAGTTCAGAAAACTTATGCTCCATAGAGCCATGTATTTATCTATGTAAATTATATTGTATTTATTATTGAAACATTACCTAATGAATTGTAATTACTTATTTATTATATTTTTATAGTAGTGGATGTATGGTTGTACCAGTTATGGTTGGAAGTCTATAGTTACTTTCTATATTCAGTTGTGATGTGTTTTTTAAGATGGTAGTGATCAGTGATGTATGATGTCACATGCTTAATTACAATTATTATACTTAGAGTGGTATATTTGGATCACTAATTAGATTCTCGTGGTGAAGTCTAATAAAAGAGTGTTGATTAATTTTTTTTTTTAATCAAAATTTTCTATGTCAAACCCAATGGGGTTGTTACATGTTTTTTACCCTCATGATGCTATATACAACAACATTTGTGTTAGTTATCCCTTTTGACACTACCTATGTCAAATGTTTGTGCCACGAAATGAAATAAAGCAATGTGTGCCAAGATGTAACCTTCTTACAATTTGGGAGTAATGTGAAACGTATTGTGATGTTAATGCTAAAATAAGAGCATATTGTGATGTTAATGCTAAAATAAGAGCATCAAGTTTTACATCAATAAGAGACTTAAAAGTCACTTTATCTTATATTTTTATTTTTAATGTTTCCATGTCACCATTTACCCTAGAGATTTTGGGTGATTTAATATGTGTTTCAACGTGGAACTCCTATTCATCTTTGTGGGGTTATATACCTAGTGATTCTAAAGAAGATGAGGTGGTTAGTACTTGCACAAGAATTAAGAATCTAATTTGGTTGAAAAAAGCCTTCAACAAGGATGGAAAAACACTACAAGGATTACAGTTTTAACAATGATGGAGATGACGAACTCCCAAATGATCTATAACACTTGTATAAGGATACTTATAATTATAATGCATACGGGGCTTAACATTTGAATATCTTACTTCTTGAAATTTAATGTGTCAGTATATTTTTGGGATTATAGTTATGTGAAATGCCCATCAAACATGTACAATGCTAATTTTCAGCTTTTCATATTAAGCAATGCAAAGGTTTAGTTAAAAAGAGGAGTTGAGGATGGAGTACACATTTTCACATTTTTTGGTCCATTGTATTCATTCACAGATTACAAACATTCGATGACGTACATGTTTGGCATGTCTACATACACAATATTTAAAAATGTAACATCTTTTAAGTGTGATATAGATGTTAGGAAAGATGTTAAAATATTTTATGATCACACTTACATGGATGGTTTTCCCTGCATATTTAATAACATTTTTAGTTTTATAAATAAATCTAATGGAGGATACGTTACAATTCCTACTATCAATTAATGGAGTGCATTGATGATTATGAAGAGTATATGCCCAAGATGGTAGAAATATATATTTTAGTATAAGTTCTAAAATATTTAGTAGTAGGAGATCAATTATTGATTGATTATGGTTTAAGAAGACTTGTTCTTGCTCATTTATGTGATAAATAAATCAAGTCACCTAAGTATGTTACATTGTTTAATTAAACAAATGATTAATGACAGTGTTTTTAAAGTGATGTACTAGCAATTTAACTGTAAAGTTCTATTGTATTGTATGATTTTTAAAAATAAATCATTATATATATTGATAATAATATATTTTTTCTTTCCATACAATTATAATAATCATGTTGAATTAATAAATTAATTACAATGACAAGAAGTGGACACATATCATGTAAATTAACTCTATACAATAAAGAAGAACCCATTTTTCACAATTGTTTAACCCTATTTTTGATTAATTTTAACCCTAAATAAGATACAGTTATGTAAATGAATTTAAATTACAAAGACATACATTAAAGTACAAATTTGAATGTAAAAACTTTAAATTTACTTGGCACTCTAACTTTATAAATATAGAAATTACTAAAGAGAATAAGATACTTAGCGGTTCCCTATATTATGTCAGACTAAGACTACAAGTAAGCAATAAGAAAGGCAAAAGATTAGACTATGGGCCACTCAAATCATGATCTAGATCTTTCTATGTACTTAGACAATAATGTTAGCCTCAGGTGAGTATTGTCAGTCATTGTGTTCCAAGTTAGAAGGTTCTTTGTTTGTATATTTTACCCTTTTATTTTGATATAGACAGACACACTTTCTTGTCTTTCAGCTTTATGTGTGATCCTTAGGTTTGATGATGTGTGTGACTCCAATAACCTATGTCCACTTACAATGATAGCCTTCGACCTGCAAAGTGGGATGAACTAACCCCAACCACTCGTTGAATGATTGAGTGTTGCCTACATATGCAATACTATGAATAGGGAAGTAAAACCACGTGTATTTTTCCTCATTAGGTGAATGTGTGCAATAATGATCACTCAATGGATGTAATATGTAATATAGCCTTTTATACTTGGTAATTAGAAAATTTGGCTTGGTTTAAGAGTGCTTCAAACTTTAGACATTATTTTTTAATTATATAAGACATCAATGTTGTACACTTGGAAAATACATATCATGGATGTACCTTCGATTTCTAAACCTTCCTTACTACTAAGAGACTTTCATATATAATCTCTACGTGCCTTATTTTTTCATCTCTTAGTCTGAACAAATGTCATTCTGATGATATAAGCCTTTTATCTTTCCAAAAATGTTATAAACTTGTTTATCTTCTATCTCTACAAGTTCTAAACCAGCACCTATTTTCTAACTACTTGGACACTTGCATCCCAATTAAACACCTACATCGACATAAGTGTCCTATTTTGACACAAGTGTCTAGTGCCTTAAAGTCATCTGATTTATGAACAAAACATATACTTATGGTTGGTTTAAGTGATTTAATGTGATATATTTTCCAAAGGATTATTATAAATACAAGATCAATCTTCATTCATTCCTCAACTAGAAAACACTTAGTAGAGACCAAAGAACTCATAGGGAAATTTAACAAAGGCATTTAATCAAGTAACAAAGTGAGCAAAGCTTATCTATTTTATCCTATTTCCATATTAGTCATATGGATAACACATCTACAAGTCTGAAGTATTGAAGGGGCATCCCATGAGCCAAATTTATCAAGTTACAAGTTAGGTGGAATCACTCAAAAGTGACACATGAGTGATAAGAGAGCTAATTGAGACTACCAGTCCCTAGATTAGCCTTATACCTATTCTAGAGCTTATTTTCACACTTATCCAACCTTCATCCAAGCCACAAGCATCCCTAGTCATCCCTAAAGCAGTCCCAGACCCTCATTCTTGCATCCTAACCCTTTGTGTCTGGGGTTATACTACTTGGACACTAGAGTCATAATAGGGATAGTAGTGCCACATGGCACTAGTGTCCTAATATTGACATTATCATCCTTTCCCTCCTTTTTTCATAAAAAAATATATTTTCAAATCTTGGACCTTTTAGGGTCATCTTAGACAACTTTTAGCACCCACACAAGTACTAGAATAGTATATATACGTGACTTTTACCCTCTAACCACTATATAAAAATTAGATGAAAATTACATATGCAAAATTATAAAAATTTGTGCATAATTAAGGTTATCAATAGGGCCCTATTATGTCCTACTTATGCATACTACCATCTACAACATTCCTAAGCTCATATTACTCAGATTTCCAATCTCAAGCACATTCAAAGCACTCAAGTCAACTATCATACTATATTTACTTGCACTTGAAATTGCACCTGCACTTAGGTGGAGAGAACTACATCAGGCTTGATCCCTCTTCAAATTATTGGTATGTAGGTAACTCTCTTTACAATAGTGTGTTGAGGATGTCTAGCCTACCCCACTAACAAACACACTTTTCAGTTTGTGTCAACTAGATGCCATAACAACATGGAGGATTAGGCTTTGCTCATAAAATCAGTAAAAATAGGCTATCTATAGGTTTTTAAAACTCATGCACATAGGAACATGCATTACATATCCAAACACAGGTGCACCTAGAAGCTCAAGATAGTCCTGCATAAAGGACACTACCATGAAAATAAGGACACTAGTGCCACATGACAAAACTATCCAATTAGGGTGCTATTATCCAAGAGGTAATTTAACACCTGGATCCTATTTATGACACTCATACCATAATCTACCTAAGATTTTAGCATCCAAATAATCTATCTCAGTCATTTTCTAGTGAATTTACATTATTTATTGCTATTTTTAGAAAGGTCAAAACTAGTCAATTTTATAACAAATCAGTGGATATATTTATTGCATATTTATACCCTAATTTATTATAGTCATATATTTAACAACATAAAATTTGCATTCACTAATTCCTAAAATGTTAAGACATTTGGTAAACTTGACTTACTTCGAATAGTGCACAAACCCTAACCCTAGATAACCCTAGGGTTTATGTTTCTAGCCTTCTAAGACACACACTCAGATTTTAGATCCATATATATTTTGATTTTTCTTTGATATAATCATGACATAAGAAGTTTATCACCTTTTTTTGTAAAGTTTAATTCTTCCATATACATGCTTGTTTCCTCTAATTCAAAATGAACACAAAAAAGACATAAACACATGTATAGATGATGCTTTATATCAATTGTAATGTATGCTATTTCATTCTATCTCTAGCATGTTATTTTTATCTTATGCATAATTTAATTAAGAAACAAACCCTCTCACACATATAGGATTTAACACATAATCTAACAACTATGTTTCAAGTTTCAATGTCCTATCTTATGCACATGAAAGAATCTCCTTCTCCTCCTCATCTGTATTAAGGTGATAGATACTTTCCATCTAACCAGGTGCATGCTATCACTCTTCCACGAGATGAGGTAGCCTGTAATATTGTTACTAATGCCCATACTCAACCTATCCACACATCCCCCTTATAGGGTGTGTGCCTACATGTTCATTCAGAAGCAACTAAGGTTTGTACTTGTCAGACTCTAAGGGATCAAATTATCAATATGAGCAAGATAATATCAGAATTATAGAATCAAAATCAATTATTAAGTAAAAAGGTCACATTATTGGAAAATCACATTACATACACACAGCCTTTAGAATATGCTAGTGTAAACCATGCATATGCATCTACACCTAGCAAAGTTGTGCTTGACACTCTTTCATATCTAAATCACAAATTTCAACACATTGCATCTATTATGAGTGATTCAAAAAGATTGCAAGGGTCCAATAAGAGTTTAGTTGTGATACTAAGGGAAATGGTTAAATCTAGGTTGATCAACCTATCTCCTATCCACCCACTGAGGAGATCTATATATTATTGTGCATATCATAAAATGCATGGACACCACACCAATTCATGTTTAGCATTGAAAATGAAAATACAACAAATAATTGATACAGATGACGTAAATAATGACACATCATCCAAACAACATGCAATGGCACATTTACAAGTTTAAAAAGGGTCAACTTTAGAAACAATAAAAAAGTGGTTACCAAAGCATAACTCAGAACAACAAAAGGTTCACAAAGTAAAATCAGAGCAAGAAATAATATAACAAGCACAAGTAAAGTAAGTAAAATATGCAAATATACCTCTCCAAAATGAGGCTAAACTTTCAAATCAATATGGGTTTGGTCAAAAATATCTACAATAATTTGATTATTACGGTCAAGATTTGGGCAAGCAATCCCAAGGCATCACTACTCTTATTCTAGAAGTTGATAATATTGGTCAACAAGGTTTAAGATTTATTGAACATCCTAAGGCACATCATTCATAGATATAATTTATCAAGGTAGCAAGTCTGGATACATAGGAAATGTTACATAAAAAACAAGAACTTTAGTTGTAAGATCAAAATCATGCTAAGCCAACAAGCATTCTCAAAAAAGGCTTTCTAGTAAAATAGCCTCCACAACACCATATGTCTATAATAAGCACAATTTCAAAGGGGAAATCACAATCAATATTCTAAAGTACAATTCAAAAAGGTCAGTTCCATAGTTTGAGGCGATTCCCTCGAGCATTCCAAGTTATTATGATTATTGTGATTTTTGACGATGAACAATACCTAGATTCATATTACAACACCATTCAACTACAACATAACAATCACATTGCATGAGAGATTACCATTCCTATTTTTGGCATAGGATACATTGATAGTGAGTCTCTTATGAGACTCATCGGTCAGTATTGTTCCTCCCTTTTTGTACATACTTTCATTATTTATTGATCCTTATATATAGGTTTATTTTCATGTTGCTTATACATAGCTTATATCCAAAAAATACAAAAATAATATAATATTTAAAAAATAGAAAATCATTCAAATATTCACTCAAAAAACATAAAATTATAGATTGTATTCATTGCCATGTTTACATTTCTTATATTTTCTAGAAACTACATATGCTAGTTATCATAGTATAGTCAATTTTTATCATACATATATGCTTCACTTATTATTTTAGAGTGATTTTAGATTGCTACATGACTTAGGTCCACTACACCAATCCAAATTTGGTGATATCTACCCATTGGGAGCATATACACCAATACACAATTTCTTCATTTGACTCTTCACCCATTTGGGGGTAACCTGTACACATTTTTTATTACTAGGTTCCATCTTTCTATACTCAACATCGTAGCTTTAGCATTGTTATATCTTGATATTGATCATGCTACACCTACTCAAATTTTTTATTGTCTACTACTAGTTTAGACTCAAAATGTGTACATCTTAGCTCTTACACAGATTTTTATTAGAATTGATTGTATCTATATTTTTCTTCTATTCGAGAGCCTTTGAATACTCCATTGCTATTTGGATCTACACCATTTATATTCGTAATATGTATGCTTTGGACATGTGCCATGTCCTTCTATGTGCCTTCCTGATTGTGTATATGGACAATTGAACATGTCCTTATATGTCTTGATTTATCATATTTAGTGACATGTGCCCATTTCCCTTGTATTTTGGCCCATTGGCCTACTTTATGCGCCTCATGTGTGTTGTACGTGTGCTTTCTTGTAAGCATCATGGCCATTCAACTTGTCTCTTGCTTGTTCCACACTCTAGTTTTAGATGTCATGAAAGACCTCATGCATATACCCTTTCCTACTTGGGTGCCATGATGGATACCATGCCCCATCCCCCTAAGTATATACTTAGTTATTACTTCGATTTGTTGTTATATATATTGTTATTTATATCTTGACAACCTTGTGAATGCTAGACATAACTTACATCACACATTATAAGCATATGCTCAGATTGTCTTACATCTTGATGTTATATATGCACATTATATTAGATTGTTATGCAAATAGCATATATTCTCTAGCTAACACACATCTTACAAAGCTTTTTTTTTAGGATAGTTCTTGCACAGGTTCAACAACTCCCCTCAAAAGAGGGGCATTCATAGGGGTTTGTCATAGAGATCAATTTCCAATAATGCACTCATAATACATTTTTTAGTACATAAGCTCATATTACAAAAATTAGACTCAGGTAAACATAGTGGAAAATAGTGACACAAAGATTAGTATAGTTACACATAAATTAGAATAGACAAACATTAGCACCCAAATTGGGACACTAGCACCACATGGTGCTACTATCCAAGATATGAAACTATTGTCTAGTATCCTTAGTTTTAGAAAAATCCACATTGTTCATAAATGTATAGTAGGTACAATCTGGATTTACACATGTTCAATTATAAATTTACCAATTTTTCTAAGTTTAGCTCAAATTCATACCTATTTGATCAGATTGGGGGCATCATGCACGACATGACCATTCCCATTTACAGTTTAGATACTTAGATAAAAATTATTACAACTCAATCCAAAGTCCATATGATCAGATATAAGATTTGGGGGCATGTGTGTGGCACATTATTTCCATTTGCTCACTTACATAATGATTGATTAGATGGAATGATAAATTCCATGTCATTATCTATGATGTATACATTAGACACCATGTTCTAGGTTAGACACCAGTTTCATGCCTTACTCCATTTGTAGTGGTTGGCATTCCTGAGTGGCCTAGAGCTACCTAATATACATGAGTGGATGCAAAGTTAACATCTCCAATTAGATATTTCCAGCTACATATTGTAGTATTAGTTTCATATGCATCTACTACAATAGGTAGGTAATGATGGAGTCATAGTCTACTTGAGTTCATAAGCCACCTACATGAGAGGGTTGGGCACACCATTAGTCCAATCCAAGCTATTCACAGGTCATGATCCACTGAGCAGGGATGGAAAATGATGGAATCAAAATCAAATTGAGTTCTTAAGCCACCCACACATGAGGATTGAGCAATCTATCAGCTCAGTCTAAGTTATTCACTAATTGATCATTATATACATACACATACATGAGTTGTCACTAAGTTTATGCATTGGTTCACTTACCCAATGAGGTGTATTTATTCCTTTCTTCTCTCTTATACCTTTACTTAGTTTTAATTCTTTATTAAGTTTTGTCTTTACTTTTGATATCTCTTAAGTAAGTATTGATTTATGCACATGTCACTTGTAGGACATGCAATGGAGTATGTTTCACATAGTCATATCCAAACTCATGGGCTTCACATCTTAGGTAAGTTTAGGTATGCTTCTTTTTCATTTACCATAGACATGTCATTTTACTACATTTATAGAATAATGAGGGGGGGGCAGGGGGCTCGGGTGCGTGGGGTTAGGGCTAAGAGTGACACTTGAGTGCTAAGAGTGCTACTTGAGATCACTTATCTCGAACTTAGCCATGGACCTATCGTAGATCCTATTTTCACACTTATCTAACCTTTGTGTTGGCCTTAGGCATCCCCATTCATCCCTAAAGTAGTCCCAAACCCTCATTCTTGTATCCTGGCCCTTCGTGCCTATAGTTCTACCACTTGGACTCTATCACTATAATAGGGACAATAACACCATGTCCTAATATTGGTACTATTGTCCTTTCCATAAATATATTTTTAAATCTTTGACCTCTTAGGGTTGGCCTATATCACTTTTAGTACCTACACAAATAATAAAAAATTATATATACATGACATTTAGCCCTTTAACCACTAGATGGAAATTAGATACAAATTAATTATGTAAACTCATAACAAGTTATGCACAAAGGTTAATAATCCCTATTATGCCCTACTTTTTCATACTACCATCTACAACACTCCTAAGCTTAGATTACTCAGATTTCCAGTCTCAAGCACATTCAAAACACACAAGTCAACTATCACACTAGCTTTACTTGTACTTGCACTAACACTTAGGTGGGTAGAACTACATTGGGCTTGATCCCTATTCAAATTATTGATATATAGGTAACTCCCTTCATAACAAGGTGTTTAGGATGTCCAACCTACCCTACTAACAAACACACTTTTTAACATGTGTCAATTGGATGCCCTACCAACATGGAAAATAAGGGTTTGATCATAAAATCAGTCAAAATAGGCTATATATAGGGTTTTATAACTCATGCACATAACATACCTTATAGATCTACAAATAGGCACACCCAAAAGCTTAGGATTGTCCTGTACATAATACACTAACACCAAAATAGGGACACTAGCACCACATGGCACTATTATCCAATTATGGCGCTACTATCCAAGAGGGGTTTTGACACTTGGATCTTGTTTGTGACACTTAGACCATCCTTTACCTTAATTTTTAACCTCTATAACATTCATCTCAATCATTTTCTAGTTAAGTTCTCATTTACATTATTTATTACTATTTTTAGAAAGGTCAAAACTAGTCAACTTTATAACAAATCAGTAGTTGTATTTATTGCATATTTCTACCCTGATCTACTATACTCAGCTCTTTAACAACATAGTATTTACATTCAGTTAATCTTAATATTTTACTTTTTTAGCACACATTGCATAATTCATACACAAGCCAACACATAGGGGAGAATTACATAAGTCTGAGGCCCTTTTTAGAGTATTGGCTATTTAGGAAGTGCTTATTGATAAAGCGGATTTGAGGTAGCTTGGAATTATGTGCCCACTAACCTATTTTTCCCACATCCACTATGAAGATGAAAAACTAAGGTGTTTTCATTTGACAAGGAGTGACAGTCCATGACCCAGATCTAAATGTACCAAAGTGAAGGTGACACAAATAAGAGAAGCATCCAGATGATTGCATCTAGTTTCAATAATTATTTCATACCAAACACAAATATCAATGCAAGTGTCTATGATTACAAAGGTATGATTTTTTAAAATTAGGCGACTGATCCAAAATCTAGCTCTAGTCTATTTTCTACATATTATCGAACTAGATCTATATTAGCATCAAAACCAACAAAGTATATTATTTTCATTATCATTAAAACATTAAGCTTAGTTGTAATTTCCATTGTTAGTATATCTTAACATAATAAATTTAGTGTATTTTTTATCTAAGTTTTGAAATTAATAGGACTATTATAAAGATAGTTTATCACCCTTGTGCCCTAGGTTATCTCTAGCCCCTTTAACCCTAGATTCCCCAATCTAGATTTTAGGGTTAAACACAAACTTGGCTAAGACATATTCCTAGTGATTGATAAATAAATTAGGAAGAATAGGTAAGTACTCTTTAATGTGCAAGTGTTTGAGTATGCTTGGTAAGTGCTTATTAGATAGATAATAGACTTAGACATATTTTAGATTTATATGGGTCTCTTTGTGTAATTTATCACACTACTGACATGTAAAATATATGGGCTGACCTATAGGAATGATTTGAATTAGAAATGTGACCCCTACTTGGCATGGGATAAAATTGTCAGACTTAGGTTATACCATTAGATGGTGTGTTTTGAATTTATCATTATTGTCTAGGAGACAAGAACACTGATCTGATGATCTAAATATGTTTGAGTAGGATCAATATCTAGTTTGACACATTTATGGGAATTATTGAAAATGACTAAAAGTAACTTGGGAAGGTTAAACTCATATAAGGCATGTGTATGTGAGAGAATGGTGAAGAGACCAATGTATGTACACACAAGTTAGGTAAGGTTAAGGTAATCCAAAACTAATCTTGCCAAGTATCGCTTATCAATTTTTAGTGTCTACAACTACCCCCATTTTATTATAGTATTAGAATGAGATACAAATACTAGAGTAAAAGGATAAACAAGTATTCCTTAGTGTGTACAACACACATTATCTTTAAGATATGCTTCAAACATGCAACTTGATCTACGTAAACCTGCAATTAAAATCTAATAGTAAATTTCGATGCATTAGCATAGGTTATTAGAAATTCCCATCTGAACATGCTAAGGTTTGTTTTGTGTGAATTTAGTTACAAAATCACACCTCATATGGGGATATAGCAAGTCAGTTCATTCATTTTTTTCATGGTTTTTAGACATTCATTTATATGTAGTTTGTAAATCCATATCATACATTGTTATATTTAAATGCACATGCTCGAACAAAATAGGGAAATAACTACACACAAAATAATGTAGAAAACATTTAATAAAACCATCAATCAATCTATATCTTAGTGTATCACAAATTAGAACTCTTTTCATTTTACAATTGTACAATATTCATAGAGCTTTGAGGATTCTCTGTTGTTTCATATCCTTAACCTTTCATTTCTTAAGCTAAATGAGTCCTTTCATCTTTTACAGTCTTTTGGTAAATAAACCTATGTTAGAATAAATATAAATCACTATACATCAATTTATACACCACACACTTGTTACTTATACATATTCTATAATTTTACACTTGGAAGTCTACTATTAACACTTTCCCAAAATTAAACAATTATATCATTTTGAGACATATTTGTAGGAAGTGTGTCAAAGTCTATAATTGGTGGAGTTATCTATGTTTCACTAAGGGGTTGGTCTAAAACTAATGCTTGGAGCTATTTCTCAAAGTGTCATTTACCAGTTTTCACTGCTTAAGCACTACTTAACATCCATTTTGGGGTTTCAAAAACTAAGCAATGTAACTTTGTAATTTTTAAATAGATTACCATAAGTGGGAGCATTGGCCCCAAAATTTTGACTAAGTGTGGTCCTATTTTGGTGTAAAATCGAAATGACATGAAAGGACCATGGTGTGGCAAGACCATGGCCTGTGACTACAAGGTATAAAAGCACCATGGCATGGGATTTATTGGGTGCAAGAGGATAACCATACAAGAGGATAATGGCACAAGAGGACAATGGTGCAAAAGGGACCAATGCAAGAGGACCCAATTAGAGGAGAACAAGTCACAGAGAACCTGAGAACATTAGAATCAGAACTAAAGTGAAAGACTAAGGGAGCATGTGAGAAGCAAAAGTAGTTAGGAGAGAGATTCATATGGGACAGTTCGACCTTATTGATCAGAATTTTTGCACCACCCGCAAGGAATGAAACACATGGCAACCAGTATATAGCATAGAGCAAGTATCTAGGGGGTGCAAGGACCCAAGTCTCTAAGAATAACTTATTATAAGTGCCACAACTCTATCGGTTGGGATTTTATGTGTCATTTTCTCATAACATTAATGATTGTAACACTTGGTTAGGGCAAAATAAGTATAAATACCCCTATTGTAATCTATTGCAAGGATGATATTTTGGAGAATATATGATGAAGCTTTACCTTTTGGTTCATTAATAATAAAATATGAGATATCAGAGTTTTTCAATTTGTGTCTTGAATGATGAAACAAACTAAGTGTTAGATAATGATGGTGATTTATGTAGTGATAATAATAACCACATATGGAACTAGAAGTATCAACGTAGTATATTTGTGTTGTTATATAATCCTTATTTGAAATTGCATAAAGAGAAAGGCATGAACAAACATATAATACTATGTTACAAAACCTTAGGAACTAGTCTTTTGATGCACACTTTGGGTGAGTGCATAAGACTTAAATCTCACATGATAGGGCCAACACACTAGCTCATTAGGATAAAATTCAGTGTCAAAGCTGGAATTAACTAAAATAACCCAACATTTTGGTTATATTACTAGGATATGAAGCATTTGAATCACAATCATGGAAGATGTTTGAGAAAATTACTCTTCAGAATATAGAAGAATGGGTTACCAATGTTGAAGATAATTTTATAGTTTCATATCTTAAGCCAAGAATCTTCACATGACAGTGGGTGGAGCAAAATCTCTACAGTCCTTTATATGAAACCTTCTTTTTAGAGGTCCCAGTTATTTTACATGCTTGGCTAATAGCACATGATCAAAGATGATCAAGGAATCTTGGGAGGAGGTAGTCCTAGACGCTAGAATGGTAAAGGGTTTTAGCATGACTTAAAGTTTTGTGGACATGAGCAGTAAACTTTTGGTGGAAAGGAGTTCTAAATAGTTATATCATAGAGCATGTTGTCACTACTTACTCGTGTCCTAAAAAATCTAAGTTTTATTTCCTTTAAGAACTACGGGGACACTATCTTTGACATTTTGCATTTAAAATAAAAAATTTATTTATTAATATTAGAGTGGAAAAAATACCAATGGAGGGTTAAATAATCTTATGAATGAGCTACACATTTGGAAGGGGAGAATAGGGGTTGATAGAATATTATGGGTTCACAATGGTAGCCAACCAATGTGCACTATGAAAATAGAAGTATGATGAATTTCGATAAAGAATCATGGGAGTTAGCAATGTGAGAAGAGACTGAGAGAACTCAAGGAGTGTTGTTAGGAGCTGTAGAGAAGCAAAAACACATGAGGACCCCATCACTTTTGAATCACATTCTATGCAACTTCTATCTTATGAAAGAGAAACAAGTTAGATGGCAGGAATCAAGGAACCAAGTCTGAAGTAACCTAACTCCCCCAACATCATGCGTGCTCATACCTTTGATTAAGATAGAGTACACATTCAAAATTAGGATACAGATAGTTTGGAGTCAGAAGGGATACTAAAACTGAGCCATTTGAGGCTCATTTAGATTTAACATTATCTTTCCCTCTTCAAGGGAATTCTATAGCATAACTTGGGATACATGGTGGTCCTGGTATACAAGGATAGACTATAGGACCAAACCTAGTTAACCAACTGGCTACCATGCCCCATACCATGAGTACTGCTACTGGAGGCACTAGAGGAGGACTAGGTGGTGGCATAAGAGGAAGTGGACTCCTTCCTCAAAGAACTGGGGTTGGAGGTCCCCAACAACCACTTGCCCAAACACCTCAACCAACCATGATATAATATGAGATGATATTACACTTACATGAATACCGAGGGGTGGAGAATGCAACTAAGCATGTCCACAAGTGTGAATTGATTTGGAGGGTGTGAAGCATCACATCTTCTAAATGTAAGGCCACACATTTTACAACTATGCTCTTAGAGCACATTCATAAATGGTACCAAAATATTGACCCTTAGCAAGTGGGACTTTAATAAGCTAAAAATAACCTTCCTTTAGGAGTTTGACATTCTTGATTTTGAATAACATAGTATAGTAGTGTTAAAGGACATAAAGCAAGGACTTACAGAAAGCATACATGAGTATGACACAAGGTTTAAAACCTTGTTTTATAAACTATCATTTGAAATTAATGTTTCTCAGCACACATAATGGTTTGTGGGAGGATTTTTACTACCCTTTCGATGAACCTTATCACAATGGACCTTCACTAGCCCGTGTGAGGCCTTGAAAGTTGCTCTCTACACTGATGTGGTTGAAATCATTAATACCAGGATTAGTCCATTTATGGAGGCCTAGATAGCCTCAATAGCATCATAACTTGAGAATTTGATGACAAATAATGCACATGAGACATACAATGGCATTTGGTATACTGGTTGTGAAACTAAAGGACATACAAGGAGCAATTGCCCGTGCAAGAACTTTCATGTGGTACTTAAACAAACATGTGAAATCTATAGAAACATGATGTCGACTCTTATCCTCTTTTTCAATGGGATAAAAACAATAAGGTGTTTGAGTATTTTAAAATTTGTGATGCCTACACTCATGAAACTAATGATTATTATTTGATCAGTGACATCCATGAAGCTCGAGCGTGTGGTACACACCAAACCTCAGTCACTAATACTCAAGACAACTGTGGCTACCATGGATGAAGAAGAGGGCAAGGATGAGGAGGTGGATTTTTTATATTCAAGACCTATTATAAATTTGGGTCACTAGTCCACTATCAACATGATTGCCTAGATTACTCGACGTATGCTATCTATAAAAAAGACCATTGGCTAGAAGAGCATCCTGATCTATATGTGGCTATCAATAAGAAGTGAAATGAAAAGGGTGCTCATATGATTTAAATTTATAAACCATAATGGTGCATATTCCCAACAATACCTATAGTTCAATAAGTAAACATTACCACTCATAGTGGGGGATAGACCCAGTCGACAGCTAATCTAATTAAGAAGGTACAATGTAAAGAACCATGAAATAGAAAGTATCTTGATGTTCAACAACAAATGATGTCCTCTAGGATATGATGACACTCATATGAGAACTTCAGGGCAAGATTCAATTCCTCAAAGCAAGGACATAACATAGTGTGTTATTATGTAAAGGGAAGTTGAACTTTGACCTGTGGCACGGGATCACTTCTAGAAACTATGTAAGTGGGTTTTAGATGAGGATATTATTCCAAAACTTAACACTTGCATTAAGAGTCAAGCTTGACTACCAAATGAATCTCACCCTTAAATAATTTGGAAAAGTGAGGACCATTAATTTAAATCATGCTTAATAATAGGACACTCCTAATTCCTCTACTCCCCCAGAAGATAGAAAAATATTAGTTAATGTTGTTGTCGACAAATGGGTAATAAAGTACATTTAGTGGATATCGATGTAAAAGTCAATGTCCTCACCAAGGATGCTTGGTTCAAAATGTCTAGTCTAGCACTGAAACATTCACCTCATGTCTTATTCATGGCAAATAAGACTCATGTTCACCCTATTAGGGTCCTCAAGAATGCCACAGTTGACATACTTGGAATACCATTCAAAGTGGATTTTGAGGTTATGGAGTTAGTTGAAGTTGATGATTACCCAGACTTACTGGAAAGGCTTTAGTGCTATGAGAACAATGCAAACTTAAGCTTTAAAAAGTGATACATTAGTTTTGAGAACACTTATCAATGTGTAATAATACCACTAGATCAAGCACAAGGACCCCCTTATATAGAGCATGTCAATGTTGATGAAGACATCAACCACTTATATAATATCACTACTAGAAGTGATGAACAACATGATCCCACCCTAGATGGTGTTTTTTGATGGATAGATAACCAGTCTATTTTTGATACTACAAGCAATGCTTGTAAATGTTGGGCCCATGGTGACTGTGATCTCATTGGAAGGATGTGTACCACCATCAAAAGATGAGAAATTTTTTTATGCCAGCTTCCTAAATGTCACAAGTTTGTTCACCTCATAGGTTTAATAATGAGAGGGCCACTAATAGGACCACCACTAGGAAGACTTGATGAAGCCCCATTGTTCTAAGGAAAAATAGAGGTACATGATTTTATCGAGTGCCTCAAAAAATTCTATAACACCAAAGATGACTGGATGAGGTCATTAGATTACCTTTTTGATGGAATCACCGTAAGATGGTGACGTACCCATAAAGAGTACCTTTTGTACTAGGATCAAGTACATTATGATCTACATTATAGATTTTGTTATGATAATAAGGTCAGGGTATTAATTAGTTACAATGGCATATAAGCACCTAAACCTCACATTGAACTTTATGAGATGATATGGAGAAAGGAGGAAACATACTTACCAAAGTACCTATGGGTGCATATATTCTATGGGACCTTATGAACATGGGCATGGGCCTGGTATATTCATAAAGAGTGATACATGAGAACCAGGTTTTGGTAGTTACTAAAGTAAAACATGACCTCGGCATTCTCTTATTCATCACCAAAGATGGAATTGTGCCTATTTCTCCAGGCCATGCGTGAAGTAGTTATTAGAGACACAAGTCCCATAGAAGACCACCTATGAAATATCATCAGGAACTTGAGGAACCTTTACACTTGTTCACTAAGCCTTCAACATATCCAATTCCTATGCCTACACTAGTTCTTGATAAAGAACAACGTGAAGAGATTCCCTTGGGAAGGCAAAAGTTTTTCTTTCAAGTAGATGAAGGTAAAGGATCTACTTAACTCAACCCCCTGACCAACCATTTAAATGTTTCTACAAGCACTTGTACACAAACTATTCAAGACATAATTCCTCAAATGAACAACCCTTATCATTGGCTTATTTAGACTATTCAACGCAACATTAGCACTGAACAAGAACCAAAGATGGCCACAAATAGAAACTATTGGACTGATATAAAAATTATAAAAAAAATTGAGTTGCTAAAATAATATCAAGATGTTTTCCTAAGGAACTATAGTGAAATTAAGGGATTTCAACTATCTTTAGGGAAGATGCACATCAAGCTAGTCGATGGTGCTCAACCAGTGAAAAAATGGTCATACAGGATGGACTCTATTCTACAAGCACATGTTGAAGAGAAGATTGACAATATGCTTTATGCCAAAGTAATCACTCCCATAATTGAATCTAATTGGGTTAATCCCATGGTGATTAGTATAAAAAAGGATGGATGCATATGTATCTGTGTGGAGTATCAAGTGCTCAATGCATCCTGTGTGATAGATTCCTTTCATGCCATTCATGAAGGAAATCCTTGAAGGTGTTGCTAGCTGTGTAGTATACTCCATTACAAATGGATTCTTGAGGTACCATCAGGTCCAAATAGCTTAGGAAGACCAACCTAAGATAACATTCACCCCTGAATGGGGATCATTTGCATATACTCTTATGCCCTTCAGATTGAAAAATGCTCCAACAGTGTTTTTATGCATAGTAGTTAAAGCCTTTAAGGACTTCATTCACAAGTTCCTCCAAGTTTATTTGGATCATTGGACAGTATATGGTTTGGTCAAAGACCATTGTGCTAATCTTAGGCTCATGCTTGAGCATTGTCGGGTATTACAAATATCCTTAAACTTGAAGAAGTGTATATTCGAGACACCTTTCGATGTGCTCCTAGGGCATATTATTTTTATTGGACTCCTAATGGACCCAATGATATCTATGATTATTCACCTAGTAGTGCCCAAGACTTATTGTGAGGTATACATCTTCCTAGGGCACATAGGTTATTACAGAAAGTTCATTCATAGTTATGCCAAGATCAGCATGCCCATGGAAGAACTTTTAAAGCATAATGAGTAGTTCATATGGACTAATTCTTGTAAGGAAGCCTTTGAAGCACTCAAAGAAAAGTTGGTCATGACTCTTATTTTGTAATTCCCTGATTAGACAAAGCCATTTCATGTCCATGTTGATGCATTTGGCATGGTATTTGGTATAATTTTTGTACAACTAGGTGAAGGTCACTTAGATCACCCAATTTAGTTTGCCATTAGGAAGCTGACACTAGTTAAAATAAAGTATACCACTATGGAGCCTGAACCTCTATCAATGGTCTATATTTTGCATAAGTTCAAGTAGTACCTTCTATCTACTCCTTTTAATTTTTATACAGATCATGAGGCTTTGAAGTACCTATTTAACAAATAAGTGCTAGATGGGAGGATTCACCACTAGATTATGTTGTTTTGAGAATTTTAATTTTTAATAATGGTGAAACCTAGGAAGGCTAATTATGGACCTAACCACCTATCCCATATTGAGAATGGAGAACCCTCATGTGTCATAAAGGATGATCTTCTTGATGTACAACTCTTTTAAGTTGAATGGGTACCTAAATAACTAAAAGATATTACAACATTTTTAAACACTGGTTTCGTGCCTGAGTCTCTCACCTTGCAAAAGAAAAATAAACTTACAGTTCATGTCACACCAATTCATCTTATAGAAGGTGATCTTTACAAAAAGGATTATGATGAGGTGTTTCACCTTTGTGTAATTCAACATGAGCACCCTAAGTTACTTCATAAAGTTCATGAAGGTATTATAGGTAGACATTAGTTGGAGAGGATATCATGCATAAGGTTCTACTAGTTGGGCTATGGTGGCCAACTTTATTCCAAGATGTTAAGGCATATATTAGGTAATGTGACATCTATCAGCATGTAGGTAAACCTAATAGAAGAGATGTTATGCCTTTATGACCCATCCCTTCTCAGAAACCTTTTGAAAAATGGGCTATTGATTTTATGGGTCTCATCACCCAAGCATGATGACAAATAGATTCTCGATATATCATTGCAGTAATTGACTACCTTATGCATCAAGCTAAAGTTACACCAATGAAGGATTGTACTATTATTATTGTTATGTGGTTCATCTGAGAGAACATCATAACATGGTTTGGGTGTCCCCTAAGTTTCACTAGTGATTGAGGAACCCACTTTTTGAATGAAATAATTCACATTTTATTGGTCAAGTTCATGATCGCACACCATAAGACAACACCATACCACTCGCAAGCCAATGAAACTATTGAAGCTTTTAATAAGATCATAGGTACCACTTTATAAAAAATCTACAATGTTGGCCACACTAACTGGGATCATAGGGTGTCTATAGTTCTTTGGGCCTATCGAACTACCTACAAGTGCCTAAACAAAAGCACATCATTCAACTTGGTGTATGGTAAGGAAGTAGTGATGCCAGTAGAGTTCTTGGTGCCATCCCTTCATATTATGCATGTAGGTTGGCTGGATGATGAGGCATCCTTGAAAATACACTTGGATATTTTAAGGTAATTAGATGAGACACAGTTCCTCGCTCATTGGATCCAATATGTAGAGAAATGCAAGCAAAAGACATGACATGATCTCCATATTAAGAATAAAGTCTTTTCACTAGGAATGAAGGTCTTGTTATATGACTCTAAGTTTGTGCACCACCCTAAAAAGCTCTACATACACTGGGATGGCCCATTTATCATAACCTACCAGGGCATGTCAATTACAAAGGATGGATGGCCAGTTCCTCTCGAGGTACCATAATAGAAGTCAGCTTTGGCCATATTTCATTTTAGAATAGTTGCACTTTTGTAATCAATAAGGCTTACACCATTAGATTAGGATTTAGTCCTTTCAATAAAAGTGTTGCCTTTATTGTTACATAACTCTTCTTTATTATAATTTTGTTTTTATTTTCTTGTTGTTTTCCTGGAGGGGCACAAATCATTTTAGTGTCGGGTAAGAAGTCATATATGAAAGGGTAAAAATAAAAAAGTGTGCAAGTTAGTTGGGCGCGTAAGATATGTGGGTATACAAGTCTTAAAGGTGCATAAGTTATTAAGGGTGCATGAGTCATTTAAGGTACTAAGGGGTAAGGTTCTCACCATATGTTAGAAATTTAAAATGCAATAGTTGTCTTCCACCACACTGAAAGGGTGGGATACAAATTTTACCCACTTCCAAGAAAGGTGCGAGAAGGGATGTGCCATTAATGAAATGAGGTTAGTTATGGCAAGAAGCATGCTAATGGCATGATGGAATAAAACCATTAAGGAATTAATTGTAAAAGGCAAGGATCAAAATATGGTGGTCATTAAAATATTTGCATTTATGTTATGAAGTGATTGGGAAGAGGAAGGAATTAATGAGGGTAAACCCCCCTTAGAGCCTATAAATAGGTAGGTTAAATTCATTTTACTCTTTACATTGTATTGATTCTCGAATTAACAAAGCTAAGAATAGAAAACAAACTAGAGCCGAAGATAAAGTGACCACACTAGAGCTAAACTAATCAAATCCTGAGAAGAGCAAAGTTTTTATACCCTTGGCAAGACATAGGTTTTTACCTGTAAGGCACCTAGAACATAATTGCTCTGATACCACTTGTCAGGATCCAACTCCTCAATAAGAGTACAATATGATTACCTTGTATAAGCAACTAAACATGGAATTATACCAAAATTAACAAGTAACTAGAATTCACAAATGACACAGAATATGAGAGACAATACACAAACTTGTATTAATACTCATTCTAGAAGGAAATACAATGAAGATGCCACAATCTTCCACACCTCTCAGATGTACAGATCTCTTTCCCTCAAGAGTTCACTCTCCTACCAAAAATGGTCCCAACACACAAATCAAACACAGAGTTGTTGTTCACCTCCAACTAGTCAGTAATAACACTGCAAGTATACAAGTACTCAAAGTACTTCAAGTAGATCTCCCATGAACTTGCAACAACCTACAACTCAAATGATCTTACTTACCATGTAGAACTTCTCTTTGATATTGCAACAACTTGCAGATCACCCTGTTCTTACAATTGGAAGGATCTACCTTGCCTTCCTCTATTGCTCTTGATTACAATACATGCCAATGGGTCTATAAATAGATCCCATACTAAACAATAACTTAGACTTCTAATTTACAATAATTAGACACGTAGCTCAAGACTCAAAATAGTCTTTACATGCAAACAATCGGTTCAACAAACTAACTGTTCATGCAACGAATAGTTTTGGAACTACACAGGGGACCGACGTCGGTCCTTGTCTGTCTGGAGGTGATCGATGTCGGCTGACTCTTGTCGATGTCAGCTTCCCTCTGCACTATATATGACCGACGTCAGTTACACTGCCAACGTCAGTATCCCTAGAACTCAGTAACCTCCTCCATGTCTGCAAACAGTTGAAGCTTTTAGCTCCACAACCTAACAATCTCCCACTTGGAGATAAACAGCTGCACCTATACCTGTACATCATATAGTTTGTTTCCTAGCTTTGTATCCCTCTTTAAGATCACTCTTAAAGAACAACCACCACAAATCCTATGGTGCACCTCCTGTCATCCAAATCACCTGCCACATCTGCATCTACAAACCCATGTAGAAAAGAACTTGACCCTGCATAGCATGTGCACCTGTTGTTGGTCCCTCTCAGATATCTAAGAATCCATTGAACTGCCCTCCAGTGCTTATTTCTCAGATTGGCTCCAAACTTGCTGAAAACTCCCACTACTTGGGGAATCTCAGGTTTAGTACACATGTACTCAACCCCATCATGTGAATCAGGACACCGTTCATAGAACTGTCCAACCATCGGCGTGCTAACTGGTTTCACACAATCATCTGGAGACAAAATCAACTTGTGACCTTCCATGTCTCTAGAATAGACTCATGCCAAAGAATCTTACTGCTCCCATATTCCTCATGACACACCTCTGAACTAACTTTACCTTTAGTTCAACAACTCCCTGCATATGTGACCCTGCAATAAGCACAACATATAGTAACAGGATAATGTAGCTAATATTATCCAACCTGGTAAAGAGAAACACAATGGTCAAACCTTCATTGTCCTACAGCTTACTCAAGACCGTATACCTAGGCCTTCCATCTCACGTGTCCATTCCCACTCTTCTTTGTCCTAAAAATCCATTCGTCTCTCAGTGCTTTCTTCCAGCTGGCAACTCCACCAAAAAACTCCCGTTTGGTTCTTCTCCAAGGAATCACATCCTTCATCCATGCCAAGATCCCACTGTTTCTTGGATCTACCTGCTCTGCTTCTTTAATAACTTCTTGGTTCTTGACCATCAGTGAGCAACAAGTAGTGTAAAGAAGGGAAATGATAAATTTGAGGCTTACTTACCCTTTAAGTCCTCCATATGGGCGTTTGAGATTCCATGACAGCTTGCTATCCACCCAAAATCTGTCTCAGTGACCGATGTTGGTCACATCTCAGTCTGTACTCAATCGATGTCGGTTCTATGCGACTGCCTCATCACCGACGTCGATTCCCCATGACCGACGCCGGTGTTTATTTGTTTAGAGTCACCGATGTCAGGATGAACATAGTCGATGTCGGTCCCTGTCTGGATGCCAATGTTAGTTTTCTAACCGACGTCGGTCTCTATGTTTTACTTGTGAGTGATGACTTCTACCCGCGAGCTCTTTTTGGATCAAAACCTTGTCCATATCAACCTTGCTCTGCTCAAAATTCTTCAGCCCCTTACGCTGATCTCTATCCATCATCTTCTCCTTAAAAACCAAGGCTTTCCTATTCTTGTCACGAACATCAGATTTCTTAAGAAACATCACTTTCTTATTTTACTTACAGAAATCTTGATCCATGCTTTTCAAATCTGAAAGCATACCCTTTGACTCAAGAACATGCATCCCCTTCTTATTCATGTGACCAAGCCTATTAAGCCACATCTTGGAATCTACAGCTGAAGTAGATAAACTAGAAGGAGAATTAGTAATACAAGTAGATAGATAAAGAGTACCTACTTTCTTACCTCTTGATACAACAAGTGCACCCTTGGAAACTTTCTAAGAGTCCACTGTGAGAGTTACTGTGCAACCCTCATCACCCAACTTTCTAACAGAAATCAAATTCCACTTCAGGACTGGGATATGCATGACCTCCTTCAACACCCATGTGTTGCCCGTCTGCAATTTCAGCTTCACTTTCCCTTTGCCAACCATTTGACAAGGCTTACCATCCCCTAAATAAATTTCTCCAAAGTCTCCCTGGACATACTCATGAAAAAATTCCCTATTTGGGGATGCATGGAAAAAGGCACCAAAATCTAAAACCCAAGATTCTACTTTATCCAAAGAATATACCAGAGCATCCTATACAACAATACCTGCAACATCTGCTTCTTCATGTCCTTCATGTTGATCTTCATCTGACCTGCAATCTCTCTTTACATGCCCTTGCTTTCCACATTTCTAGCAGGTTATTTTGCCATACCTGGACTTGGATCTCCTGCCTATCTTTGACCTTGATCTCCCATGCTCAATCTTCTCTCTTTGCCTTCCCCTACTTTCAACACTCAAAGCATTCCCTGATGATTCACCTGTGAATTTCTTCATTCAAGATTACACTCACAACATCATCCACTTTTAAGATTTTTGAAGCAGACGCAGTATTACTAACTGCCATTACCAAACTCTCCCAACTTTCAGGTAATGAGCATAAGATTAAGAGAGATTTAATTTCATCATCAAAAACAATATTGAATGAATTTAACTAGTTTACCAAACCATGGAAATCACTAAGATGACTATGTACAGATCCACCTTCCAACATTTACAAATTAAATAATTGCTTCATAAGAAATACCTTATTCGAAGCTGAGGGTTTTTCATATAAATTTGCTAAAGATTCCATCAAATCTACCGTTGTCTTAGCATGTGATAAGTTGGAAATCACAGATGATGCAAGGCTCAACCTTATAGATCTCAGAGGCTTCTGATCAAGAACATTCCATTCTTCATCCTTCATATCCAGGGGCTTGCATGCAACCCCACCCAATGGTAAGTACAAATCTTTCTGATACAGATAATCTTCTATCTGCATCCTCCATAATTGATAGTTCTTGCCATTAAACTTCTCCATCCGTAGCTTGCTCTTTTCTGCCATTGCTATACTCCCACTCAAATAGAAACCCCTATGAGTAACATGTAATCAACAAACACTAACCAGATTGATACAACCTGTTAGTAACCCAACCAAAAGCTCTGATACCAGTTGTAAAGGCACCTAGAACATAACTGCTCTGATACCACTTGTCAGGATCTAACTCCTCAATAAGAGTACAATATGATTACCTTGTATAAGTAACTAAACACGGAATTATACCAAAATTAACAAGTAACTAGAATTCACAAATGACATAGAATATGAGATACAATACACAAACTTGTATTAATACTCATGCTAGAAGGAAATACAATGAAGATGCCACAATCTTCCACACCTCTCAGATGTACAAATCTCTTTCCCTCAAGAGTTCACTCTCTTACCAAAAATTGTCCCAACACACAACTCAAACACAGAGTTGTTGTTCACCTCCAACCAGTCAGTAATAACACTGCCAGTACACAAGTACTCAAAATACTTCAAGTAGATCTCCCATGAACTTGCAACAACCTACAACTCAAATGATCTTACTTACCATGTAGAACTTCTCCTTAATCTTGCAACAACCTGCAGATCACCCTATTCTTACAATTGGAAGGATCTACCTTGCCTTCCTCTATTGCTCTTGATTACAATACATGCCAATGGGTCTATAAATAGATCCCATACTAAACAATAACTTAGACTTCTAATTTACAATAATTAGACACGCAGCTCAAGACTCAATATAGTCTTTACATGCAAACAATCAGTTCAACAAACTAACTGTTCGTGCAACGAACAGTTTTGGAATCGCACAGGCGACCGACATCGGTCCCTATCTGTCTGGAGGTGACCGATGTCAGTCGACTCCTGCCGATGTCGGCTGCCCTCTACACTGTATATGATCGACGTTGGTTACACTGCCGATGCCGGTATCCATGAAACTTAGCAACCTCCTCCATGTCTGCAAATAGTTGAAGCTTTTAGCTCCACAACCTAACATTACCCAGTTGAGGAGATAAATTCTAAGTCTAGTTTGGTGGGAAAAAATGGAAAATTTTGAAGTTGTAGGTTGTAGGTCTACCATTAATGAAGTGTTTAAGATCAAAAAGCTAAATTAATTTATTTTTAGCCACATATTCATTTGGAAACATGGGATGGCCATACGTTAACCTTTAGGCTCCTTGAAGGGTAATGCAGCTTAAAAAAAAGGCCAGGAGACTTGCAAAATTACCAACTATACTGAAAGAATAAGAGGTGAGTGGAAAAAACAAGGTTCCCATTAAGGAAGAGACTCAAGAGGAATAAGAGCAGTCCCTGAAAGAACAAGTACAAAGTGTGGAAGGAGAAGCAGAAAAACATGTGGAAGTAAAAAGGGAAAAAATGGTGAGGAAAAAAAAGCAGGTGCAGAAGGCCCAAGCATCTCCACCTCCATCTCTATTAATATAAAAGATGTAATACCTAAATTTGATATTGTGCACAAAAAATTGGCTCTCCAAAGTCTCAATAACTACCATTTTTTATTACAACCACCACCAACACAAGGAACCAAGTGGTCAATGATTTAACAATCAAAAACCAGTTGGACACCACAGGACTCTTTCAACTCTTTAACTTTCAATATTTTGGTAAACCTATGGAGGTAGTATAGTACTTCCTCTTGTGCATCCATGGGGATTATATCTACTTCATTAGGTGCAACATGAAGATCACCCCTGAGAGAATTAGCAAAGTCACGAGACTACAATGCTCAGGGTTGAGTGTGATTGATGACTTGGTTAACATGGAGGAGATACAGAAGATCACTATGGTGTTGATGTATCAAAATCAAGGGCAAACAATGCACATTAATAACTTGTAATATCCTACCCTCTAAGTCATGGCATAAATCATTTCCACCAAGATCAGAGGGACTGATCACTGGAAGGAGGTGGACACAGCACACCTTTATATTTCTCACCAAGTCTCATGGGGACTAAAGTACAACTAGGCCCTATACTTTTTCCATAAAATAATTGAAGATGCGAAGAGGGACCATCAAATGGCCAAGTATAGATATCCCTAGGGAATAATCCTCCTATTGATGGTCTTCAACAAGATCAGAGTGTCAGACTATAGTTTAAGTGCATTGAAGTGGGTGTACCCTCCCACTCATAAGTCCCCCATTGAGCACTAATTTACTTGCCCCCATCATATCACCCCCTCATATAAGATAAAGATGAGGTATTGGTTTGATGGGATGAAGGCGGAATTCAAAAATGAGTAGTGCATTCTAAAGGACTTGGCCCCCTGTCTAAAATATGTGCACAGTTCATTATAAAGCAACATTTCTCCCTTACACAAATCCACATGAATCCATCTGAAGAGCTTTTATCATGGCTCAAGTTGCCCTATGCCTTCTCTATGTGATACTTCATAGACTTCATCAAGATATATGATGTATATCCTATCATTTTATAGGTTACAAGGATAGATGTGGAACTTTACACCCTCCAAAAAATTTATGTATATCTAGGAAAGAAGGCCTATGTAGAGAGGTTGGAGATGGACTTGACCGATATACAGGCCAAGCAAACCTTGATCAAGGAGTAAACTCATGGGTTGTTCTACATGGTTTTCCCTTGTAAGAACCCATAGGGTGGAGACCCTAAAGAAAGACTCCCCTAAGCATTGTAGCTAAAGAAGAAGAAGCGACTGGATTTGGGCACAAGTTCGAGTGGGTAACAAGCCCCCCAAAAGAGGTAAAAGATGGCATAGGTGCATCCCTCCAAACCTAATTCTTCCCATCCCACTATGCATCCTCCACCCCCACCTCACCCTTCACCTTCACCCCCTCATCCATCTCTATCCCCTCTCCACACTTCTCCATCTCCTACCCACACTTCTTTGTCCCCTTCTCACTCTACACCCCACACTCATCAATCCCCAACCCTTCATCCCCTCAGCCTACTCTTCCCCTTTCTCCTCCATCTTCTCCATGTCCACCTCCACCTTCTCCACCCCCACCATCATCTCCCCCAAGTACCACTACCACAAGATCTCCCACACAATAGCCTCTAAGAAAAAAACCCCAATAAGAGTCTCCTTGGGTGTAGATCTATAGCTTAGGATTAGATTATGAGAAAACTCCCTTCTCGGTATAGGAAAAGGTTGTATCTGATGATTCCCTGCTTGATGATGAAATAGGGTATAATAAAGAGGAGGATAGTGAGAAGGCCATTGGTGGCCATGAGGAGGCTAAGCTTGAATGCAACCCTAATAAGCAAAAGGAATTGATCGAGTCAAAAGGGCATAAAGATGAAAGAACAATGACCACTAGCACAAGCATTACCAATTTGATGTAGAGGACAAAAGACTCTATCTTTGGTTGCACTTCCATCTTAAAGAAATGAATCTTAAAGCTAGGAAGTAAGTGTCCTTCCTACTCAAGATGTAGAATGAGGAGCGTGAGTTTGAGCTCCCATTGGATAGTATCTCTTTGGGCTCGGATGCTCCAGTGCTATCAAAATAAATGAGGGTTAATCCACAAAAGTTAACCCCATTGATAGCAAGCACTACATTTTTGAAACTTGGCATGAAAATAATGTGCTAGAGCATTTTATTAGATTTTGATACATGCACAACAAAGAGAAAATATGACAAGGTTGTAAGCATGTATAATAAATTGTTTATTGAGAAATAAGTGCTAATCAAGGAAGTGGCCTCAATGAAACAAAAGCTCAAAGAGGCCATAGAGGTAAAAGTAAGGGTTTTAACCCTTTGTAAAACAATTTTTAAGGAAAACACAACACTTCCAGATGGTGTACCTATGGACAGGGATTTCATGAGAAAGATAGAGACACTGGTTAAATTATTGCTCAAGAAATACAAAGAGCGACCTGCACCAAGAGACAAGGGGATAAAAATAGTTGAACAATTCGCCATAGCCATTGACATCTACAAGCATGAATTAGGGAGAGTTAGGGAAGTTATTCCCATTTTGGATGGCATTTTTATGTAGCTTTCACACCTTAATAAAGTCTTATAAGCTCAGCTCCAAGCTGAAGAGGTCCTCAGGCAGTAGTCGACTGATGTTGCACTCCTAATATAAAGGTTGAGTCAAGTGCACAAAAGCATTTAGAGACTTAGAGATGATGGAGGATGCTATTAATAACCATTGTCAACAACTAAATATAAGTTTTCCAGCCCTTCATGGATAGGTTGATAAGGAGGTCTCTACACTAAAAGACATCCAAAAGGATGCTAATGCAACTCTAGATGAGTAGGTGAAAAATACCATCAAGACTTTGACCCAACTCGAGGAGTTAAAAGCATCAAAAGAATCCATTGAAAGAATAATGGAAGAGGTCCTCGAGACATTATCCCATTAAGATAATTTGAAAAAGGAACTCGAGCATTAAGGCCTTGGATTTTTGGAAGATGCTAATGTGGCTTAGTTTGGGATGGATTAAGGGCATAGTATCGGGTGATGTTGGCCCCATAATTTTGACTAAGTATTGTCCTATTTTGGTTCAGAATCAAAATGATGCATAAGGACCATGGCACATGACTACCAAGCATATAAGCACCGTGGTGCGGGACCTATTGGGCACAAGAGGATAATGGTGTGAAAGGATAATGGTGTAGAAGGGACCAGCATGAGAGGACCTAGTCAGAGGAGTATAAGTCATGGATAACCCAATAACATTAGACTCAAAATGAAAGTGGATGACTAGGGGATCACATGGGAAGTAGGAGCAGTTATGAGAGCTATTCATATGGGACACTTCTACCTTATTGATCAGAGGTTTTTCACCAGTCCATAGGGAATGAAACACATGGCCACTAGTATATAGCATAAAGTGAGGATCTAGGAGGCGAAGGGACCCAGGTCTTCATGAAGAACTTATTGTAAGTGCCATGACTCTATCTTTTGAGAGCATATGCACCATTTTATTATAGCATTAATAATTATAACACTTGGTCAGGGCAAAACATGTATAAATACCCCTATTGTAATCTATTGCGAGGATGATCTTTTGGAGAATATACGATGAAGCTTTACCTTTTGGTTCATTAAGCATAAAATATGAGATATCAGAGTTTGCCAATTTGTGTCTTGAATGATGGAACACACTAAGTGCTAGATATTGATGGTTATTTGTGTAGTAATAATAATAGCCGCATCTAGAACTAGAAAGATCAAAGTAGTATATTTGTGCTATTATATAATCCTTATTTGAAACTACATAAAGAGAAAGACATGAACAAATATATAGTATTGTGCTATTAAACCTTCAAGAACTAGTCTTTTGTTATACACTTTGGGTGACCATGCGAGACCTAAATATCATGTGATAGGGCCAATGTGCTAGCTTAGACTTTAGCGTTAGAGCTATAATCAACTAAAATAACCCAATAGGGAGGCCGTCCTTTACGGGTTTTCAACCTTCTTGGCCCCATTCCTAAATCTTATAACATTCCCTACTTCTACAATCTTCAAAATTTTCAATAATTTTGGATTTGAGTGCCTACTAATAAGGTGGATGCATTAATTGCACAACTGTAGTTGAGTCAGCCTACAATGATGATGTTATTTCTGAAGATGGTGCTGTCATAGAGTTGGATGGTGGGGGAATTTTTTGTGGTACTTTCCTTTCTCGTAACTCTTATGTAAGTTGAGTAAGTATGATAAACTTTATTTCATCAACCATGGTTGTGATTGAAGTGTCAATTTTTCCAATCATGCTTAAATTGCTGCTAATCATATTTTAGTATCTACATTTGCTCCCCCCTTAATTTAATAATGCATAAGCATTAAATTACTAGTTTAAATGAAAAAAATGTGTACTTGGGTGTGTATAACACACCTTAACTTTACGTAAGCCTACTTTGAGTTTTTTATGGTTTATGATATGTAACCAATAACATGTTATAGTATAAATTAGTGCATATAATTTGAAATTTGACATAATCAAAATTCTTAAATAGAAAGAGATCAAGGAAGGAGCACACGTTTGTGTTGATGCAACCATGTTACCCCTTGGTACTTTGACTTGGTAAATATGCTTCCTTATGAAGTATTCGAGCTAAGAGAGGTTAAAAATTAAACCTTAGAGATTTCAAGAAGGAGATTGGAAGGAAATTATGCCCCAATCTAGTGCAAGGGTGAGTTATGACATGGCCATTGAGATCATTGAATCTCAATCACACAACTCAAGTGACAATACAAAAAAAAATTATTTAAGTGGTATAGCCAACTCAACCTACAAAATGGAAGTAGTGTTATGCCATTCAGGGCATTGAATATCAACCACACTACTAAAAGGAGCCAACTGCTATAGGTAGAAAAGGCTCAAAATGGTGCTTCATGGTGAAAATGATGCTTCTTTGTAAAGTATCAGTGATTTTTGTTAAATAATTTTGAATATGTATATGTAATTTTTGGTGCACGTACATGGCATATGCACCTATAATGTGTCTCAAGTTAAAGTATCTATCAAAATGTAACCTATACTCTATAATTATGTATAATATTTATCATAAATATGAAAAATATTGTCCCGAATCTATAAAAAATGGTGTAATATGTATAAGATTCTGACCCAAGTAAATTTCTTAATCATGTAAACTATATTGAAATTCTGGAAATTATGAGAATTGCATATGTGAGGAGGTCATGTCTCTATGACATGCTCCCACTAATATGCCCCGAACTTGAGGTGAGGGGAATGGAATCTGGTAGTTACCTTACCTAAAAAGGATAAGATGACTATATAATTTATGTATGAATGATGTAGCATATAAGAGAAGCATGTCTAAGTAGATATATCAATGAAACTTAGAGTTTGTGATCACAACCAACCCTAATATGCATGACATGTATCATTATGATGTCTATAAAGTAACAGTACAAGTTAAATAAATAATCAAGTAGACACACAAGAACACTCAATGCCACATAAAAGGGGTTCTAAGGAGACCACAAACAAGGGTGTATTCAAATGTTGTAGACTCCAATGTATGACATATTCAAATGTTCAAATATCAAAATAAAGTAACATACAATGGTATATGAGCCAAAAAGTAAGGAACATATTAAAATGTTTCACAAGTAAGACAAAGAAACTGAAGGAAGTGACAATGTGAATACATGAAGTATAAGAAACCAACAAAAGCACATCATACTAGTCCCAACATATATGTGTTAGCAAAAATGTCATGTAACATAGCATATCAAGTATGTTGTGAAATATTTAAACATGAGAATAGGCAAGTGTAAACGTTAGTATGTAATTTTAACATGATAATGGAAAGGTGATCATAAAATAATATTATTTGTATCAATCATGATCAAGGAAACAAATGCCCCCAATGTAGTGTGCCACATGGGAAGAGGAAAGGTCTAACATTTGTATGTGCGAGTATCATGGGTCTGGTGTATGCTTGTATCACACTCAAGCATGCGTGAAATATATGTGTATTTGGAAAAGGAATGATATGCTATCTATTGACATAGAGTAAATAACATAGATACTAAGGAGCTAGTAAACATATGAATGCTTTTTTTTTGTATTTTTGAATTTATTTCAATGTTTATATTTTATTGAGTATTTTATTTTTATGATTTTTATGAATATTTGGAAAGGAAAAATATCTAACATATGATCCCATATAAGGGATGCTCATAAGTAGCTCCAAAATCATAATATTGTATACCAAACTAGTGATATTGACAAGGAGCATGTATATGTGTTATATCTAGAACTATAGAATTTTTGGTGCTTTATGTATGTCTCATAAAAATTTATGGTCTGAAGAGGTAAAAGAAAGAGCAGGATTTCAAGAAACCCATTGTTTAGTGTTTTGTCATTTCCTAGCTGTAATTTTAATTAGAACATGTTTGCATGCTCCTACCAAATAGGTATATTGTGTAGGTGTAGATGAGGACTATATGGAGTTCACTACGTATCTCTGGTGTAACGACCTCTCATATATGGGTCACCTAGGAAAGGGGTTTCTCATTTCTTACCCTTTCATAAATGATTAACCTTATTATGATGTATAATTAGCTATATTAGAATAAACTTCTCTTGTTTAAGTGGATGTTCATTTGGAATTTTAGAAACTATGACTACCTTATTGGTATGAATGTATTTACTACACCCATGCACTATGGAAGGTGCTATGCATACTTATGTATCTAAGTTCATCCCAATAACATATCAAAGACTCTTGTATATGGTATAATTGAAAAGGTAGTAACCACATGTGTTGTACCAACTTGTAAAGGTAAATTAATCTTACTAATAACGAGTTATGATGTCTCATCAAATGCTCTGACCATTTTGATCAAAGGGTATAAATCATCATGTGTATATCTCAAGTGTGTAAGTAATGATATGGTAAATATGTTCTCACTAACACCATTATCAATCATAACACTTTATATAAGCTAATGATAAAGGTGTGCTCGAATAAATAATGAATGAAGATATGAGTCTTCGTCTATCATTTCATTGTCATCAAATATAATAGAAGGTCTTTGAACCATATAAGGTATTATGTGAGTATAAGTGCCAATAATCCCATATAATGGATGTCCATAATGTGATGGAAGAGGATGTGGTTTATATGCCATTTGTACTTTTAGATCTTTTTTAGAATGATCTTGTAATGGATTGTTAGATATCTTTTGGTTTTGATGGTCACCAGCTGACAAACTTGAATCCTATAGAGGATGGTCAAAAGTAATTTGTTGGTTATCAAGAAGATCTTGGATCTTATGTTCCAAGGTATAACATATATTTGTATAATGTATGGGGCCTTGATGATAATCATAATATGTATTATCATCATATCCTTTTGGTAGAAGTCAACTCATATCAAACTTTATAGGAGGAGGGAGATATGTGAGATGACACTCCATGGGCTTCTTAAGTATCAAATTTGGAGGCTCAGACAATTGTGTAAATTATCTCTTAGGTGCATTGGATAAAATGAGTTGATTAGGCTACTATCATATTGAATTAATGTTGTGGTTTCCTTATTTTTAGGTTATGTAGGTTTTACCTTTTACCTTTGTTTGATATGAAACTTGGTAGTAGATGTAGTCAGTGTATTTTTTACATACTTAATCTTGTTGTAAAGGGGTGAGCAAAATTTTCTTAAATATGTCTTGAAGCTCTTTATCTGCCATTGGATTTGTCATTTTGGCCAACATTGTTTTATATCTCAAAACATATTCATTGATAGGTTCATTGGTTTCTTGTTTGATCTTAGCAATTCATGCATATGACATTTTTCAGTGATATTGATAGAGAAATGTGCTAGAAACTGATTTGTTTGAGGTTTGAATGTTTTCACTAATTAGATTGGTAAGTCATAGGAACATCTTAAAGCATAGTCCTTTAAGCTCCTTAGAAATAATTTGGTCAAAAGTTTATCATTTGAAGCATAATCAAGGCATGTTGCATAGAAAGGTCAGAGATGGTATTCAGGATCACACTTAACATCATAAGATGTCGCATCTCAATTCCTCACTAGACCTAATAACTTATTTATTTGTGGATTTTCATGGTTATTATTTGACTAACTAATATTTAGCTAAGCTTGATGTCATATGCTGATTATGGGTAGTTATATATTGCTTAATTTACGTGATTGATTAGCTATGGAGTTAGTTGTACTTTCATATTATTTACATGATGATCATGTTTGTTAATTATTACAACAGTATATTATGTATTTTTCTACATTTCAGGTTAACTACCTTCATTGTTATGAGGTGGATGTAGGACAAATCCATCCCTCAGAGTGTGATGGAGGTAGGGCATCATCAAAGAGGGTGGCATAGACGGAGGCGTAGGGGGATGACATAGGAAAATATTAGAAACCCATGCACACACCACAAGTAGATAAATATGTTTTGATCAGTGTTTATCTTAGATGGATTAAATATGTATTTGATTGCTAATATGCTTATGTTGTGATCTTGTTGATTGTTTGATGCTTACACTAATCTGGTTGTCTAATTTCACTTATGGTTGTCATACTTAGATTGATTCATATAATGTTATTGTTATATCATATTGTTAGGGTGTGGAGCTAAAAGCTTCACCAGGATGCAAACAAAAGAAGTTATGGAGGTTGGAAGAAGAGTTGCGGAGTGTCACAGACACCGGCGTCGGTCAGGACAACCGACAACGACAAGGGGGAGACAGGAAGGCAACCGACGTCGGTCATGGATCGGCCGGCGTCGGCACCCCCAGGCAGTCAGGGACCGGCGTCGGTCACCTGTGGTTCGAGCTACGAGTATATTACGGGCAGTTGGTTGACGAACCAAGTGTTTGCATGTTTAGAGCTATTCTTAGACTGAGAGCTGCGGATTTAATTATTGTATTATTGTCTAATTATTGTTTGGATGAGATCTATATATGGACTCATGATTGTATTGTAAAAGTGTGCTAGAAAGCCATAGAGCTTTTAGAGAGAGCTAATGTAGCTCCTCCTAGTTCCAAAGGGGTGCTGAGTGTGTATGATCAGGGAGAGTTGCAAGGTCTGCAAGGTCAAGGAGTTGATCCACTGGGGTACTGGTTGAAGAATCATAAGGACTTGGTGAGGCAAGGACAAGGGTTCTTCAGGGGTGTAGAGATATCTACATAGTGAGTAAGGTCTAGTGATTTGCAGGTAGCAACAGAGAGCAGGGGATCTACTTGGAGTACGGTTGTGTACTTAGTGAATTGGCAGCGTGTTACTGACCGGTTGGAGAGGTGAACATCAATTCTATATGGAGTTGATTGTTGTGACCGAGAGAGAGAGGGAAGAAGGTCTTGAGGTGTGGCAAACCTTTGAGGTGGAGGAAGAAGTGGCATCTTTCTTATTGTATATTCTTCTATGTATTTAATACAATTGTGTATTGTCTCTCAATTCCTGTGTTGTTTCATATTTCTAGTTACTTATTGATTCTGGTATAATTTTGTGTTTAGTTGCTAATACAAGAAGTAATCACATGTGCTCTAATTGGTAGAGCAAGATCCTAACTCAGTAGGGATCGGAGCATGTTTATTGTTCTAGGTTTCCCTGACACGTGGTATCAGAGCTTTTGGTTGGGTTACTAACAGGTGGTTTCAGATCTGGTAGTGTTTGTTGATTACAAGTTACTCACAGGGGTTTCTAATTGAGTGGGAGTATAGCAATGGCAGAAGGAAGTAAGCTACAAATGGAGAAACTGAATAGCATGAATGGTCTTATTGATGGAAAGAAAGAGCAGAGAAAAAGATATTGTTGGTTGGTAGCAGATCAGCATGAAGGAACTGAAGATGCAGATGTTGCAGGTGTTATTGCACAGGATGCTTTGGGAGGTTTCTTGGATGAAGTTGAATTTTGGATAACAGATTATGTTGCCTCTTTCCATGCAGCCCCAGGGAGAGGAGCTGGTGAGCCTTGCCAAAGAATTGGCAAAGGGAAAGTGAAGCTAAAATTGCAGATGGACAACACACAGTGGTTGAAGGAAGTCATACAGGTACCAGTCTTGGAGATGAGTCTAATTTCTTCAAAAAAATTTGGTGATGAGAGATGCACTGTAACTCTCACAGCAGATACACTTGAATTAGATGGTGGTAAGAAAGTAGGTATCCTTTATCTATCTACTTATATTACTGATTCACCTTCTGTTACAGAGATGTGGCTTTGTAGGCTTGGTTACATATGTAGGAGGAGAATGCAGGTTCTGAAGCAGAAGACAGATGTTTTTGACAAGCTAAAGAACTGGAAAGCCTTGGTGTTCATGGAAGAGATGACAGACAGAGATCATGTGAGGAAACTGATTTATTCTGAGCAGAGCAGGGTTGATTTGATTAGGATTTTGATCCGTGGAGAGCTCGCAGGTAAAAATTTATCACTCACAGACGAACACAGGTACCGGCGTCGATCACACAGTAACCGACATCAGCAACAGGACCGACGTCGGTCATGAAAGAACCGACATCGGCAGAAAGGATACCGACATCGGCCAGGGAGACGACGTCAACAGTCAGGGTCAGTGCAGGGAACCGACATCGGTCGGGAGCAGATTGGGAGATGGCTGAGATCGGTCACTAGAATGGATATTGGGCGGACAACAAGTCTCAAACGCTCATGTGGAGGTCAGAAAGGGTAAGTGAACCTCATATTCATTGTTCACCTTCTTTATATTGCTTACTAATGGTCGAGAACCAGGAAGATGTGAAGAGGCAATGCAGGTAGAGTCCAGATACAGTGGGAGCTTGGCATGGATGAGGAGTGTGAGTCCTTGGAGAAGAACCAAACAGGTATTTTTTGGTAGAGTTGTCAGCTGGAAGAAAGCACTGAGAGACAGAATGGATTCCCGTTTTAAAGAAGAGAGTGGATGGATACAAGAGACAGAAGGCCAAGGCATATGGTCTTGAAGAAGCTGCAGGATAGTGGTACAGGTTTTGACAGGTGGATGACTAAGCATGGCTTCAGTCAATGTCAGTGTAACTATTGTGATTTTATTCTTACCAGATGGATGATGAGTCGCGACATTATCCAGTTACTGTATGTGGATGGTTTGCTAGCAGGTTTTGTACATACAGGGATTTATTGAGCTAAAAGGTAAGGTTAGTTCAAAGGTGTGTCATGGAGAATTTGGAGCAGCAAAATTCTTTGGCATAAGAGACATGGAGATTCTATCTCTAGTGGGAGCTGATGTGAAGACGGTGTTGGCGAGGTTCATTATGCAGGATGCAGAATCAGAAAGCACACCAATGGCTGGACAGTTCAAGCTTAGCTTGAAACAGGGTTCGAAATCACATGAGGTCTAGTGTATGCCTGAGTTTTCCCAATCAGTGGGGGTTGTCAAAAAGTATGGAGCCAATTCAGGGAAGGAATACTGGAGGACAGTTCAGTGGGACTAGCAGCAGGGATTCTTGTTATGCAGGGTCAAGTTCTTCACTACATGGATGTGTAGGTTTGGATGTGGCAGGTTACTTGAATGACAGGTATATCATCACAGGTTGTGTGGTGGTTGGTCTTCAGGATTGATCTTGAAGAGGGATACAAACTAGGAAATAGATTAGACGGGCTACAGATACAGGTACAGGTGCAGCTGTTTATCTCCAAGTGGGAGATTTTTAGGGTGTGGAGCTAAAAGCTTCACCAGGATGCAAACAGGAGAAGTTATGGAGGTTGGAAGAAGAGTTGCAGAGTGTCATAGACACCGGCGTCGGTCAAGACAACCGACGTCGGTCATGGATCGGCCGGCGCCGGCACCCCCAGGCAGTCAGGGACTGGCGTCGGTCACCTGTGGTTCGAGCTACGAGTATATTACAGGCAGTTGGTTGACGAACCAAGTGTTTGCATGTTTAGAGCTATTCTTAGACTGAGAGCTGTGGATTTAATTATTGTATTATTGTCTAATTATTGTTTGGATGAGATCTATATATGGACTCATGATTGTATTGTAAAAGTGTGCTAGAAAGCCATAGAGCTTTTAGAGAGAGCTAATGTAGCTCCTCCTAGTTCCAAAGGGGTGCTGAGTGTGTATGATCAGGGAGAGTTGCAAGGTCTGCAAGGTCAAGGAGCTGATCCACCGGGGTACTGGTTGAAGAATCATAAGGACTTGGTGAGGCAAGGACAAGGGTTCTTCAGGGGTGTAGAGATATCTACATAGTGAGTAAGGTCTACTGATTTGCAGGTAGCAGCAGAGAGCAGGGGATCTACTTGGAGTACGGTTGTGTACTTCGTGAACTGGCAGCGTGTTACTGACCGGTTGGAGAGGTGAACATCAATTCTATATTGGAGTTGATTGTTGTGACCGAGAGAGAGAGGGAAGAAGGTCTTGAGGTGTGGCGAACCATTGAGGTGGAGGAAGAAGTGGCATCTTTCTTATTGTATATTCTTCTATGTATTTAATACAATTGTGTATTGTCTCTCAATTCCTGTGTTGTTTCATATTTCTAGTTACTTATTGATTCTGGTATAATTTCATGTTTAGTTGCTAATACAAGAAGTAATCACATGTGCTCTAATTGGTAGAGCAAGATCCTAACTCAGTAGGGATCGGAGCATGTTTATTGTTCTAGGTTCCCTGACACATATGAGATAATTAGTGTTTGTCTTAGTATGACTTCCTATTGTCTTAGATATAACAAAGTGTAGTTTAATAATGTTATAATTTATGTATTAAAGATAATTATTAATATCATGCTTAGAAGAATATTATTGTTTATAATAATTGAATGACCTAATGTTAAGTTAGAGTTACATTTTTAAGGATTATGGGTGACATAATTGTATTTGGTTGATGTTTGTTAATAATCTTATGCTAAGTTAATTACAATGATTACATTGTTTAATAAATATTGTGTTAGTCAATGGCATTTTTGAATAGTCTTGATTAATATCCTTATGCTATATCAATATTATCATTGAAATTATAATGTTTGAGGACTTAATAGAAGTCGATTGCATGATTATGTTGTTTATTTAATAATGTCAATGACTAGATGTGAAGGTCGATTTCATTGATTAAATGATTATAATGTTTGATTGACATTGTCTTTGGAATGATAACAATAGGATGACTTTATTAATTCAATCAAACACATTGTTAATAACTATAGTTAGAGGGTTCGGTGAAAGTCGATTTGCTTTGTTAATAAGTGAAGTTATTGTTGACATGCATAATTTTAAAGGGAATTATAATTTTTATATTTTGTTTAATCTTAGAATATTCAGGAGATTAGGGTTAAATAGGTCATTGACTTGAGATGGCAAGCTATTATGCATATAATCACAGTGAATTGGATTTTTGCATGCAGAAAAAGATGGAAGATTGTTAGGTATTATTTGTTCTTTGCATGCATCATTTTGGTCATTATTTTGCCAAAGAATTTGGAGGAATTTGAGTGGAAAGAAAGGAGCATGGAAGAGAATACTTGTGGGAGGATGAATTGATGATAGCGAAAAAGAGAAGAGAAGGCTTAGAGAAATGTTGGAAAGAGGATTGCAGAAGTAATAAAAGGGACTTCTTACCAAGTTGGTTTCATTTTAAAATTCAGATGAATGAAATGTTGATATTTGGTAATCAATTCTCTAAGTTTTATATAGTTTCATTATATTTAAAATATGTATAAGTCTAAAAGTTTGGCCTTGTGGATGGCACGACCATCCATAAAACCAAACTTATATATACACCTTGAAACACCAAGTCAAAACGGCTAAGACTATGTGAATCTTTTGTCATAAAATATAAAATTCCAAGTTTGAAAAAAAGGGATTCTATGTGTTTATATAAGGTGAATGGAAACCTTAGGATAAAAGAAGACTCTCTTGATTTTTAAACAATAGGATTTTAAAATGAAAATCTTGGGGGTATTTTAACTCAGAATTATTAAAGATAGTTTTTAGGCCAATTATATTATGTAGGGCTTTGGATGCAAGACAAAATATTTATAAACGCAAAACTTAAATATAGAAGCTTATATAGAAAAACCCTCCCTAAACTAGTGTAACATAGTGAGGGTTGTATTCAATTTATTGACTTCTATTAAGGAGTATATATAAAACCTTCAGGACTGTAATATGTATGTATATATATATATCTGTGTGTGTGTGTGTGTGTGTGTGTGTGTGTGTGTGTGTGTGTGTGTGTGTGTGTGTGTGTGTGTGTGTGTGTGTGTGTGTGTGTGTGTGTGTGTGTGTGTGTGTGTGTGTGTGTGTGTGTGTGTGTGTATGTATGTATATGTATATATTTGACTATTATATCAAGTGAAGTTATTATGCCTGGTTAAGAATGACTGAGTATTTCTAAACTCAAAACATAAATATCAAAGCTTATATAGAAAAACCCTCCCTGAACTAGTGTAACATAGTTAGGGTTTTATTCAATTTATTGACTTATATTATGGAGTATATATAAAACCTCCAGGACTTAATTGTTATATATATATATATAATCAGATGGTAATATATACCATTTGATTATATGGTGTGTGTGTGTGTGTGTATAACCTTCAAGACTTAATTAACCAGATGGTGTATAATATATACACCGTCTAGTCAAATAAGTCTTGAAGGATGGTTATGCATATTCAAATGGTAACCTAGATATCAAGGTATCACCCAGTAGTGTCTTTAAGGAGAAACTTTTTGAACATGCATAAGGGTACCCTTGAACGTATTAGAAGGCCCTTTAAGGTATCACCCAATAGTGCCTTCAAAATCTCATTCCACCAAATAATCAACCAAACTTTACTCAAGTCTTTTCTATTTTGGTTTGTGTATTTGTCTATTTTTTATTTATCTTCCCACTTTGTCATGGGGATCCCCAGTCCTAATTTCTTATCCAAAGTGAAGTTTGTCTCACTTGCTTACGTAGGGTAACATAGGTTTAGTATTTACCAAGCCAAAACCATGTACAAAGTTATAAAGCAACATGACCATAATGTTCTCCCTCCATCACACTCTGAGGGATGACTTCTCCTGTGTCAACCTCACAACAAGCAGGTAGTTAGACCATATCAAAATGATAAATAGAGACAAACACACATTAAAAAATTTAATTAAATTTAATTAACTTTTTTTAAGTTTTAGTACATAGAAAATAGATATTTTATTCCATAATTGGAATATTAGTTAATAGAAACAACTTAGAATTTCCATTTTATGCATGTCTAAAGTTAGGATAAAATTCTACATTTTTTTGTATTAGGAAGGGTGTTCTTGAGGCCAAAATGGGTGGTGGGTTTGTCAACCTGGCATGATGCAAGGCCAAGAACGTGGTCCTAAACATAATACACCCATTAGAATATGTTTTAAGTGTTATTTTATATTGAAGAAGCATTAAAAATGGAGTTCTCGAATAATAACTTAAATTTCAACAACATTTGTTGTTAGTGTTTCTGCCCTCTTGAACAATAGTGAAAATGTATTTTCGAGTGTCTCCATGGTTGGGAGGGATCCAAACCTAGTTGATAATGGTTCCAGGATACCTTCCTCTCATGGCCCTAGGCCTTTTCCATCATATTCCAAGTTATCCATAATCTAATCAGGGATATGGTACTTGGGATTCTGAAAACAATTAGTAATGGCCAGACTCATCCCTAGACTCGACGAGTATGTTTTTTCTATTTTTTTCCACCATTCAAGAGCCAAAAGATAAAATATGTGTGTGTGTGGGGGGGGGGGGTAATATAATTAGATGGTAAATATTACCATCTGATTATATGGTGTGTGTGTGTGTGTGTCTATATATATATATATAGAGAGAGAGAGAGAGTGTGTGTGTGTGTGTGTGTGTGTGTATAACCTTCAAGTCTTAATTGACCAGATGGTGTATAATATATAGACTATCTGGTCAATTAAATATATATATACACCATATGGTCAATTAAATTGTGAAGGCTGGTTAATTAAACCCTAAAATTTACATATATGTGTGTGTGTGTATGTATATATAACCTTCAAGACTTAATTGACCAGATGGTATATAATATATACACCACCTGATCAATTAAATCCTAAAGGTTATATACATATAATCAAATAGTATATATATATATATATATATATATATATATATATATATATATATATATATATATATATATATATATATATATATATATCTGATCATATGGTGTATAGATGTTATGTGTGTGTGTGTGTGTGTCTATATATATATATATATATATATATATATATATATATATATCATATGATCATATAGTGTATATATGTTATGTATGTGTGTGTGTGTACACACACACACACACACACACACACACACACACACACACACACACACACACACACACACACACACACACACACACACACACACACACACACACACACACATATATCATATGATCATATAGTGTATATATGTTATGTATGTGGGTGTGTGTGTGTACACACATACATTAGATACATACATACATGCATACATGTGTGTGTGTGTGTGTGTGTGTGTGTGTGTGTGTGTGTGTGTGTGTGTGTGTGTGTGCATGTATGTATACATCTATGTATGTGTGTGTGTGTGTGCGTGTGTGTGTGTGTGTGTGTATAAGTCCTTATATATACACCCACACACACACACACACACAAATTGGTCAATTAAATCTTGAAGGTTACATACATACATACACCATATATATACCATATAATCAATTGGTATATATATAGATGGTAATATATTATATATATGCCATCTGATCAAATATGGTATATATATACATATATGTGTGTGTGTGTGTGTCAATGTATATATATATATATATATATATATATATATATATATATATATATATATATATATATACATATATATATTTATATATATACACACACACACACACGAAGTTATCACATGTTAAAATGTAATTGCATAAATTTATAACTTTGTATTATATAAGTCAGTGCCATGAAAGAATGATTATAAAATTATGGGTTTTATTGCAAGTTATATACAGGGATTTAAATGATTGTAACCTAAGGCAATGATATAGTCAATTAGTTTTTACTATAGCCATATCGATGGGTTTCATTTATGAGTAAAGGGAAAACTTTATATATACTATAGAGTAAAACCTATAGCATGAATTAATAAATATAAGGAACTTGGAAATTTTCTTGAAAATCCAAAAAATTATAAGGTACATAATCTATTACTGATGTGTTTAATATACATTAATAAGGTCATGGCTAAGAGCGAATATATGTAAATATATGGTGAATACGACATAGACACAGTTGGCTAAGTTGTATACATTTCTATGAACAATTTTGTTAATTGAATATTGGACTGTTTTAGAGGTTTATATATCTTATCCTATATATACACTAGATCAATTTATATTATGATAAAGAATTCAAAGGCATCGACTAGGTCTACAGATTCATTAAACTTTGTTTATCAAAATAAAAGAATACAGTTTATATAGTGGTTGAGTTTAAACATTTGACTATATATATTTTATTGTGAAAATCATGGAATAATGAGTAGCAATGATAAAATGAATAGACAAAATACTACTATTTGAATTGTTATTTATTGTGAATAAATTGTATGGTGATAAATTGACTATACAGAGATACGTGATATTTTTAGATTATGTACATAACTTTGTCCATTTGAGGTACATTGTATCTAATCATGTATATACTAATTATTGAGATAATTAGTACAAGATTTAGTTGAGAATGAATATGTAAATAAATACATAAAATACAGATGATTTATGGTTGATTGAGTATATCATGTATGGATTTACATATTTAGAATAATGTGTTTTAGTATTTTTCGGTTCACTTTCCTTTAATAAATAAACTTTATAAAAATAGAAATGATACAAGTTTTGAAGAAGGAATAACTATAATGGAGGTTGTGCACCATTGATCCAACGAAGTGGGAACTCTTTTTCAGTTAGGAAGGTTTACCTGCACATAAGAGACAACTTGGACAAGAATGAATTAATAGGATAGGTAGGTGGGTTGCCAGGTACTAGACCAATTCTAAGAAGCAATGAGCTTCCTAAGATGGAAGTTAACCCACTTTATTCAATTAAGATGGTTATAAAATGACATAAATAAATATTGTAAGATGCTAAAGATATAGATTTAAGAGATAAAATATGCTTATTCAAAGATAAGAGATCATGCTTTAGAAAGCAAATAATAGGATTAGATCTGATACTTGCTTTGCCTATCTAGTATTTTACAAAAAATTGTTCATATTTAAGATAAAATAGTTTTTACAATGATCGATGTTGATTCCTTCAAGATCAGTGTCGATTCCAAGTAGGATTGATGTCAATTATGACAGAAAGCTAGGATACTAAAACAGACTACTAAAGGATAGATTCAGAAGGATTTAAGGTGATATAAGAATTTGGATAGAATTGAACATGAATAAATGATAGAACAAAAGGAGGAGATTATGAAGAAAACCAAATAAACTTACCTTAAATGAGATTCAATTCTCTAGATACGTGTATTAGATTTTTGGGCTTGTTGATGAATGTCTAATTTTGATTACTGCAAAAAGGTCTACTATCATAAATCCAAGTAACATCCTACAAGATGTCTGGGAAAATTCCTATAGTACTCTAGAGTAAAATTATTATCCCTTGCAAAGAGCAACATGTAGGATTTTATAATCAACATTAATCCAAAATGGATCGACGTCGATCATGTGAGGATTGATAACCATTCTAATTTTTTTAGCTATATTCCACTTGACTGTTTTTAACCTTGTGATTAAGCTAAGTAAATAGGTTTCTTGTTTGTTACACGGGTTTTTATTATGAGGTAGGTTGTTAAAAATATGTATTTACTTGGTTAAAAAGTATTTTGTTTATATGTTTTAGGATTATGGGTAGTTAAGAGAATTATGATTGTAATTAGTAAAAGTAATTACCATGGGTGATTCAGGTTGTATATACATAAAATAAACATTCAAGTATCAATTCACATTTATATATAGACATTTACTTCCTTATACTTTAAGTTATATTTTATGTATATACTTTTAGGATGTTTAAGAAGGGTTTTAGACCTCTAGGAGTTATGATGTAAATTATAAGTTTTGGAGGATTCTACCACATTTTGGACTTAAACTATTTCAGGATTTTAGGATATCCGACTTAGCCTATTTCAAGATTTCAAGATACTAGATCAGCCATAATGCACATGTCATAAAAGACTTAAGGTGCATAATTCTAGTGTCTACATTTGCCCCTTTTTATTGAGCGGTGTGTAGCAACTAGTCACAAGATAAAAACCAAGAGGGTTTTGATGCCCCAAGTTTATGTAAGGAGGTATTCCACCTCAAACCAGGAGTCAGTGAGGGATAACAAGGTGGTGATGGATTTGAAACAATATGGATGGTAGGATAGGATGAGGATCTGAGGGATAAAATGAATGCAAATGATGCATATTTTTAAGCAAGCAACTTGTTTGCACTTACAAGGATAGGGATATGACATACAAAAATACCCTAAGGCCAAAAACATATAACCACCATTGTGAACAAGTGGAAACTAATTGGGCGACCAAGCAAACAAATCCTAGGGATGTTTAACTAAAGCATCCATTATGCTAAGATTCATGGAACCACCTATGGACTATTGTCTCAAGGTAAAACATGCTCTTTTAAGATCTGTCAAGGATTTACTCTTAGTCGTGGGTGAGCCAGGATAGGTTGTGGGACTAGTAGGGGGTCATCCTCTACAAACCTAAGGTGTCATGTGTAAAATGTCATAATTATAATGGTTGTAATTTGTTTGGCTTTAGTACAAGACTATCTAATGTTAAGCATATAAGTAAATGCAAAATAAGGGATCGAGGTCAAGCACATTTATTGATGTTAATCATTGTTTTGGTTATAAATAGTGTGATCTGAATGTCATTTTCTTATTAGTTAAATATCTATTATATCTAATGAATTTGGATGGTTTGCATTGGATGGATGGATGGTGCCTATGGACTTTTTGCATAACATAAGAGAAAAAGAGTAATTGTGGTGGAATTAAACTCCCTAGTTTGTTGGAATTATGGTGAGGTATGAGCTCCTTTGTAATATATTCACTCTGCAAGCCTTGTCTAATGTTAATAAATAGTTTGGCGATTGTCAATCAACTAAGCCTAGGCATCTTGAAAAATGGGAAATGATATGAAGACAGGTAGATATGGAAATGGAATTAGGATTGTGTTATCTCCTTAGGTCAGAGGCTAAGTCTTAGTATAATAATGATGATATGATCAATTAGGGCCAACCCATGTTTGGTTTTTGTGTAGACTGATCAATACAGGAAGTCTACTAGATTTTGGAAACCTGATTGATGCGAGAAACTTTCTTGGGATATTAATTTGAATTTTAGTTTTATATTATGAAGGACATGTTTATTAACTTTTGGATAAGATAGGAAAGTTGATCAATGCAAGAAGATTTCTTATTTTTTTTAATTTTAGATAGCCATCCTTCAAGGGAGTGGTTTATATACATTTATGAACAACTATCCTTCAAGGGAGCAGTCTGTGCTTTGTACCTTAATGAATAGTTGCCCTTCAAGGAAATAGTATATAGTTTTTCCCATTCTTTGATGTTTATCATAGATTTCTTATTTTGAATTAAGGCAAACATGGGTTGAGTTGAGTTGCCCTAAATCATGTTCTCAAATACAAAACTATAAGACACGGTGATATTGTGATCCTTGTTATGGGTAATAATGATTTGGGGCTCCATCCTTCATATAGGTAGAGCATATCCAATATAAAAATGCTATTAGCAGAGTTGAGGTGCTCACATTAAATGTCATGAATAAAGTGTTTTCGGATGACCACATAATTCTATATCATTACAGGCTATATGTGTGGAGCTTATACATTTATGAGTAATGGGAAAGCCTGCATTGATTTGTAAATAACCAAAAATATTAATGATAAATAGAGCGTAGATGCAAAGTACTAAGAGACTCATTTCTAGTTTACCTTTGAGGTATGTCAAATGGTATGTCAAATGGTATGCCTAGAATCCATACAATCCAAGTTAATTAGGAGCAAATTTACCTCGATTACTCTTTTCTCATACTTATGACATATTGATTTATGAGGAGGATTGATCTATCCCCCATAAATTAAATGGGTACGGAGGTGAGAAGAACCTAAGGGAGGTAACCTCTCTAAGGTTGGGATGATAAGTATGTTGTTGGGTAGGATGGAAATGTAGTTGAGGATTCATAGGGGTATCAAGTTCTGATAAGCAATATTCCCCCAGTGAGAGTTAATTAAATTGACGTGGGTCTATTGGGATAGTATGGGTTTAGCCTTCATATGTGTATTTGAGGCATTGATTCAATGTATAGGTATGAGCCCCCACGATAGATGGTTTATCCTTAGTTATATTTTGAGCTTTAGGAGATTGTGCCCATGATAGTGTAGTTATATCGATGGTGTTCATCTATAAGAATGGTTTACCTATCAAGGTTGGTGAGTGATTTGGGATCTGATTTTGTAACTCTTGTGAAGAGTTAGCAAGAGTGAACTACATTTCCTAGTTAAATATGGGATCAAGGTAAAATTTCTCATTTAAAATGTCATTATCCTCTAAAATATCCTAGATTATGGCTTTAAGCGCATTACAATTTTCAATGTCATGTCTGGGAGTCATATGATAGGCACCTACTTTATCTTCCCTATACCAAGGAGGTTTTTTGGTGTGGGGATGTAAAGGTTTAAAGGGAGGTAAAGAAATGGGGGATGCTTGTAAAAATTGGTTAATAATGGTAGCGTACGATCCTCTTAATGGGTTTGCTTACAACTTCTTATCTTTTTAGGGTACAAACTTTTGAGCTAATTTGGCTTTGGCATTTATCATCTCCATAGGCTTATCAAGAGGTGTTTTATTTGTATCTTTAAGTGGAGTCTTTCAATGTTTAGAGGGGGGAGTTTTGGCCAGAGGTTTTGGTGTTGGAAGGAGAAGAGGAGACTTTTGGATAGGCCCTCTAGAAGGTGACTGAATGATCGTGATAAATAGCTTGGATGATTGGTGAGGTCTTAAGATGGATGGATTCTTTAGGATTAAGGGTGTTGTCAATTTTCCATTTTTAGTGCTATTAGATGTGTTAGTGATGTTTTTGTAACTTGATTTAATCTTTTTGTCTTTGGATGGTGAGGGGATCTCTAATCTTATTAGTGGATGTTGGATAGCTTTTTCTTTTGGGATACCAAGGCATTTATTTGGATTTCCCTTGTTATCTTATATTTTTGGAGTGGACTTGCAAGTATCTTTAGAATAGTCCTCCTTTCGGGCGTCCCATGTAACAAGATCAATAGGGTTGGAATGGGTGATGGGGATATTTTTTATCAGCTTGGGTTGTTTTGCCTCCAAGGTATCTCCTATAAGGAGATCTATTATTTCAAAGGATGAGTCCAGAGACACATTAACTTCTTGTGGTAGTAGTTGGTCATTGATAGTATTTATCATGTGAGTTCTCTATTGTTGGGGATATTCAATATGTGTTTATACAAAGTTCAATGAGGAGGGATGATTGGGAAATGGTTGTCTAGATATTTCTAAGGAATTATTTGGGGGAGAATTGGGGTTGTCTAATTGAAGTTCCCCTATATCGATAAGATTTTTGACTATACTTTTGAAGAAGTGGCATCTATTAACTTCATGACCTTTTACACAATGGTATCCAAAAAATTAATTTTCCTTATATCAATTTGGTTTAGGATAGGAATCATCAATAGGCCCAATTGAAGGAAGCTCAATGATAGATGCCTTCAAAAGCTTATCAAGGATGGAAGCATAAAATTCCCCTAAAGGTGTGTACTTTCAAGGGGGAAATCACATGGGTGATCTTCGAGGTTGTGTCTAGGAATAGTAAAGACTAGACTGGTTGGGGGTAGATGGAGGGGAAACATTTAGAACTATAGCATTGGTGGTGCCATTTGGCTTGGGGTTGTTGAATCCCTTAGAGGTTTTCGGTTTGACATTTTGATTCTGCAATATGACTTTACCTTGCTCGAGGGCTTGAATTTATAATTTTTGAGCCATAATGAAAGCTTCATCAAAAGTTTTAAAGGATTGGATTTGGAGTGTAGATGTGATATATCTAACACATGAACTAGAAAATAATTCATTAATTTATAGTTGGGGAAGAGAAAAGAACAATTGATTGACAGTGTTACACCACTGAACAACAAATTTGATAATGGATTTGTCTTCAAATTGTCAGATAGAATATAAATCAGTGATAGTTATTTTCCTTGTGATGTTTGTCAAAAAGTGCTCTAGGAGAATCTGAGCTAATTTACTAAAGGAAAACATAGAGTATTGGGGAATGAAACTATACTAATCCAAAGCTAGTCCAACTAATGCTATTGGAAAAGTTATTAAGATGAGGGCATCGTCATGGGCTATGAGTTACACGCATGTCTAAACTCCCTAAGGTGTTGTTGGGGGTCTTCCTTGTTTTGAAATTTGGTAAATTTGGGTAATTTACACTGTGTAGGATATGGTTGGATGTGGACTATCATGTTTATAGGCTCGTTGTAAATTTATTCATAAGAGGGTATACCTTTATTTCCTAAGGTGGACGCTTCTAGATGGGACATTCTATCCTTGAGGAAGTGAAGGATGTTTGATTGAGGATTATGTGGGGTAAGGCCACTTAGGATGTTAGGGGGGATGTAACTTTATTGAAGGGGTCATGAGATCGGTAGTGATTGAGCTAGTTGATAACCCATGGTTGTGGTGTTGATTGATGGAGTTGAGGTAACATAGGGATGATACTGAGAAGGGTATGGATTGCTAATAAGATGTATATAAATATGGCATGTATTGATATTGGGGAGGTTTTTGTTGAGAATATTGTGGTGGGGTATTAGATGTTGAGGACAGTGGCCACATGTATCTGAATTGTTGGCAGTGTTGTCGGTATGGGAAACACAAATTTTTGTAAGGGGGTTGAAGGTGGTATATGAGACAGGTTTTGAAGTGATACTATTATGGGTTTGAATGGTAGTTGTGGAAGGATTTGATGTTGTTGGGGGTGGTTGGTTTGTTCCAACATTAGTGGTGGAAATAGGAGGACTACTAGTTGTCAGTGGTGTTATTGTGTTGGTGTTATTAGTTGCATCTGGACTAGTTGTTGGTGGTGGTGTTTGAGGGGCCATTATTGAAACCATATCCACCAAGTGTCTATCAGATCCTTCTAGGGGTGGGATATGTCTAAATAGATTGAATTCAGGAAGGGGATAAATAGGAATATGTCTTGCTCATGATGTAAGATATGGGTTAAGGGCTATTGGGTTGCTATCTAAAATGATAGCAAACCCAAGGTCTCCTTGCATCTAGAAATGCAGAGGATTAACCCTGACGGATTCGGGAGATGTAGGGGGCTTGGTGAATATAACATTGAGGAAGATGAATTCCAAGAAAAATAAAAACACAAAACACAACATAAACAAGAATAAGTTTTATTTATTTATTTATTTTTCTCACTTTTATTGAAAGAAAACACAGACTACTAAACGTACTTAAAATATTTTTACTTTTTAAGAAACCAAATTTAAAATGTGATGGGGAGATGGGCTAATGAAGGTACTAATAAATGGTAATCTAAGGCTAGTTTTAGGTTTTGTTTAAGGACATGAACCTCTATATACACAAAGGTATGTTGAGGCCTATTTCCATGTTGAAAGGAAGTATGCGGCTTGGTATTGGGGCCTACCCCCTCACTTCACATACCATAGCAATAAGGGTGTTAGGTGCTTAGCCTTTATACTTTTTTTCCATTTTTTTTTTGCTCGACTAGTACATCGAGTCGATTTTCCCCTTAGTGATGAAATCCAAGTGGGTCCACCTTATGTAGGAAAATATTCTAATGCTTATTTTAAGATTACTATAGTTTGGTCATGTGTGAGAATGTGTGACTATCACGATATATTAATCCATCTAGATTAATCTACGTGGATTATCTAAACGAGCAGAGTATGAATGCAATTCTTCTTAAGCCTTAAAAAAAAAGCAATAATTTTTTATTTTATTCTTTTTCGAATGAAAACACACACTCAAGAAAATGCAACTAATGAATAATTTGACAATGAAATATAACAATAATAATAAGACCTAAGGTCCCACCAGGATTGCTAGAATGTTTTAGTATTTTTCAGTTTGTTTTACATTAGTAAATAAACTTACTAAAAATAGAAATGATATAGGTTTTTAAAAGGACTACCTAAGATGGAGGTTACACACCATTGATCCAACAAAGTGAGAACTCTATTTTGGCTAGGAAGGATTACCTGCACACAGGAGACAACTTGGAAAAGATTTGATTAATAGGATAGGTAGGTGGGTTGCTTGGTACCGGACTAGTTCCAAGAGGCAATGAGCTTCCTTAAATGGATGTCAACCCACTTTTTTCAATTAAAATGGTAATAAAATGACATAAATAAAGATTGTAAGATGTTAAAAATATAGATTTAAGAGATAAAATATGCTTATTCAAAGATAAGAGATCATGTTTTATAAAGCAAACAATAAGATTATATCCAATACTTGATTTGCCTATCTAATATTTTACTAAAATTGATTTAAATTTAAGACAAAATAGTTTACACAATGATCGATGTCGATTCCTTCAGGATTGGTATCGATTCTATGAATTGACGTTGATTCCAAGTAGGATCGATGTTGATTATGACAAAGAGTGAGGATATTGAAACAGATTGCTAAATGATAGATTCAGAAGGATCTAAGTTGATTTAGGAATTCATATAGAAGTGAATAGGAACAAATTATAGAACTAAAAGAGAAGATTATGAAGAAAACTAAATAAACTTAACTTAAACAAGCTTTAATTCTCTAGATACGTATATTGGATTTGTGGGCTTGTTGAAGAATGTCTAATGTTGATTACTGCAAGAATGCCTACTATTAAAAGTCAAGTATCATCCTACAACTTGTCTAGGAAAATTCCTGTAGTGCTTTGATGTAAAATTACCATCCCTTACAAAGAGCAATGGGTAGGCTTTTATAATCGATGTCGATCCAAAATGGATCAACACCGATCATGGGAGGATCGATAATGATTTTGCTCTTTTTAGCTACATTCCATTTGGTTGTTTTAATCATATGCTTAAACTAAGTAAAATAGGTTTCTTGTTTGTTACACAGGGTTTGATTATGAGGTAGGTTGTTAAGGATACAAATTTACTTGGTTAAAAAGGATTTTGTTTAAATGTTTTAGGATTATGGGTAGTTAAGAGAATTATGATGATAGTTAGTAAAAGTAATTACCATGGGTGAATCAGGTAGTATATACATAAAATAAACATAAGTATAAGTTAACATTTATATATAGGCATTTACTTCCTTATACTTTAAGTTATACTTTATGTATATACTTTTAGGATGTTTAAGAGGGGTTTCAGACCTCTAGGAGTTACGATGGAAATTATAAGTTTTGGAGGATTCTATCACATTTTAAACTTAACCTATTTTAGGATTTTAAGATATCAGACTTAGCCTATTTAAAAAAATTTGGATACTAGACTCAACCATAATCCACATGTCATAAAAGACTTATGGTGCACAATTCTAGTGTCTACATAATGCTTAAAAATATTACATTATTTAACAAAGTATTATGGGTGTTTTATTATGTGTTTAATGTTTTATTGAAGCATTTAATATAAGGTATTTAAAATAATAAATACATATCATATTATGTTATTATATGATTACCTTATTGTTATATTTATGAAATATGGAACAAAGAAACAAGTTGTTAATTAGTGTTATTTGATGAATGAAATAACATTTAGAGTTACATGTTATTAATTAGTAACTTTATGTCCAGATAATCTCTATACCCAGATGGTATGATTTTATTGAGGACTGTTTATGAAAATTATTTATTATTCAGTAATAAATTAGATGATTTAAGATTCATTACATTGTATTTGATGGACTAAATATATGTATTTGATATTTCTGTACTAAGCATATTTTATATCTGCTAATAGGGAATATTCTATTTGAATTTATTGGTTTTTATGTTAATATATAAATAACCAAATCTCATATTAATGACCCTGAATAAGTAGTGTGACAGATTCCACTCATTTAATTAGTGTCATTAATGCAAGATGAAGTGTAATCGATTGCGTGGTGTGTATGAAATTGATTAATCGTAGAGATCAATAACTACATGAAAACTTTGACCAAAGTAATGTTTATAGTTAAACATGATCATTTCATGTGTTTGATTTAGTTTAAATGTTTGTATGATATCATGTTAGAGTAGATTTCTTTATGGTATACATCTTTATTAGTTATCTTATAACACATGAGTTTTATTTTGTCACTTTGGATTCCTGCACTATCATTATCTACCCATCCATGAAGGGAGGGCCATTCCCTTTCTGGGAGATATTGTGAGGGATCAATGGTCTGTGGTTGGTGTGGAAAAGCAATGTGATGATACTCTCCCTCCCCATAATAGTATTACACTTGAGATTACCGATGGATACTTCGAGTTCATTGAGACACATACTCTATGGAGCTTTGTATCATTGTATTATTATTGAGACATTGTTATTGATGAAACTATAATTTTTTATTCATATGTACATTTACAATAGTGCTTGTAATGTTGTATCAATCGTGGCTGAATTTATAATACTACTTCTATGAAATAAATGCAATTTTTATTTGTATATTCAACATTATACCTGTTTTGATATATTATTGTAATGGTGATCATTAACAGAATAGATTAGCTATAGACCTTTTTAAGGTTAATTAAAATAATATATTTAGTTAAAGATCACTTTGTTAGGTTTTTATTGGCCAAAATTGGCCTACATATGAAACTTTTACCTAGATGAGGTGCGAGAAGCTACGCAGAGTTCTAGTTGAGTAAGTGATCCAATAGTGGAAAGAGAGGACAAAACTCATGACTCTACAACATGTCACTTACAAGCTTTTGAAACACTTTAAGCAAGCTTTAATGTGAATTTAGATATTTTGAAGAAAAGGCCTAGAAAAAGGTTTAAACTACAAGTGAATGATCCATTACGTTTCCATGGTGTTTGAGCATTCGGGGGCATGAAGGAGGTTTGCACAAAGTCTCATTGGTTAATCAAAACCTTGGTAGGCCAAACAACCTATTTACCATGAATGATATAGCCAGGTGCTATGGAAAAGATCATCGCATCGAAAAGGAGTCATTTCTTGGCTTTGATCACTTCATTTTTGAAAGAGGAGGTTCAAAGAAGATGAGGAGGTTCAAATTGAATATAGGGTTTCCAAGTGTCAAAACCTCATTCAAACCATGCATATCAAAGATCAATGGTGAATTCAATAGGTCAAAGGATAGTAAAGTTGAATGTAGGCCTACCAAGTGTTGAAACCTTACTCGATCAGATCAAAGATCAATGGCATGTGGGTGATCGCATGAAGTCAATAAGTCAAAATCCTTGGATCAAGATTGACGATGCATATTATTGCATATAAATCCCAATTAATTATCTGCATTGAAGACTAGAGTCAATAAGTCAAGATAGATCTATAATGTGCATTCATTCATGCAAATTGAGATCTAATGGTGACCATGAAGTTAATAGGTCATTAAACATGATGGTGCCATATATCACAATCACGGTGAATTGGTAGAGGATAAATGGCCTAAGTTTGATCATGCATATCAAAGGTCGACAGTGTATACTCAACCATACAGATGGAGATCAATAGTATGAATTAAGTCAATAAGTCAATGAACCTAGATTACATGCAAGGTCATAATGTGGCATAAGAGCATTAACTGAATGAAGACCAATAATAGGGCACACAAAAGCTATGTATCACTACCAAGTGTCATGATCTCAAAGGTTGGGATCAAAGATCAATGGCCAACATGAAAGTCAAGGCTAGGAGACTCCTAAGAAAATTGATGGAGCAAATTTGATTAGGTTCAAGGGGGCACAAGATGAAGACACATGTTTGAAGTGACAATAGTTATATTATAAATTTAAATAAACAACATGGCAAGGATATGCCCCATAAGCAGACATGTCGAGATCAAAATTGATTGATATTACCAAAGCAAACACTTCAAATTTGTATGCCACTATTGAAGCTCAGTTAATCCCCCTAAAATACCTCATACATAAGTTTTACATATTATTTACAATTAAGAGACTAAGTAGCCTGTGGATCTTCATTGAAATTATGACTATTTGAAAACCAATAAGGGGATTAGTTTTCATCTATAGTGGACCTGTGTTCATGGTTTGGAGTAAGGGCAGAATTGTGATTATGAAAGGAGTGTCAAAAGGGGCATCAAATGAATGAGTTCAAGTGATTATCTATAATGAAAAGAACATATAAAGACAAAGTATGGAGGTAAGAATACACTTGTCTAGTACAAGAAGACATTTTTCCTACAATAAACAAGCAACTCAAAATAAAGTTTGGCAAAATGGGTCCACAAGACAAAGTTGTATGCTAGACAAGTTTGGAAGTCTTCTACATGTCTAAAGTGGTCTTCAGGTTTCCAAATGGCCTTGGGATTAGTTTTTGGGGTAGTTGGTTCAAGGTGGCTCAAGCTTGTGATCTCCATCAATGGGTTCTATAAGAGTTGTAGGCATCATGGAGTTTATTACAAGATGGAAGAGTAAAGTCATATTGAAAATAAAAGCTAGCCTCAAAAAGCAAACTCCAAAAACATAACTTCCATGGTTTGTTAGGCATTTAATGCCAAATCAACTGACTATTTGCCATAAGCTTCTAGAAGTGCAAGTGGAGGGGGCATATAGGTCCAAAGGATAAGTTTGGAGGTTGGGAAGGCAAGTGGAGCATTCAATGAAGTTTCAAAGTCTTTAGAGACTTTTCCATTTTATTGGATCGTGACATCATGATTCTCAAGAAGTTCTTGTCTTCTAGTGTGTTTCTAAGTCAATGAAAGGGCTTGAAGACTATTTGGACTAGTGAGGGTTATTTTGTTGAGGAAGGATTAGTGATAATTGATTAAAAGGTGGTTGAAACTCCATGGAAGTGGTTGTGTCTCATTTATTAAATTTTATCTACTCACTTCTTCTCTCTCTCTTCTCCTTTTCTCCTATATCATCCATTTCTCCCCCCATTTTGTAAAAAAAAAGGAGACTATCATTTGACAATGACAAACCCCATAAAATTTTGTAAGAAATACCTTTTAAAGAAATAAAGATAATTTTTCACCTATCTCTTGCTTGTGAATTGTGTTTAGCAAGTTTGTGTATGATGGCCTTGTGAAGAAATGTTCTTCCATGTCCATTGTCCTTCTTTATTGCCTATTTTTAGGTGTTTTAAAGTTAGTTACAGGTCTTAACTTGAGATATCTATATCATTAATGGATGTTTGGTGTCAATTTTATAATTCCTCTTTGTTGCATTCATTGTTTGGTGAGCCTAGTTTACGAAATACTTATGCAAATTAGCTAGTTTGTGAGATTGAGTAAGCAAGGATTGTATTATGATATATTAGTGTTTATTTAAAGCTTAATTGAGTCTAATTTAATTTTGTGGATCAGCCTTTTTATATCTCTTTGTTACCCTATACCCCCTCTCTATCTCTTTTACAAGCAGAAGTATTAGTTTAGGTGATCTACCAAGAGAAAGTCGACCTTCTCTAGAGGTTCAACCCCATAATAGGATACCCACAGCCTGGGGTTGTTTCTATTTTGTATCTTAGTTAGAGAGAGGAAAAATAAACCTCTCTAAGGGTTCAAATTAATGCTACAATAGTTTCTGGCATGCCCAGTAGGACTATGTTGTTCACTGAGTGAAGAGATTTGGTGTTTTCTTCATCCAATCAGCCTTTGGAGGCATGTGTGCAAACATCAATGGTGACTCCAAGTATTTATCAACTGGTATAAGTAGCCATACTCCTTAATCACCATTTTTTGGTATGTATTATCACTCATTTGATTAAAATTCATGTTGTTTACTTCCTTATCTTTCATATTAGATTAGTAATGTTTATGGCTTCACCCCAAGTGGATCTCAAGATTCAGTGTATCAGACTTGTCAGAGTTTGTATCTCTTTAGTCAACTAGAAAAGAGTCTTAGAGATATAAGACTTGATTTTTAAAGATATTTGAGAGAGATTTATAGGGTGAAAGATTATTATAGGCAATAAGAAAACCTTAAATACCAAGCTTTTGTTCAGGTGCAAGAGTTGAGGTTTTAAGAAGAGTGCTTGGCTAGGCAAGACCAAGTCAGGAAATAAAATGACTATCATTTATTATTAATAATGAGATTATCTAATCCTAAACCCTTATTTCCCTCTCCTACCCTTATTTATGCTTAAATCTACCCCCTAGTTAACCTTATCAAATTCCATCCTTATCAAGAATCAGAGAAGCAATATTTGACCAAGGGAGAACAATCATGAAAATAAATGAAGAGGTTGGACTTGGACAAGAATTACCCATTCATGCCATGGAGGGGATAAGGATATTCTTAAATAAGTTTTGGAGTGTGTGGGAATCCATTAGAGAAGGTGACTATCCACACGTTGATAATCAAGAGATGAATGAGTGGGCACTATCCATTGAAGAGGTGTTAGAGATTTGGGAAGGAGAACGTATCAAATCAAAACAAATCAGTTTACCCATTCCTTATGTTCCTACTCCATCAAGTGGAAATTATTGTCCTCCCATCATTTCCCTTTGCAAAGGAGGACCTATTGTATGGAGAGCAAATGAAAACCATTCAGATGAAGGGCATGAAGTCATCCCACCATGGATCTCCTCCTACACCTTTGACCTTAACTGTCTCATGCCCTCTCTTGTGAAATCATCCTCTCTTATACCCATTAAAAAAAGAAGAAAAGGTGGTTTTTCCCTACACATTTCCATCATGAAAACTAGTTAAGAAAGACATAAAGAAGAAGAAAGAGGTGTTAGTTGTGGTGGCCCAAGAACTAATTCAATAGAAGGAGTTAGTAGTTGAAGAGAATAAAAAAGAGGTGTTAGCTTAGCTTAATGAGCTTTCCCTACAAGAGTTCCATGACTCTTTATCCCTCCTTCAAAATCCACCAAAGATACCACTCAAGGTACCTAGTTGGAAGGACACTCCCTTAAGCTACAAGCAAGGTGAACTTTTTCACCCTCCCACCATCTCCCTCTTAGAGAAAGAACCTATTTTAAAAAGGATAGAGGAAGAGCTTGTAGTCTCAAATGAGTCTCATGAGGAAAATACAAGTGTTTATGATGAAAAGATCATGATAGGTAATCCACTTCATTTAGAGGAGGAAAAATTAGGTTTGGACCAGCTTTCTTGGCATGGCTTTGACACTAGTAAACTGGAGCCTGAAGAGGACAATCCTCAAGTTGAACATGGGGGAGACCTTGAATGGACTATTGAATGTCTATTCTGCATGAATGTAAAAGAGGATTAGAACTAAGTACCAGAGGTTGGTCCACTTCAAGATGAGGTGTCAAATGAGGATAGCCATGATAGTTTGGAGCTAGAGGAAGGTAAATCAGACCTTGAGCAAGATAAGTGTGATGTTTTGGACCTTAGTTGGTTAAAAAAAATCTCAATTATAGTTGAAAAATAAGATGAAATATTAAGTGAGGTTGATAAAGGAGACATCTCAAGTGCTCAAGTGATATAGTTTGAGAAGCATACCAGTGAAGAGCCTCAAAATCATGATGAGTTAGACCTTGCTTGCAGTGATGAGCCTCCCTTCTATACAAAGGAAGAAAACCAATGTAGTTTCCATAGATTGGGTCTTGATGAGGTTGAGTAGATTGATGTAGTAGACTTGCAACCAAATGTCCTCAATGATGCTTCAACTGTGTAAAAATGGTTTAAAAAATATAACTATGAAGACTTATTTGAAGTGTTGGAAGCAAGCTATATGTTATTGTTAATTAATTATGAGTTGACTAAGGTGATTGGAGGCATTCTTGGTGACCTAGTCAATGATCTACAAGTGGTGGATAAATAAGTGAAAACTCCTTGATAGGCTACTGAGAGCCAAATATACCACTTTAATTAGCCATGGGTGAATAAGGTTGCAGTATTTGATCAAGCATGAGATGAAGTATCACTTGAAGGTAGTACTTATGTTTTCAGGTTTAAAAAAGATTGGTCAAATCAGCAGCCTCAAATGGCTCCCCCTCTTACAAATGACTAAGATGAAGCTACCTTTTAGGATGAATTAGAACTATTTTGCCTAAACCTGGATAGTCAAGTGATATAGTTTGAGAAGCATACCAGTGAAGAGCCTCAAAATCATGATGAGTTAGACCTTGCTTGCAGTGATGAGCCTCCCTTCTATACAAAGGAAGAAAACCAATGTAGTTTCCATAGATTGGGTCTTGATGAGGTTGAGTAGATTGATGTAGTAGACTTGCAACCAAATGTCCTCAATGATGCTTCAACTGTGTAAAAATGGTTTAAAAAAGATAACTATGAAGACTTATTTGAAGTGTTGGAAGCAAGCTATATGTTATTGTTAATTAATTATGAGTTGACTAAGGTGATTGGAGGCATTCTTGGTGACCTAGTCAATGATCTACAAGTGGTGGATAAATAAGTGAAAACTCCTTGATAGGCTACTGAGAGCCAAATATACCACTTTAATTAGCCATGGGTGAATAAGGTTGCAGTATTTGATCAAGCATGAGATGAAGTATCACTTGAAGGTAGTACTTATGTTTTCAGGTTTGAAAAAGATTGGTCAAATCAGCAGCCTCAAATGGCTCCCCCTCTTACAAATGACTAAGATGAAGCTACCTTTTAGGATGAATTAGAACTATTTTGCCTAAACCTGGATAGTCAACCTTCATGTTTAAAAGAGCCATCAAGTGAGAAGATTACAAGTGCTCCTATAGTCCAACAAGAAGCAAGCTTTAAAGACTTGGACCAATATATCTACATTCAAGACATGTTTGTCCTATTTCATCTGTTGGAGGGCATTCCAAAAGGATTGGCAATCAAGTAGTCTAGTTCAACAGTTTTGGTGCCTAAAAAACAAGGTGTTTTTTCATCCTCATCCATTACAAGTGAATGATGTTAAATATTTCCCATTTGATCCAAGAGGAAGGTACTTTTAAGCTACAACCTTGTATATATTAGATTAGATTCATATTTTCCTCTAAGCACCTTGTGCACATCCTTTTCAATTGTGTGTTTCCCTTCCTTAAGTGCCTTAGGCATAGTGTTTATTTTGTTCTTATTGTCTTTGTTGCTTCAAGAGGAGGTTTTCAAAAAGGGATAGCCTTGTATCATTCTCATATCAGTTGGGAAGAAATACTTGTGACCCCGTATGCCCAATGGATCAAACAAGGCAACTAGTCTATTGCATAATAGGCATGTAATCCCCAAAGGTCACCATAAATGTTGGCCAAAATTGGCCTACATACAAAACTTTTACCTGGATGTGGTGTGAGAAGCTAAGTAGAGTTCTAGTTGAGTGAGTGATCTAATGGTGGAAAGAGAGGATAGATGTCATGACTCTACCACATGTCATTTTTAAGATTTTGAAACAATTTAAGCAAGTTTTAAGGTGAATTTGGAGATTTTGAAGAAAAGGCCTAGAAATAGGTTAAAAACTACAAGTGAATGATCCAACAGGTTTCCATGGTGTTCAATCATTCAAGGGCATGAAGGAGGTTTGCAAAAAGTATTGATGGTTCATAAAATCTTTGGTAGGCCAAACAACCTATTTCCCATGAATGCACAGTCATTTTGCATGAATGATACAGCTAAGTGCTATGGAAAAGATCATCACGTAGAAATAGATTAATTACCTAGATTTGATCACTTCATGTTTAAAAGAGCTTGTTTGAAGAAGATGAGGAGGTTTGAATTAAACATAGGGCTTCCAAGTTTTGAAACCTTATTCAAACCATGTAGATCAGAGATTGATAGCAAAGTCAATAGGTCAAAGGATCTTTAAGTTGAACGCAAGGCTACTAAGTGTCGAAACCTCATTTGATTGGATCAAGGATCAATAACATGTGGTTGATCACATGAAGTCAATAAGTCAAAATCCCTATATCAAGATTGATGATGCATATTTTTACATACAAATTTTGATAAACGATTCACATTGAAGATTGGGTTCAATAAGTCAAGATAGATTTACGACACATGTTCAATCATGTGGATGGAGATCTAACAATGAGTATGAAGTCAATAGGTCAGAGGATCTTGAGATTGAATGTGATGGTGCCATGTGTCACAATCATGATGAATTAGTAGAGGATCAATGGCTTGCATTTAATCATATGTTTAGTGGATCAATGATGCATATTTGATCATGCAGATCAAAGATCAATAGTGCATGTTCAACCATGTAGATGGAGATCAATAGTGTAAATTAAGTCAATAAATTAATGAGCCTAGATTGCATGCAAGACCATCGCATGGTGTAAGAAAGTTATTGAATAGAGATTGATAGCAGGGTATATAAAAGGTATGCGGGGCTACCAAGTGTCGTGATGTTGAAGGCTGGGATCAAAGATTAGTAGCCAACATGAAAATCAAGGCCAAGAGACTCTCAATGACATTGATGGAGTGAATTTGATCAAGTTTTAGGGGGCACAAGATGAAGACACATGTCTAAAGTGATAATGGTCATATTTTAAATTTAAATAAATAGCATGGTAAGGAGATGCCACATAAGAAGACATTTTGAGATCAAAATATGATTTGGGTTACCAGAGAAAACACTTCAAATTTGTATGCCACCATTAAAGCTCAGTTAATCCTCGAAAAAGCCCTCAAATGTAAGTGTTATGTCTTATTCATAATTAAAAGACTAAGTAGCCTATGTATCTTCATTAAAATTATGACTATATGAAAACCAATTAGGGGATTGGTTTTCATTTAGAATGGACTTATGTTTAGGGTTTGGAGTAAGGGCTCAAGCTTATGACCTCCATAAATGGGGTCTATAAGAGTTGAAGGCATCATGGAGTTTATTACAGGATGAAAGAGTAAAGTCAAGTTAAAAATAGAAGCTAGCCTCAAAAAGCAAACTCCAAAACCTTAACCTCTATGGTTAATTAAACATCTAATGCCAAGTCAACCGAATATTTGCCACAAGCTTATAGAAGCGCAAGTGGAGGGGCATATAGGTCCAAAATATAATTTTGGAGGTTGGGAAGGTAAGTGGACCATTCAATGAAGTTTCAAAGTCTTTGAAGACTTTTCCCTTTTAGTGGATCATGACATCATCATTCTCAAGAAGTTTTTGTCTTCTAGTGTGTTTCTAAGCCAATGAAAGGGCTTGAAGACTATTTGGAATAATAAGGGCTTTTTTTTAGTAAATATTAGTGCTAATTGATCAAAAGGTGGTTGAGACTCCATGGAAGTGGTTGTGTCTCATTTATTGAATTTAGTCTACTCGCTTCTTCTCTCTCTCATCCTTTTCTCCTATATCTCCCATTTCTCGCCTCATTTAAAAAAAAGTCTTTTATTTGACAAGGTGAAACCCCGACAAAATTTGTAAGAAAAACCTTTTAAATCAATAAAGATAATTTTTCACCTATCTCTTGCCTTTGAATTGTGTTTAGCAAGTTTGTGCATGATGGCCTTGTGAAGAAGTGTTCTTCCATGTCCATTGTCCTTCTTTCTTGCCTATTTTTATGTGTTTTCAAGTTAGTTTCAGGTCTTAACTTGAGCTCTTTCTACCATTAATTGACACTTGGTGTCAATTTTTGAATTCCTCTTTGCTTCATTCATTGTTTGGCTGGTTTATGAAATACTTATGCAAATTAGCTAGTTTGTGAGATTGTGTGAGTAAGTATTGTCTTATGCTACATCAATGTTTATTTAAAACTTAATTAAGTCTCATTTAATTTGATGGATCACCCAATTTAGCTCTCTTAGTTACCCTATACCCCATCTCTATCTTTTTTCTAAGCAGAAGTATTAGTTTAGGTGATCTACCAAGAGGAAGTCGACCTTCTCCAGAGGTTAAACCCCACAATAGGATACCCACAGCCTGGGGTTGTTCCCATTTTTTAGCTTAGTTGGAGAGAGCTTTAAGAACCCTCTCTAAGGGTTAAAATCAATGCTACAATAGTTTCATCATGGTGAAATATGTTAGTTGAATTTGTGTAATTATTATTATTTTTAAATTACCCTATTATAGTAAAACCCAACGAGGTTTTTACATAAAATGTTAAGTTGGGTGCAATAAAACTAGTTGGCAAAGGGTGTAAAAATCTCAGGTGATAGAGGATTATGTAATACATCTTGTGAATTAATAGTATGAGTTGATTTCCAAGCATTTTGTTCAATGTTAATAATCTTAGCTTTCAAAAAAATTATAACTTGGAGAAGTATTTGTATAGTAGACCCATTGGAATTAAGATTTTAGATTTGAGAAGCCACCAAAGAGGATGAAAACACCACTTGTGTTGATGTAGGCATTGAAACCATTAATTAGATTGACATATTAATTGTTCCCATGGAGGATGTGGCAAGAGTTGTTCCATATAAGAGTTCACCACTATTGGATGTGGATGCATTAGCCTTAACATGTTTATTGATTTATTTTTGTGTGACATGTAAGAATGAATTGATTAATTCATTATTTGTATTTAGATGATTGACTAAGGGTTTTTTACATTTCATTTTGAAATGGTATTTCTTAACATTTTTCATATTTGATAAATGCAAATAAAGATGCCAAAGGAAATGTAAAAATTTAGATCTACAAATTACTGAAAGCAAAAACCCTAGAAGATTGAAAACCCTAGATCAAGCAAGGAGTTGCATGAGTGTAGACATGCATTTTGGAAAAATTACACATATTACTAGTCTTATTATATATATATATATATATATATATATATATATATACCTCTTTACTAAGATGTATACATCTAGTGATGTAATATCTCATGGACTTCTTCAGTTCCATCTTATTTCACTTGATTTACCTACCCCTTGGGCATGTGTATTATGTTTGTTTATCCTCATCCAATGTATACTAGAGACCCTTACATGTTGTGCTTCTTTTATAAATGTCTTTATCCCCTAGAATCTTGTGTATGTCCTATACACTATTGTCAACTTTAGTGTCCAATATCGATGCAATTGTCCAATCTTGTATTTTTATCTTTTTGTCATATCTTTTGCATAGTGACATTTTTGTTAGCCCTCTTTGCCCATCTTATGGTCAACATTTTACACATCACTAGGTTATAATTAAAATTCAAAAGGTTCCTATATATGAAAATTCCATGGTCTAATCAACACACCTTCTAATTTGATAAGGCAACTCTTTAATAAGAAAGTACTGTCTATTTCAACATATCAAACTGCACTACAACACTATTTTAAATATCTGAAGCATTCAAAAGATCAAATATACTATTACATCACTTGTACCAAGGTTTACTAGGATAAAGAGCATATAATCATACTATCACAATTGCACACACATGCATAGGAGGGAGAACTACATGAAAGTCTAAGGCCCTCTTAGGAGTATTGGCTATCTAGGCAACACATAACAACAACAAGGTTGCTAGGTCTAGCTTTACTCACATTACTAACCCCTTTTTACCAGGTTACAAGAGGTACAGTGCAAAAAAACTATAGTTACTTTTATCTTGATCTAGCACACAAACAAGCATAAGTTGAGACACAGAAAGATCATACAGGGGGTAACACAAGCCTGATCCAAATTTGAGGTCATTCATGTGTATATCTCTCATTGGACACTAGGGTCAGGTACAAACATAAGTGTCAACATTATTGCCCTACATTAATGTAACTAACCAAAGATTAAAAATAGTCAAAACACATAACTAACAAAATCTAGATCTTCAACACAACCCTATGATGACTCTTGACTACTGCCATGATCCAAAATAGAACATTAAATAAGATATACTCTCTTTGTCCCTTAGTTACTTGGTACTTATTGTATTTATTACACATGTTAGATTAGATAAATATGTATGATTGATTATATTTTAGAATAAATTTGAATATTGTCATTCCCTTCTAATTGATTTATTTGCTAGGGTATTATCTTGTAAAACTCCTAGAGCACATAAAACATTTGGTGAACCTGACCTTTATTTATTAAAGCAAAACCCTAGTTTGTAAATTAGGCTTTTTACCTTCGTTCAAATTCCATTTTAGCTTTCTATATTTTATTTTTTAGATATGATTTGTGCTTATGTAGGCTTAGTTTAGGAATGTTAACTATTCTTATTATTTTGGCTCTCTTGGTTGTGCTTTGCAAAATTTTCTTAAAAGCTCACCTCTATATGGATTCCATAGTTCATGGCCATCCAAAGGTCCCTCAACCAAAAAATACCCATCCCTCTAATCTTATTTTTAATGTACCTTATGATCAATGTATTTCATATGAGGATCTTATGGAACATCAAAAATGGGCTAAAAGCCCTGCCTTTCCTTATAATTATGATAATGAAAGAAAAAATGATGCAAATGCAAATCTTAATGACCAAGCTAGCGATAATTATGTTTCTTATTATGGATATTAATTTAATGATATTCCTCTTGGCTATGATGAACCTTATTTTTCTACTCCTTTGCTTTACAATGATGAAGAGTCTCAAGAACCAACAAGTATGCAAAATGATACTATTCATAGTGTTGAAAATCTTGTTACTACATCTCCACCTTCTTTGACTATCTTAAAAATTGAATGTGAACTTCCCCCTTCTATTGTTGAAAAATTCAAGGAGGTTGAATGCTCCTCCAATGCATCTCATAATGTAAATATTGACATCAAGTGTGTGCCTTTGCCTCTAAATAATACCGGTGTTGAAAATCCCATCTCTTATTTGGATGATTCAAATTATTCTTCTCCTCGAGTATGCAATAAGAAAAATACATGTCTAATATCTCATCCTTTATTTCTTGAATGGAAAAATGAGAGTGTCAATAAACATCCTAAGGAAACACTTAAAAAACTTGCATTTTTTGGGGACACACAAAAAGTTCAAACTCTGCTTGATGTATCTCATTTAAAGGCTAAATCGTATAAATACAATAAACCCAAAATTAGCATTCCTTTATCCCTCCCTTTTTCGAGTACAAATGAAAGTGACAGTTTTACCCCCCCCCCCACTCATGATATTACAAGAAGTGCCAAAATTCCCTTTTCCTCCCTCTTTTGCATTTTTGGCTAAAAAGGAGCAAATGTTCACAAGTGAAATTGTTTAAACAATTCCTATTGAAAGTAACTAAATTCCAAGTGAAGTAGCATCTTGTAATGGAAATGGTGTTATCCTTCATGATATACATCATGAAATACTTGCCTCTTTAACCATGGGTACTCCTTTAGCAAATATTGTAAACCCATGTGATGATTTTCCTCTCGAGAGTGATACAGATCCCATCATCCCTATGTTTCATGTGAATGGTACTTTACAGCCTCTAACACAAACTTTAACATCCCATCATGATATGTTATCTATTATGACCACCATGGGAGATTTGTAACAACAAGACAATACTCTTAAGTTACAAGTTTCTTTTCATGAGGCTCTTATTGAGGAGAATACATTTTCAGAACAACCTATTGCTCGACATGTGTTTGAATATCCTTGTCCACATAACTTTTTCATGCCTAGTTTCTCCTTATACTATGGTCAAGGGGATCTTGTTATTCATTTTCAACAATATATACATACCTTTGGACATTGGACCCAAAATGGAAGCTTGCTATTAAAAGCTTTCCATCACACTTAAACAAAAGGGGCTCTTGATTGGTTTTATAGCCTGCCAAATGGTTCCTTATAAACTTTAAAGAAGCTCAAGAATATGTACCTATCACATTCTCATCAATTTACCCTACCTAATTTACCATTGGAACATTTGCAAACATTAACCCAAAATGAGAATGAATCTCTACAGGACTATGTTATTCGATTTAAAGATGCTTTATATTCCTTCAATTTTGCACCCCTAGATTCAGAAGTATAATTTATATTTAGTAAGGGTATTCTCTCTCCACTTAGAGAGAGAGCATTGTAGAAGCCCTTTACTTCATTTGATACCTTATATTAGGATTTGCATAAATATGCATATGCTCTACCCAATACACAAACTTAGTGACCTAATTTTCAATCACCAACCAAGCATGCTAAGATTCATGTTTCAAGGGAACCTAAACAAATTATGAAGGATCATGAACCACTGCAAAAGTCTTCTATAGAACCACTAGTACCTACCAAAGCATCAATAGTTAAAGTATTGAACAAAGGAAAGGAACATGTTTTTCCAGTACCTCTCATAATTAAACCAAATATCACCATGAGACATTAGCCTCTTCAATTTGATTGGTACCAAGCTAAACCACATGATATATTATGAACTTTATTGGATAAATGATTGATCAGACTCCCTCATTTTGGGTATTTTTCCTTAGCTTCACATAACTCAGTATTATTTGCATGCCCAATAGAAGGAATATGCATGCTAGCATATCACATGATAAGTAACCTCACGTGCTCACCTGAGGCACATTAGAAGGACTGATCCCCATCAATTCTTACATGCGATAGCAGTTAGACAAATCTTAATTAGGCATTTGAGTTACTATGTTTAGTCATTATTACTATCAGCGTTAGTCTAGAGTTAGTCATTTGATAAATTTACACATTGTATATAAATAATATCATAAAGTAGATTTATCACTAATCAGATTCATCACACTAGGTTTATAGGATATTAGTTCCATTAATAAAATTAATAAGATTACATAGGTACATCATTTAGTACATACTCTCTAGCATTTTGCCTTAACAGTAACAACACAATTATATTCAACAACCATGACTGCTACAAAACAATTACTATAGCAACCTAACAACATCCCCTTTTAAACATAGCCAATGGGGTATTTATACATAAGCAAACCCCTTCCTTGGGTTGTAACATTAATACATAAAAGATCACAAGTCAATGACTATTTGAAAGAAAAAATTCATGGTGAGTTTTTATAATTAAGTCCCATTTGAATTAGGCCCAACAACCCCTATACACCCTCTTTATGCTAGATATTGATGTTCAATTTCATCTTATTTCACAAACTAGTGCTAGATTTACATTCTCATCAATCTCTATTGCTCTCATGAACTACTTTATAACTGCATCCTCTCCCTGCGCTCTTGTCCTAGTTTTGTGACTCTTTTGAGTCCTGCATCTTCTGCTCATTCTCTGCTTCATTATATTTCACAACTCTACCATCCATGCCTAGGTCTTTCATGTCATTATTTCTCTCTTCTATCTTGTATTCTTTCATGCCTAATCTTATTCCCTTATTCTTTTGCACTTATGGCTCTAAAATACTTATAATATAATTATTATAAAAATTGGGGTCCAATATCACCCTAAACTAAATTAATAGTTTGTCCTAGACTATGTGGTAGTTTCCTTAGTGGAAAAAAAATGCGAGATTCACCTCCTGAAATTTATGTTTGAGCTCCTCTCACTGGTCGAGGGCTATCTAAAGATTGGAAGTAATAACTTCCAATTCACCCTGTAATTTTTTTAACTCCTCGAGCTACTCGAAAAAGGTATCAACTTCAGTTGTCAAAGTGCCAAGCTAAGCACTCACAGTCTTGTGAGCATCTTCAAGGGCCCTAACCTCTACAAAAAATTGTCCTTATAGCGCTAATAAATGAGCATTTATTTGTTACTTATAAGATTTGATTTGTGCTTCCAAAAATTTACTTGGCCATGTCAAGTTGACAAAAACCCCATTGGTGATGGGAATGGTGGCACTCAATTTAGTCAGAAATTTGTAGCATACCTCCATGGCCTCAGAAAATTGATTAGTTACCTAAATTTTTGTTTATTGAGGATCCACTTGGTTTTTAAATTTAGTGAGCAAAAGCTCCATGATCATCTCCAACTTATTGATCACCACACTAGTAAGAGGAACTCCATCCACAAGTACTAGTTCGCTTCTCAAAATTATTTTGCAAAGGACCAATGTCCTAAGTTAAGCTACTTTTGCCACACTTAGTTGGTGCTTGAGTTATTCAATTTCCTTTTTAAACTTTCATAATGTTTCATGTTTCTCTTTATATGATCACATGACCTCCTGATGTTTGGTGTGGATCTAGCTCATGTCATGGTTGTTAAGAATGTTTTGCCTAGAAACCTTTGGGGTAAACTTGATAAGTGTCATACCTGCTTGGGTTGGAGAACAAATTATAGGACTTATCTAGAGCCTATCTAAAACACTTGTCACTTATGGGCTTATGTTAGTGCTCTCCCTTGGAAGTTCAAATCATTCTTCAACATGATACACTTTCATCTCAAAGGACATTTCACATCGAGTTTATTCCATGGACTCATGTTCAGGGAAAAAATTCCACAACTACAAACACCTGTTTGGTGTGTCTTATTAGAATGCGATGTGAATGGGAGGTTCATGATTTTGTTTTTGTTACTCTGCCTCCTACATCAGTTCCTTGCCCTTTTGGGGGCCACACTCTAAATCAATGATTTTGGGACTCTTCTCTCGTTAATCACTAGAACAAGTGCTAAGGTCCTCTCTACTGGGGACTTTCTCCATGTCTACCTATGATGTTGGAAAGGTCCACTTGTTGCTCAATCAATAGAAGTTCTTCATTACCTGCAATAATCTATTATTTATTCTGCTCATGGTGTTGTTCCTCTCTTGGCTTATGAGTAGGTTCCTTGACATGATGTGGTTTTCAAGATGCTTCACCTATGTTTAAAATTACCACTCGATGTGCTTCTTGTTTAGACTCTACATGAGTAGTAGGATGTATAGAGTCATCTTTATATTCTACCAGAAGCTCCTTGACTTTTGTTAGCAATAGGGTTTGCCTTTATCATTTGGGCTCCATTTTATTAACCAATCAAGATGCAGTGATGTCCTCTTGCTTTGTAGGCAACCCCTAGGTCCCTAGTGGTAGCGAAGCCTATTGTTGGCATTTTAGAATGACCCTAGGTTAGTCCTACACCCTATTAGAGATATCAACCTTAGGTGTTATCCTTTTATCTTTTGTTCACACCCTCACCTTTGTACTTGTTTTTGGTTGAGAGGGAAGTGGTTCTTTGTCCACCTTCTAGCCTCCTGATGATTTCTTCCATGGCCTAATCATATAAAATATGACCTAAATTTGCCCTTACATGACTATCCTATAGGGATTGAGGTCAATTTTTTTAGATTCACACATAGACACATAGGTGTACCTCCCTAGGTAAACACAAAGATTGCAAAGAGTATGGATCTCAATGTCAATCTTATCCACATCAATATTCATAGCGCACGCATCTAAAATGTGATTCATCAAGTCTATGAAGTATCTAACAGTGAAGGCATAGGGAAATTTAATCCACCCTAATAAATTATCTATGGTTACCATATAGATACATGTAAGGGAATAGTGTTGCTTCACAAAAAACTACGCATAGGATCCCATTTACGTAAGCAACTCTTTGGGTATGCACCATTCATTCCTAAATGGTTGTTTCATACCATCAAACTAACCCTTAATTTTGGATTTGTGTGAGGGTGTGATGGCATTGGGGCAAGTGAATTACTTGAACCGTTCGGTGGGGGACATATGTTTTGGTGGGTAAACCCACTTCAGTTCTTTTCTCAAGTTCTCTAGGATGTCAATCTCATCAAAAACTAGAAGTAGTAAAATTGTGCCCCAAGGAAACCTATGGTGGGAAGGTGATGTGCCTTCTCTACATCTTGTACAATATTTGCTAAAAAATATAGGGATTAATTGTACTTTGCTCCCTTGGCCATTTAGCTGGCCACATAGAGGTGTGTCGTGTCCACCTCCTTCCACCAATCCATGCCTCCCAACTTGGTCATGGACAAGTGCATAGCTACTAGATTTTATGGATCTTCCAAGCTAGTAACATACATAGCATGGTTTTGTTTATTATACTTTAGTGCCATCATTGTTATATCAATTAATGCCTGATCTTCCAAATTTACATTGAGATTGTCTCCAAAACAAAGTAACCTAGTTACTCTATGGATCCATTTAGGAGTGATCCTCATTTTTCACCCAACAAAGTAGAGCTAATATTCATGAACATGTGAGATTAAGAACCAAACTACCTCTTATGGTTTCCCAAAACATGGTAGGTTGAAGAGTTACAACACCCCCTATCTTTTAGCAAGTTATAGACTATGAGGTCATAGGTGAGACTTCCATTTCAGTTGTATCATCGATGGGGTTCCCTAAAGGTTGACATGTGGTAGACCAAATCTCTTGAATGAATACATCTTGAATCCTCTTCCTTAGACATAAAATGCTTTAGTTCCCTGCTTCATCCTCCTCTAATGGCTGACCTGTCACCTACAACCTATAACTTCCCTTTCATGCTTGTGTGGACATGTTTCTACTTTATTCTCCTTGAATGTTCATCACTTTTATCTATATATTATTTTTATAAATTAGAGTAGTGTGTTATCTCCTTCAATATCATTTATTTTTTGCCTATTTGAGCTTTGTAATTCTTCAAGTTTTCAATCGTAAAAATTGGAAATGAGAATCCTTATGGATTTTTATAGGATATCCTAATTTTTTTCATTAACTCCTCCATGCAACATTAATTTTCATGGCATGATCGTCTATCAGTTCAATCATTAATGCTCTAAATGACATGTCTTAATGTCCATTTGTCATGTTTGTCATTCATACAAATTTGTCATTAATAACATACATATCCCATCCTTCTTCCAAGAGTTGTTTCACCTTCTTCATAGTACATTTTAGCTATATAAAAATTCAAAATTTTCATTCTCATGGTGGGAACTATCTTTTCTTCTTTAACCCACTTTGTAACAATGTTTCTTTTATCATTTTCATTCTACTTACCTAGGTCATGCACCACCTCCTACGCACCTTACACAACCTCTTACATGCCTCCCTTATGCACCCCATCTTACATGCATTCATCATTTCATTCATGTGCCCCCTCAGCTTCCTTTATGCAATTCCTCTACTTAATTAGTATATCCATCCTTAAAATCCACCCCATATTAAAATGTGTGTGTGGCCCTCCACATCATATCATAGTGTAATTCATGTCAAGAAAGAAAAAAGAGTGATAAACTAAAAGAGTAACAAGTTTCAAACAATTTATATAAAGGCATGTAACCAATGTGATGCTTATTTGAAAACAAAATAAAATCCTAAACTAACCCATTTTTAAAAGACTTATTATTTGAAAAGGAGAATTACATAGAACGGTAGGGTTAGAGTCGACTACCATTGAAATGGCTTGGTAGGAATTGGCCATATAACCTCTTTAGTTTGTAAGTGAATTTTGTATAGATAGCATGAATAATAAATGGACCATCCTAGTGGATCTGGAGTTTACCTGAGTGGTGCACGAACCTAGAATCATACACCAGGACATGTATACTAGGATGAAAACTTTGGTTTTGATATGTTGATCATGTCAAGCTTTTTATTTCTACTTCTCAACTCCTTGACTCCAATGTGGGAGAAAACATGCTTCATCTAGCTGAAGTAGAGTGTCTAAGTGAACTTTTAGAGATTCTTCATCATTAATCAACCAATGCATGTAATACTCAAAGAAGGTATAAAGAACTCGACTGGTAAAACTACTTCAACACCAAAGACAAGATTAAAAGGAGTACTCTTGTTCAACCTTTTGTATGTGGTCTGATATGCCCATAAGACTATGTAAACTCAATCATCCCAATCAGTGAGACTAAAATTACAAAATTTGGTTAATGTATTACCTAGGATCTTGTTGAAGGATTCAATTGTACAATTAGTTTGAGGGTGGTATGATATGGTCTTATGGTACATAATCATGAACTCAACCAAAAGGATGCACATGGTCTCATTGAGTAAGTGAGTGCTATGATCACTTTTTAGGCTTAATGGACATCCATACCTAGTGATGATATTAACCCGTAGAAATCAGGTGATGGTTACAATAGTATAATCTCACATGGGTGGTGATTTAGCCCAACATGTGAGATAGTATATGGTATTAATAATGTAGTCTGTGTTAGTCCATCTTATGATAGGCTAAATGGGTCTAATAAAATCAATAGCCCATTTCTCAAATGGTTATCAAGCAAGGATTAGATGAAGATCCATAACATCTTGTTAGTTTAGTTTACCTACGTGCTAATAAATATCACATTATTACACATAAGCTTTGGCATATTTGAATAAGGTGGGCCATCGCAATCCCACTAGTAACACCTTGTGTTTTGTTGCATCACTAGCGTAATGTCCACCTAAAATACCCTCGTAGACCTCCTAAAGGACTTTCACATGCTCATGTTGTATTACACACCTTCATAATACTTTATCTTAGCCAAGTTTGTATAAGTCTTCAACAATAAATTAGAAAGGGGTAGTGCACACAGCCAATTACTTTTTCTCTTGGGTGCTAACATGATCTGGCACTAAGCCTATTATAAGAAAAGTTGTAGTTTCCTCTAATTCCTCAGGGATGCACATGACTTGAAAAAGTTGTACATTAGGTAAATCATCCTCAATGGCACATGTTGGTTCACCAGATTAAACATGTGAGAGGTGATCTAGACCAAAATTAACTTTACCTCATTTTACGACCATATACTAGCAATTTTTTTGAAAAAAAATAATTTATCGATAGATGTGTCTATGCAATATGAGCTTATTTACCAAATAATTGAGCACTTCATGATCTGTATAAAAGATAAATAGGGTTGCCAACAAGTATTGTTGAAACTTTTGAAGTGCATAAACCATATATAAGGCCTCATGGTTGGTCCTGGAGTAGTTCCTGTTCTACTGGTGTGACTTTTTAGCTAGTAAAATAAATAGGATGATCAAGGTTTCCCTCACGAGGTTGTGTTAGGATAATGCCTACTACCAAACTTGATGTGTTTATATGCACATGAAATGGTTGGTTCTAATTTAGGAACTAGATAATGGGTACATTAATCAATTTTTCCTTCAAGGTCTCAAACACTTACTGATGTTGAGCCATCCATAACAATATGCCATTATGTTTGAGTAGTTCTTCCAATAGTGCTATTATGTTATCATAACATTGAATGAACTTTTGATACTACCTTGTATAACCTAAAAAGGTGTGAACCTTGCATTGAGTGGTTGAAAGTAGGAGTTGGACAATAACCACAATCTTGGTTAGGTCCACCAGTAGTCCATCCCAATAAATGATGTGCCCTAATAAGATCCTAAAAGGTGTGGCAAATATGCATATCTTAAGATTCAAATAAATTTGAAGTTAGTCACAATAATCAAACATGAGATGTAGGATATCACAGTGATCTCGTATTAGACCATACATGATTAAGTCATCTACGTATACTTTAAGGAACTTGTGTATAAAATCCTTAAATGATTCCACCCTGATGCATGAGAACATTTTGGGTGCATTATTTAGTCCAAAGGCCATAACATTATATGTGAATGAACCCCATTCAGTCATAAAAGTGGTATTGGCCTCATCTTCCTCAATAATTTGGACTTGGTGATAGCCAAAAAATCCATCAGTGAAGGTGTAGATCTTGCACCCAACAACACCTTATAGAATTTCCTTGGCGAAAGGCATCAGGAAAGGGTCCATTACACATAAGGCATTAAGTAGTATAAAATCTATGAAAATTTGAACGTGACCATCTTTCTTGATGTTGATCACCATTGGACTAATACATTCAGACTCATCAATGGAAGTAATAACTCCAATGCACAACATGATATTAATTTCCTCTTTAACCAGGTCACACTAATTTGGGTTCATTTGATATGGTCTTTTCTACACTGGTCGAGCAATCTCAACTAACTTGATGTGCAACTTGCCCAATGATGGATGCAGTCCCTTTAATTACATGTAGTTGTGTGTAAAAATGTCCTAGTATTCGTATAATAGTTCAAAGATTCTGGTTATCTCAACACTAGACTACTAATTTCCCACAAGGGCGAGTTTAGGTGCCTCGTCTATTCTAATATTCTATTGAATCATTTGGAGTAGTGTGGAATATGGATTCTACTCTGACTACATTATATCTCTGACATCATGTGCCCCACACTTTGTATGTAGATTTAAGTGGTCAAGTGATGGTTTTGGTTGATCAAAATTGGTTCCCTCATCAACTTGTTATACGGCCTTTTACTTGCCCTTTCAAATTTGTTCCCTACATATAGGTCTGGTTAAGAGTTAAGTTCTAATAAAACCATTGAATGAGTATTGAGTTCTTGAAGGATATCTAAATTATCCTAGGTGGTGCCATGTATGTGTTATATTTAGTCTTCAACTTGTGCTTGATCATCCAAAACTACCTGACAGATCACTTGCATAGACAAATTCAATTCCATTCATGGATAAGAAAATGTTGAGATGGTAATAAGACCATGTTTGATGCACTACTAGGCATCCATGTCTATGCACGTTTCTTGGTGAATATACCATGCCCTAGCCTAGGCATGCAAGGTGCCATATAATTTATGAACCCATAATAACTTTGCTAAAAATGTTTCATCAGTGCTCTAAAGGCTTTCACAATGTGTTATATGTTTTTTTAACTAAATAATACTATGTAACCAAGGTGGTGTGAATCTAGTTATCATGGTGGAAATGATTATGCATAGCTTAACATAATTGTTCCCTTGTATCTAATTGGTATTGATGAGTAGCCTACCATTAAGTAGTTGTCCCTTGAAATAGAAAGGTAATTGCATAGAACCATTCATCCTCATTAACATAGTAAGCCTTTAGTTATTGTAAGGATTCTTAAACCTCCATCTGAACATGAAACCTAGGTGCCTAATCCAACTGTAAGGGTGGTCTAGTGATCAAATATCCACTAATGAGGTGAATAGTTTTGTGGCACTGAGTAAGTTTTAGATGGGGACTTAGGTGGATTTATAAAACACCATAGTTGCACTTTGACAGATCATATGCCTTGAGCCCATTGGTCATAAGCAACACTAGCAACACTAGCATTATTAGAAATAGACTGCACATCTTCTTAGTGTAAGATGTCATCAGGATTAGGGTCCACATTTTCATTTCCTTGAGAAGTGATGTTATAAATTGTGTTGACATCATAATTGACATCAATGGGCTCTATAAAGGAGGTCTTTGGTTGGTATTTAGGGGAATGACTACATGTTGAGTGTCATTCTCAAAGATAATATATCGTTTCTTGAAATACAAGCAAACATTGTTCATATAACACCAAGGTTGACCCAAAAGAGCTATAAAATCATTAGCTTCAGCAAGCTCGATTACCTCAAAATCACCCTTGAATGTGACACCCAAGATGTTGATAGTGACATCCTTAATAATGCCTATGGGAAGTGTGAGAGTCTTATCAGCCATGGAAAAAACATGTGGGGATCGCTACAAAGTGGGGCTCCTCATTTTTCTCCAAGTACCTTTAGTTAAAACATTGACCTATGCACCAGTGTCCACTAGGATATCATGGATCATCCAACCATCAATATATGTATTAACAAGGACCTCTTTATCACATTCAAAATTTAGTTAAAGATGAGCCTCTTATCATCATGCATGGTTTAAATGATGATCTTACAAGGACTTAGTTGTTTTTTTGTCATAGCCAACTCTTCACGAGGGGTATGACATCTTCACTAAGGATTAATTTGCATAGTTTACCAAACTCATCATTCCCCACATTTGTGGGTATCATAACTTTTGGCATTTCAGTGCGCATGGTAGCATCCTTGTCCTTCAAGAACTCAATTTCACCCTGAATCTCCCACACCAAGGCCATTATGTCATGCAACACTTCTTTTTATCATTGAGCATCCATATAGTGTTATATATGAGGTTCTTCATGTTGAACCTTTTTGCCATGTGGATTTGAAATCAGTTGAGAATGAGTGTCACTCTATAAAGTGATGTTGAGCTTAGGTCCAAATGGTAGAGTGGTAGGGCACAATCTCCACTGAGTATTAGGAGTTTTGATAACATGTATCATCTGAAAACCCTTATCATTTCATTCTTTAGTGATGGAAACATACAATTCAAGACATTTTTCTATACAATGTTCATTTTTAAAAAAGGTTCAAGTTGGATAGATTGTGTAATCACATTGGTGGTGGTCTAAAGAATTCATTTATAATATGTCCTAGGTGGGAAATTACCACCTCCACATCCATTTCCATGCCATTGACCTCTAAAATATCAACCTCCACTAACCTTCAGTTGTTAGCTATGTCAGTTTGGTGTGTAACATGTGTACATGCTTTATCAATCTCATTGATGACTTGACAATCATTGGTATCATGTTTATATGCATCACATATTTTATAGTATAAAGACACTATAACTTGGGTGGAATGATGCAGCAAAGGACAAAACCTTACATCATGATTTTCATTGCATATCTCATAGGACTAGTTTATTAAAACATGGACATTCCTTCATGGACAGTTGTTCATGTTATTGCCTTCCACTTTGCAGTCAATGCACCACAAGCCACTGCGGGTGTCATATCACATTATTATCTGTAAGCCTCTCCAAATGAGAATCCATCATAATGATATTATCCTCCATAAAGGGGTTGATTCTTGTATCTGTGCTTCCCATGACTTTGACACAGAGGGCAACTTCAAATGCATTAAGTGGTTTAATGAATGTCTTGTGAGATAAAGCTCATCAGAATAGAAGTAATAAACCTCCCACGAACCATTGAACATGTTGTGTCAGGTTAATATCAAAGGATGCCTTTAAAAGAAACATTTTCAAATGTGCATCATACATGCACACACTCTTAATGAGCTCTTGCTTGATATATTTCATGGTATCAATACTTTGCTACTCAAATTCAAGGGTATCAAATTGTTAGAGAAAAGTAGCCTTTAACAATTCATAATTCACAACCACTTATTGAGGGTCAAATTTGTGGTACCATTTATCTGTGCATTTTAATAAAGTAGTGGTGAACTAAGTGTACTTTTATTCTAAAGAAGTGATACCCCATGCTCTCCAAATGAGTTCACATTTTTGAACGTGTTCTATCATATTTTCGACACCTTGATATTTAGGTAGATGAAGTGTCATCTCATAATAAATTATAGGTACATTAGGTGGTTGTAGTGGAGCTTATTGTGGCATTCCTCTAGTTATTCTTGAGCCCTATGGGGGAGGTCTAATAATACCTCTAGCATTGGGACATGATCCTCCTCCAATAAAACCACCACTAGTACTTCCTCATGTGCCTCCTATAACAACAGGTGCACCATAAATAATGGGCACTGAGGAAGGTTGATTAGATATGATTTGGCCTATAGTCTGCCCATTAATATTAGGTCAAACTAGAATGTATAAGGTGAGACATAAGGCACTATTTTAATATAAAATTAGAAACCAATGATAAATTTTTAACTTTATCTAACACTTTTAGAGAGTCCAATATGGTTTCAATTTCATATTCAAATTCAGAATTCGTGTTATCAAGATCCAAAATTCTAATAAGAATTCCATCAAAATAAAATGCATGAGTATACATTATGATGGGGGAATTGGCTCTATTTATATTGGGTTATGCTATCAATGTTTATCATGCTTATTCCATGTGTACTTATACTAGTAAAGGTCATAAATCCATGGTAAGGGAGTACTCGCCATGCCTTTTCCACCCTCCTATGGATTCTCACAACACTTCCAGTAACCTCCTATCTACCTTTGGGATCATTTCCTCTCATATCCTTATGCCTGGATTCATCATACTTATGATTCCATATTTTTTATTGTTTGACTTCCATGTTGAACTACTAATCCCATATTGATGCATACCCTTCCATTTTCCCACCAATTGTGTTGCTCATGCATGAGAGAGTTTAGTCATCCATGTGTAACTTCTAAAGTCTAGAATCAACCATAAGATTCTTAATATCTAAATAAAATTTCTTGATTTACCTCCTACTTGTTTCCCTCATAAAGTTGAAGTGTGCTTCTTTTGAACAAGAATACGTAGAGGCCGCATATTCTAGAATATAATTATTGTTGAAAAAAATTGCCACCATTTATCAAGGTTGTTTATGCACAGGTTTTATATAGAATCCATTCACAGAATGAAGATTCAATAATCTCTCTAAAAATATCCTAAATCCTTCATTAATCTTAAACCATGCTCAGGAATAGCTCACAGGTCCAAATTTTGGCAAAAAATTCTTTTATTCCTCTAGCAAGCTAGTTATAAGCTAGTAAAGGCAATTTTCAAATGTTCAATTCATTAAGGAGAAGAAGAGTTGGTTAGAATGGTATTAGGGTAATATAGGTGACCATATTACCTAAATATTAGATGCATTTTTTTAATGTTAAATAGGATTAAATTTATGAACAATCGTTAAAAATGAAAGGTGCTCTAAAACTCCAGTAGTTCAGTTTCAGGCAATGTGATTGCATTTTTGAGTTATTTATTAAAAATTAAAAGTTGTGTGAGATATTATTTGGTATATATAACAATAATATACCTTCCTAAATTAAAATTTAAATGCAAATAATGGAAAAAGTTAAAGTTATAGGTTGTAGGGTATTAAGCATGCAACAGAGATAGTCAGAAAAGGCATTTTTGAGATGTTTAAGAGATTTTTTGAGCGTATCCAATAGTTGGAATGATTATATAGATCTTAACAGTCATAATTAAAAAATAATTAGGTATTTATGCCTCATAAAACTCAATAAAACACCAAAACTCAGACCCACAGGCATTCAAAATTGAGATTGTGCAAGCTAGGAAGAACTAAAAAATACATATTTTGAGTTTTACATGATTAAATATCTTTAAATTTGACATGGAGGTCATTTTTAATGTAATTTAATATTACAAGTAGTTTCATATCCTTACTATACTTTAGGAGAGATAAAATTGTAAAACACGGGTCTGCACGATCAAGGAAATCAGGGTTTTTGACCAATTTACTCATAAACAGAGTTATAAATGGGTGTTTAAGATCCAACCAAGGGAATATGATGATTTTATAGGATTTATAATTTATTAATAGGTTTTAATACATTCTTATACAATGAAAACCAATTAAAAATAGGTTCATATCATTGAAATACATCTCCAGGTGACCTTGTGAGCAACAAGCAAGCACTTTTTTATGAATTTTTGTTTGAGAGTTTGGTGAAGTTTTTTTGATATTTCAATTTTTTTTTAAATTATGAACCATTGATACCTATCCTATGAGCATATAATGAGTGTCTGGTGAGGCCTATAACCCATTTTAGAGCCCCAAATCCAAAATCATGATTTCTTAAGGCTTAGAGAACATAAGAGAGCATTTATTGAAGTTGTATGTTGAAATTTGGAGCTAAAATTTTGTTTGAAGGTTTATGACACCATTTTAGTGATGTTAAAATTATATTTATACTATTTATATATAAAAATAATAAAAATTCATCAAGTTCTAGGTTCTCATGGTGCATTCAACAAGTTTGCCAAGTTGGAGAAGATGAGTATATCCAAGAAAGACCAGTATGGAGAGTTGAGATTGTACATAATCAAATAAAATATCAAAAAGGATATTTCATGAAGATAAATACAAATTAAACATCCAATATCTCTCTTTCTACGCCACTTTGGAGGAAGAAGACAACTATAGGCTAAATTAGTGCATTGAAATCTTCAACAACCTTGCCAAGTCAAACACATGTTATTTACTATTTGGAGATCAAGAAGAGGTTAAGTTTATGTTTTCAAAATAGACTCAAGGTTGGAATAAGCGTTAAAAAAATTAGCATGCAATCTCTCTCTTCTACTATGCCACCTTGGAGCTAATTTTAGAAAAATTCAAGCCGAACAAGAAGAAGCCTTCAATAAGCCCTATAAAGGTGGAGAAGGAACATGCAATATTGGAGGACTTTAGTTAAAAACTTGATCAAGTAATCAGCCCTATTTTCATGGAGGAGAATCTTTCAAAAAATAACATGCAATCTCTGTTTATCTCTTATACTCCACTTTGGAGCTATTTGAGGAAATTGAGAGAGAGAAACATGCATGCAAGATACAAGGAAGATAACTAAGGTCAAAATATAAGATGCAATGAAGATAACTGAAGTCACTCACTAGATAGATGAAGAGTCTCAATAAAATTGAATAATATATTCAAAAAGAGTTAAGTGAAGATCAAAAGGAGTTAAGTGAAGATGATCAAGATCTCTTCAAGATTGAAGACCATCAAAGTATGCATGATAAACTTTGAATTTTTCAAAACATTCAAACATGTTGATCTCTCTCTCAACCATATTATGTAGGAATGTGGTTAAGTTTAAGGTTGAGTTGTAGTTGAGTTGAAGTTTGAGTTGAAGGAAGAGTGAAGGATGACTAAGATGATGACTCATCCCTAGTTTGGGGTTGCCTTATCTCCTATCTCCTTCATTCCCTTTCAATATGTATGTTCATTTTTTAGAGAAGATAATTAGATAATGTTTTTATATACAAATAAAATCTATCAAAATTTGCACTACATCACCGTTGAAGCAATAAGAAGTTGATTTTTACCTCTATTTTCATATTGTTCATGAAGAGTGTGCCTAATATTCATTGATGTAATTTAGTGAATGATTGATTTTCATATGTTTATGTTTAATTTTTTCACCTTTATGAAGCATATAAGAACTCTTTTAGGTCATATCAAGTGTCTAAGTCTGATTTCTACCTAATTTGAAAGTGAATTCAACCAATGTTCATTCCTTCCATGCTAGTCTGAGTGTTTGTCAAGACCTCTGTATGAAATACTGATGTAAGAGTCATTGTATGAAGATGAAGTGAAAGTGTGAAAGTTATTTATCTTCCCAAGTGTTTCAATTATAGGTATAACTAACCTTAACATTTGTGCATCACCCCAAAATTTTTAGCTTTCATGCCCAATTCCAGCTTGAGTATTGTTCCTTTTACCCTTTTCCTAGTCAAAAAATCACCAAATTCGAGAGTTTAGAGAGAAGAAGGAGAGTGTACCAAAGGGAACCAGTCCTTCATCTATATATTATCTTTAATATTAGGACACCCATGCCTTTGAGAGTTTCTATTGTGTCAACCTAAGTGATAACAAACACACATTCTTGCAAGGGTACACTTTTGAGTGATAACAATTTCTAGCATGCCTGGTGGGATCATTGCTCAAAATATTGATAAAGATTATGGTTTTATCAATTTGTATCAAAGACATTATTAAATTACTTGGCATATGGTGAATCCAAATTATATACAGTTGGTTTAAACATTCTAAGTACTTAAAGAGTATTAATTGGTATGTATATAAGTCCTCTATTTTGTGAAAATGCATCTTTTGTACCTTGATATCCTTCATATCAAGATGAAAATATTTATGTATTCACCTCAAGTATCCCTAAACCAACATTATATTAGTACTATCATGATATTTACCCCCTCCCACCCCTGTTCATGTTTCCAATCAGCCTTGGCAAAGTCATGTTTTTTCCAATCAACCTGAAAAAAGTGTGCAAGAGATAAGACTTGATTTTGAGAGGCAATGTACGGAGAGTGATAGGGAAGGGGAATACAATAAGCATCAATAATAACTTGCATATCAGGCCTATATACATCAAACCAAGATATATTCATGAAAGAGATATAATAAGACTACAAAAGAACAAATGAAGTAGCTACCCATGAGAGTACAAAAAATTGAGTCCAAAATCCCAAGTTGGAAGCAAAAAGAACCCCTTGAACCCTTAAGAGAGTCTAATTTATTCAAGATTCCAAGTTTTATAACTCCTAATCCTATGAAAGAGCCTATGCTCATGCATACTTTCCCCATTCTTCCTCATGTCCCTCAAGCTCCTCAATCAATAAATATTCTAATTTTCTTGAGCCCCTCATCTAGTCCTCGAGTTGAAATTGTCCATGAAAATCAAGTCATATCAAAATGTGAGAGGTTGATTGTTGAGTGGAAATAGAAGAATGAAGCATCTCTAACACAAGTTTGTTACCCTCCTTTTAAATAATTCTTGAATGAAACTACTACTTCCAAATCTCAAAGTCTTCTTAATGCCTCTTTAACCACAAAGTCCATTAAAGAGTAGCCCATAATGCCCTATATTACTATGCCACGAAATGGAACCTCTTGCCTTCCCACCATCTCCCTTTTTGAAGGAGGACCTATTATATGGAAGGCAAAATAAGAACATCTAGGTGAAGAGGAGAATTTATCAAAAGAGGGTCATCAAGAGTTGTGTTGGTCAAATGAGCTTTAATTTTGCATAGAAGAAGATCATGTTACAATCCTTGAAGAGAAAAATCAAATTGAAACTGTAAAGTGAACCTCAATAAACCTATCATGAAGCTATTCGAGATGATATGGTAACAACTAGTGACATTACAATAGTGGTTTCACAAGGTAACAAACCCAAACATGAGTTAAGTAAAAATACAAAAGAAGATGTAGTGATTATTAGTCAATCTCAAGAAGCTGCAAGTGAGGATAAAAAAAGTTTTGATGACTTATGGCAGTAGTACCTCGATTTTATTCAAGACTTTGAGAATCTTTGTAGGACTACATCTCCTTGTGAAGACATCGACAAAGTGGTTGTGAAGGTTTGAAAACATGCTCAAGAGGATGGTGATCAAAGCATATTTCAAGATCTTAATGAATCTAGGAGGTAGTATTTGGAGCTTCTAGAAGAGCTTGAACAGCTTGCAATAGTTGACAGTCTAGATGACTTCTCTCAAGATGTCATAAAAGGTCACGAACAATGTTCTAGTGAGCCATTAGAGGCTAAATTTATAGCTATTCCTATGAATTAGAATGTGGTTACATTTTAGAGCTTTATTAATGTTGAAGAGAAACATAAGGTGAGCATTAAATTACAAGAAGTGTTTATCTATATTGGAGATATGTTGGCTTCAATTGATTCACTTGGAGATAAGCTAGAGAGGTTGACAAACAGGAAAAGAGATAATCTAATCAGAATGGTATGCAAATAATAACATGTTTCTCATATTTGTCATCCACATGGACAAGACCTAAGATTTTTTTGCTTTGATCTAGGTGGATTTTGACTATTGTATATAGTATTGTTATATTTTCACTTTCTTTCAAGTGTTATGCACATTTTCAGTCAGTAGTTGTTTTAGTTTTTAATTCCATAAGTGTTTAAGCATAGGTTTTGTTATTTCTAAAGAAGGAATTTTCAATTTCATATTTGGTGATGTTTTCATAACTCCATATGCCAATGGAAAAGGCTACTAGTCTTGAGTGTTTGGCAGGCAAACATCCCAGTAGTGTCACAAAAAATGTTGACATATTTTGCCACCATTGGTCAAGGTTGCTTATGTGCAAGTTTCAATAAAAATATATTCATGGAGTGAAGATTAAATAAGCTCTATAATAACATCTTAAAAAATTCATCAAGCCTAAACCATGCTCAGGTATAACTCATAGGTCCAAATTTTGGTAGAAGTTTCTTTTATTCCTATTGCAAGCTAGTTCCAAGCTAGTAGGGACAATTTTCAAATGTCTAGTTCATGAAGGATAAGAAAAGCTGGTTATAAAGGTATTAGGAGAATATATCATCCCATATGACCTCAATATTCCATGCATTGGTTTCAGGTTATAGGCGCTTAACTTTATGAGCAATCGTTAAGAAGAAAGGTGCTCTAAAACCCTTCTAAAACCCAAATAGTTCAGTTTTAGGCAACGTGATTGCATTTTTGAGTTATTGGTTGAAAATAAAAAGTTGTGTGAGATATTATGGGGATTATATAACCTTAATATAACTTAATCAAAATTTCAATTCAAATAATGTATAAAGGTACAGGTTATAGGGTATCAAGCATGCAAGAGAGACAGTGAGAAACACCATTTTTTTGAGAGATTCAAGAGATTGTTTGCGCATATAAAATGGTTTTAATGATTATATGGGATATTAAAAGTCTTAATTGAAAAATAAATAGGTCTTTATTCCTTATAAAACTCAATAAAATGCCAAAACATAGACCTACAGGCATTCAAAAATAAGACTACGTAAGCTAGGAAGTACTAAAAAAGCATATTTTGAGTTTTACTAAATGAAATATCTTGAAATTTGACATGAAAGTCTATTTTTATATCATTTAATGTTTAAAAGTAGTTTAATGTCTTTACTATACTTGAGGAGAGATAAAATGGTAAAATACAAGTTTGCACCATGAAGGAAATCATGGTTTTTGACCAATTTGCTCATAAATGGAGTTAAAAATGAGTGTTTCAGATCCATCCAAGGGAAGAAAGTGATTTTATAGGATGTATAATTTATATAAAGGTATTGATACATGATTATACAATTAAAACCAAATCAAAATAGGCTTAGATAATTGAAAAATATCTCGAAGTGGCCCTATAGACAACAAGCAGACATTTTTTATGAATTTTTGTTTAAGAGTTTTTGAGATTTTAAATATTTTCAAAGTATTGTCCATTTATAAATATCCAATTATAATATTATAATTTTTTGGTGAGGCATAGAACTTATTTTAGACCCCAAATTCAAATCAGGATTTCTTGAGGCCTAAAGAGCACAAAAGAGCAATTTTTGAAGTTGTATGTGGAGTTTAGAGATAAAAATTTGTTTAAAGGTTTTTTCCACCATGATGATGATGTTATAATAATATTTATACTCATTATATATTCAAATAATGGAAACTCATCAAGTTTTAGGTTCTCATCGTGCATTTAACAAGCTCGCTAAGTTAGAGAAGATAAGCATATCCAAGAAGGACCAATATGGAGAGTTGTGATTGTGCATCATAAAATGCACTTTAAAAAAGATATTTCATGAATATCAAGACAAATTAAATATCCAATCTATCTCATTCTATGCCACCTTGGAGGAAGAATGCAATGCATGGGCCAAATCAATGCATTGAAATCTTCAACAACCTTCCCAAGTCAAACACACGTGTTGTTTACTATTTGAAAATCAATAAGAGGTTAAGTTTTTGTTTTCAAAATGGAATTCAGGTTGGAAGAAGAGTTCAAAAACATCAACATGCAGTCTCTCTCTCCCATTATTCCACCTTGGAGCTAATTTTAGAAAAAATTGAGTCAAACAAGAAGAAGCCTTCAATCAGCCCTATAAAGGTGGAGAAGGAACATGCAAGAATGGAGGAGTTAAATTAAATACTCGATCAAGTAATCAACCTTAATTTAATAGAGTATAATCCTTCAAAAAACAACATGTAATCTCTCTATCTTTTACGCCACCTTGGAGCTATTTGAGGAGGTTGAGAGAGACAAACATGCATGAAAGATATAGGGAAGATAACTGAGGTCAAACTCCAAGATGCAATGAAGATAATTGAAAACACTCACTAGATAGATGATTAGTATTGAGGAGATTAAATAAGACATTCAAAAAGATTTAAGTGAAAATCAAAAGGCGTTAAGTGAATATGATTGAGATCTCTTCAAGATTGAAGACCATCAAAGCATGCATGAGAACCTTTGAATTTTTCAAATCAAACTTGTTGATCTCTCTCCTACACCATATTCTAAGAAAATAATGTTTAAAATCTAGATGAAATACATAGAAATATGGTTTATTTATGGTTGATTTGAAGGAAGAGTGAAGGATGAATAGGATGACAACTCATCCCTAGTTTGGGGTTGCCTTGTCTCCTCTTTCCTTCATTTATTTTCAATATGTATGTTCATTTTTTAGAGAAGATCATCAGATCATGCTTTTGGCTATAGATAAACTCTACCAAAAATTTGTACATCACCTTTGAAGCAATAAAAAGCTATTTTTTCATCCATTTTTAGGTTATTCATGAAGTGTGTGCCTAATATTCATTGATGTAACTTAGTGAATGACTAATTTTATTATATTTATGTCTGGATTTTTTACCTTTATGTAACATATAAAAAATCTTTCAAGTCATATAAAGTGTCTAAGTTTGATTTCTACCTAATTTTAAAGTGAATTCAACCAATGTTCATTCCTTCCATGCTAGTGTGAATGTTTGTCAAGACCTCTGTATGAAATACTAATGAAAGAGTCATTGTATGAAGATGAATTGAATGTGTGAAAGTTCTTTAGCTTCCCAAGTGTGTCAAGTATAAACATATCTGAATTAACATTTGTGCATCACCCTAAATTTTTTATTTTTCACGTCTAATTTCAGCTTGAATATTGTTCATTTTACCCTTTTCATAGTCAAGAAATCACCAAATTAGAGAGTTTAGAAATAAGTAGGCAAGTGTACCAAAGGAAACAACCCTTCATCTGGAGATTCTCTATAATAAAGGCCACCCACGAATTGGAGAGTTTTCATTGTGTCAATATAAGCGAGAAGAAGTGCACATTCTTACAAGGGTGCACTTATGAGTGATAACAACTATTAAGCGTTCCCTTCCACCAGAGTCCTATTGATCGTGTCCAAGCAGTTTCCAACTTAGCTAAGGCTGTCTAACATTCTATTGACCATACATCCTTTTGTCTATAATTCCTTGAATAGTGTTGTACATACATTAAAATCTAAACATGTAAGTGAACATGTAATTCTACAAAAAATGTTTCATACAATAAATCATATAGGTGTTGGTCTACCCATGTGTGTGTAGAAACTCCTAGTTTAAGATACTAGAGAGTAAAGTTATCTTCTACAATAACAACACAACACTTGATATTTTCAAAAGATAGTTGCTCGAGATTTTTTATACCATAGTGGTAACAAGTGTAACAAGTCTCGATAATGGAAGTAAAATATTGGGTCTTTTTCCTTAGCTTTGCTTAACTAAGTATTAGTTGTGTGCCCAATATAAGGAATATGCCAACGAGCTTGCACACTAGCATATCACATGAGGGGTAACCTCGCACGCTCACCTAAAGCACGTAGTAGGGAGATTCTACCACACCATGGTTGTTAGATAAATCTTACTTAAACACTTTAGTTACTATGTTTAATCGTTATTACTATCAACATTAGTCTAGAGTCAGCCTTTGATGAATTTACACATTGTATATAAATAGTACCATAAATAAAATTTATCACCAAATAAATTCATCACACCGAGGTTCATATAATATTAGTTCTATTAATCAAATTGATAAGATTACATAGGTACATCATTCAGTACATGCACTCTTAAATTTTTGCCTTAACAATAACACAATTGTATTGAAAAACCATGCTACTACAAAATAACTAATGCAACAACCTAAAAACATCTCATTATAAACACAACTAATGGGGTATTTATACATAAATGAAACCCTTCCTTGGATTGCAACATTAATACATAAAAGATGATAAGCCAATGATTGTTTCAAAGAAAGAAGTCATGGTGAGTCATTACAATTAAATCCCTTTTGAATCAAGCCTAAAAACCCCTATATACCCTCTCTATGCTAGATATTTATGTTTCTGTTCCTATTTTTTCACATATAGGTGCTATATTTGTGCTCTCATTAATCTATGTTGTTCCTATGAACAACTTTGTAACCACCTCCACTCCTTTTGCTCTTGTCCTAGTCTTGCATCTTCTACTCATTCTCTGATTCTTTGTCTTTTGCAACTCACCATTATGCACATAGGCCTTCCATTCTATTCCCTTGTATTTCTCTATTTTGTGATGTGGTCCTATGCATTTGCTCTTGTGCCCTTGTTCTTTCACACTTATGCCTCCAAAACACTTAGAATATAATTATTACAAAATTTGGGGTCCAACACCTCCTAATTCACATTACCCACCTCGTATATTTGAGAAGGTAAAAGGACAACACTTTTGCACTTATCATGGTATTAATGGGCATCGAGATAATGTGTGTCTTGCCCTTGAGAAAAAGCTTACATAGTTAGCAGATCAGGGAATTCTTGCATTTAAAAAAGAGGTATTCATAACTCATTCACATACTTCTTATAGAGGTATATATAATAGGGTTGAGCCATCCCATGCTAATTATTCTAAAGAAAATGTGGTCCATCGACCTTTGTAGAGGAGGTCTACTAGTGGAAGTCATTCTCCTAGTGTGCTCTCTACCAAGACTAATCGCTCCCACATTGATTCTACCAAGGAACCATTGGTTGATCATGTCTTGGATCGAGGCATGCATGGAGGGGATGTACATACAAAACAAAATTGGGTTCTAAATAGATACCTATAGATTCACCGATTACACCTACAATTCCAACATAATTAGATATAGAAGCAAAATCAATAATTACTTTACCACATGATCATTATAGTAAAGTATTATTATTTCTTACAATGTTCCATTGCATATGATGAGTACTTTTTTGAATCAAATCATACAATTAGTTTATTTAATTGAAATATTTTTAATACCCTTTACCATATCCACAACATACAACATGAAAGTCAAATACAATTAACAAATCATGTAATGATCAACAGAGAATAAAATTGTGCAAATATATTAGATACCAAATCAAATCCATGTGAACAATGTCATATACATATAAATTGATGAAAATGTTTTATAAATAAATGTATCAATCATAAATAGGGGCATATCCCCCAGGGTATACTCCTCATCACTATTGACATCCATAAATCCAACACCTCTAGAGGTAGATGCACCAAGATCAAATTGTGGGCCCCGTACATGTGTAAGCATGCATACTTTCTCTATGAAAGCACCTCGTTGTTGCACTTTCTCCTCATGCTCTCATCTCAAATAATCATATCACTCAATAAGTGTCTGCATGATCTTGGTGTAAATCTACTTTGGGATCTCTTGTCTATCTAGCTTTGTGCATAACTCCTCACACTTTGTAGTTATCATATGGTATACCACCACAACTCCCATAACCAAAACAAATAATGGTGTATATGCACCAACAATATCAACAACTCTTTATATAAAGTTATCTCTGACTATGTCCATCAACACACTATGAGTAAGGCTTGAATCGCCCGATCTACCATGCTTGACCACTTTTGGTTACCTACACACATTTTAGATAATACACCAGTTAACAACGTATATAAAATAAAATACTTTTATAGCAAACTCAATCATAAACACTCAAAACTAAGATTCTCAAATGTGACTCTAATGGATGCCTCATCAACCAGTGTTGGTCCTGCTAGAGCATCATCTCCTCTATCACCACTTATCTCTCCACCACCACCCTATGTTGTAAGAATGGCTCCTAGAGCTGTAAATACAATAAGGAACAACAGAGGCCATCGAGTCATGGACCACCACTACACATACCCATCAATATAACCTGCATCATCTCTTACTACCAGGGGAACCATAGTGTCTTGTTTATCACCTGTGTGTGGGGCTAAATCTAGAGTAGTGGGTATTGGCCTATCATGTGGCATGTGCCCACTCCATACTATGATGCCACAAATATGGTGTTGAGGGCACATCCTACTCAATCTGAAAATGTCATGTCACTCGATCACACTATTATAATTCATACATTATAAGAAATCAATCAATCAACCACATACTAAGATAAACTCTTTGTAACTCATGACCATCCTCAGGCCACTCGGTAATAGTCTTATAAAGACACCACACAATATGATCAAGAGCGGACCTATCCAACACAGTTCAGTATTCCATCATGGTATGAAGTCTACCATGAAGAAATACCCCAAAACTCAACAAACACCCATGGGTGGGCCCATCCAAGAAGGGGACTACCAATCGACCGCATTATTACATATTCTCATATGCCCAAACATGTAACAAGGTCATCATGTCAATACCGCCACCATAGCTCTCTGGTGTAAACCTATACAGATCTGTGTACAAATGGGATAATATAGTGTGAGTCCAAGAGTATATAGTACTATCCAACTCAATATGATGAACCACCTGGTACATACGATAAGAAATCCCAACTGTCCCATCCTCTATAGTTACAAATGATGCAGTAGTATACAAATAAACTTAAGTAATCATGAAACATCACCACTGATAATGTTATTAAGTTGAATCATACTACTTGGCTCTGCCCCATAATCCTTCTAACTAGTAAAATATACATGCGACTACTGAATGTAGTTATGACTACCATCACTGACAAACGACACCTTCTCACTCCTAATTAGAAACTAAAATATATGATATAAATCCTATAGGCTAATGTTTATCTCACTAATAAGGAACATAATGCACAAGTATCTGGGTTCCACCTCTCTGCAAGAGCAGTAAGGAGGTGGATGTCATACAAGATCTTTCCCAAACAGGCCACATGTCCCAATCCTCCCTGATCAATGATAGCCCAATCAACTACATCTAAACCCAGCTCCACTAAAGTCAAATAGTGTTAACTGTGCCAGAACTCTAAATATGTACATTCTTCTGCAACCAATAAAATAAAAAAAACTCATCAATGATCACATTTTGTTATAAAAAAATATATATCTCAATAAACTAAGCATAAAATACAAAGATGCTCGCATCTAATGATAACATCTACATCAAACACATACATTGGATGGTAATATCTGCCAATGGATGATTGCATCACCATCCTAATGCAAGAATTTGATATCCTATGAAAATGCTGAAAAATAGGCTCAAAATACAAATTTTCAAAACATTCAAATTATCAATAAATTACAAAACTACTTACCAATTTAGAAAAGTCCTAGTTGGTGAAGGCACTATGAAGCATATCAAATCACAAAGGACAAGGATCTATCCCACATGGTATTGTTTTATCTAGGCTCAGAGCTTAAAATTCACAAATGTTTAAATTGACAATGATTTCAAAATTATATTCCAACCCACATAATATACCACTTTGACACAACTTCAAATGACCATATCTTGAGCCCCGATTATCCAAATTCAAAACTATAAGTTACATTGGGATATAGACAATGAGCCCTTACAAATCATAACAAATTTGTAAATTTTCTATCATTACAAAAAATCACTCAAAATTTTGTTACATGGACATCCAATGACATTTTAGATACTACTAAAAACAATATTACAAATTCTTGGCTACAACATTACCAAAATATTACCAAGTCAAACGTTATCAAGTAAATTCTTCATTATTCCTTTTACGAGGAGACCACCAACAAGCACTATACTTTGTTTTCCTAAAAGGGGGGCATCTTAGTAGGGGCATGTTTACAAACCTGTTCTACATAATCAAAACACACTTGGCATAGTTCTTAGATATAATGAGGGCATGTTTTGGAGTCATGTTCTCCATGTTTATTCAATATGTGTTACTTATATCAACTTTAAAATTCAATGGGGGCATGTCATATGGATGTGGCTTCCACACATTTACAGTTTTTGGATTACAGTGGTGGCATGCTTAGGAAGCATGTTCTCCACATCTATTCAATATTTAATATCTCTAGTTTACAATGGGGGCATGTTTTACAAATCATGTCCTCCACACTGGTACTTATTCTAGTTTAAAATTCCTTTATACATAGTGGAGCATGCTTTGGAAGCATGTTCTCCACACTTATATAAAATTTTGAATTGGCAAAACACACACAGTATATGAACTAGAATCATAGTTATGGCAAAATCCTATACATTTGTACCATTTATTATACACAATTCTAGCATGAGACATATCTGAGATGCATATGCTATGCAACATGTGTTGAATATTACAAAAATCCAAATTAGCTTCAAAACTCCAAAACTTCTATATACTGATATCGATACCCCGATTGAGCATTTATGGATTGTATTGAGCCTTACCCATCTATAGTGGTTGGTTTTTGCTTTTGGTGTGATTAGAAGGATTAAATCATCCAGTCTCATCAATTTTTTTATGCAAATTTGTATACATATACATATATTTTGCACTTGAGATGTGCTCATTGAGAAGCGATACTTTTGATGGCTAAAGCACTACTCTTCCTATTCTGGGCTGGGGGCATGATCACCTCCCAACTCTCATTACTCCATGTAGAACATTGCCATAGTGTAACACAATTTTACCACTTGTAGACTCACTCATTTTCCTGGCTAGAAGATGGATGAGATTATAAGTTCCCCTATGTACTTCTCTAGTTTCCAACACTTCAGAACCAATTTCTACATGACACATCTACAGGTGTACTCTATCTATGCTCTTTATTTATGCTAATTTTTAATGTTATTTACATACATATTATATATGTTGATTTATCTTTTTTGGCATATTCTTGGTTACAGGTAATGTTCAAGGAATGAAATACTGAAGTCACATCTTGAGCAAAGACAAGGTGTGTTGTCCACATCACGGTATGCATTTTATTTTCCTTTAAACTGGTAATTCCCATTTTTCTTGCATTACTAAATTAAATGGGGGAAAATGTAGACACCCATTTTGTACAAGTACACATATTACTATTCTTCTTGTATGTATATACCTCTTTACTAAGAATTAGACATCTAATGACATGATCTCTCATGGACCTCTTTAGTTCCATCTTATTTCACTTGATTTATTTGCCCATTAAGCATGTGTGTTATGTTTGTTTATCCTCATCCAATGTATAACACAGACCCTTACTTGTTGTGCTTATTTTTTGAATGTTTTTATCCCTTAGACACTAGTGTCGACATTAGTGTCCAATCTTGACGTAGCTGTCTAGTCTTATCTTTTTATATTTTTGTCATATTTTTTGCATTGTGACCATTTTGTTAGCCCTCTTTGCCTAAATTATGGTGTGATTTTCATGCATCATTAAGTTATAATTCAAAGTCAAACGATTCCTATATATACAAAGGTTATGGTCTAATTAACACACCTTCCAATTTGATAAGGCAATTCTATAATAAGAAAGTATTGTCTATTTCAAGCTATCAAATTGCACTACAACATTGTTTTAAATATCTGAAGCATTCAAAAGGTCAAATATACTATTTCATTGCGTGTACCAAGGGTTACTAGGAGAAAGATCATACAATCGTACTATTATAATTCCACACACATGCATATGTTTGAGAACTACATGTGAGTCTGAGGCCCTTTTATGAGTATTGGCTATGTAGGCAACACTTAGCAAAAATAAGGTTGTTAGGGATAGCTTGACTTACGTTACTAACCCCTTTTTACTATGTTACAATAGGTAAGAGATAGGGTTACTTATTATCTAGATCTAACACATAGGTGAGCATAAGCTGAGACACATAAAGATTACACATGGGGCAGTGCATGTTTGATCCAATTTTGAGGTTGCTCTTATGTATATCTCTCACTGGACACTAGCATTAGGTATAAACATAAGCATCAACATTAATATCCTAGATCAATTCAACTATTCGAAGGTCAAAAATAGTTAAAACACATTATGAATGAGATCCATAATTTTAACACAACCTTGTGATGACTCTTGACTACTGCCATAATCTAGAGTAGAACATTAAATAAGATACACTCTATTTGTCCCTTAGTTACTTTATACTTACTTTATTTATTGAACATATTATATTAGACATATATGTATTATTGAATTCCTTTTTGTTGATATATTTTATTCATATGCATAGGTTATTGGTGATTGTATTTGGATCAAACCCTAGCTCTTCACCTTAGGTCTTTGTACCTTGCCAAAATAGGTTATGAGGCTCACAATTTCAAGCTAACCTCGAGGATTCCTCTATCAGTGAGCATTTTATACATAGCCAATACTCTAAGGAGGGCCTTAGACACATGCAGTTATCCCCTGAGTGTTGGCTTGTATGTGCATAAGGGTGCAATATACTATATGCAAGGGCATGCAATGATCTAGCTTGTAACTTGACAAATACTTATCATGGGATCTTCTTTTAATGCTTCAAACCTATAATATGATTGATATGAAAATAGGGAAGAATAGGCAATAGAACTCAATTGTGCAATCGATTGAGTGAGCTTCAATAGGTGTTTGCTTGGTATTTACTAGATGGGTAATGAGTAGGCTTAGATTTGTATTTATACCACACCTTTTGTAAATATCTCACGATATGGTTAAATAGAACAAATGGGCTAACCCATATGATTTGAAATATTTGCAAATTAGATGAATTTTGAGGACTGGACAATTGATAAGAATCTGGATAAAGTGTCCCTATATGAGATGTAAGTGTTTGGAAGGCTAAGAAGCTACTAAGGATCTAAAATTTATAGTGAATGACATATATCATGTGTTAAGATTCTTGTATAGTGAAAGTGATATGGGTCATAAAAAATTATAGGGTTGGACCATAAGTAAATAATTAGGCATAGTGAGATGGTGAATGTTTGCCTTTTGACAACATGAAGGTCTAGAATTGAAGGGTAGAGCCCTGATAGGTATTTGTCAAGTATACAACACTGGGAAATCATATTGTAGTATATAAAGGTAGCCACAAAATAGATTGGGATTATAGTTTCTAAGTAGTGGTCGAGTTGTATCTAGCTGAAATAATTTAGGAAAAATGAACATATTATCATCAAGTAGCTTCTTTAACACTTGTTGAGGTGTGTCTCGTAATGTTATAAATTATCGCCTTTGCTTAGGACCTAGAAAGGTGATCTTATCCCACATTTGGAAACTACATTAATAGTCTTGGCCTTGTTTTTAGCTTGGAAATAAGGCACATCATTAGTCTTAGGTTTGAACATTAGTTTTCCTTGATATATGGAGGTATTGGATGTAGGAATAGTAAATGAATACTTTAACATATTGGCATCCAAAAGCTTAACTTCATTGTTTCATAATGCATGACAAATATCTACAAATGAGTCATTTGTATTAAACATGACCTTTCCTTTAAGAGGGTTGAGCAAGCTATTTGAGAATATGCTTTGAAATTCATTGTAGAGCAATGTATGTGACATCTTGGTAAGCATGGTTTTTAACTTAATCACATAGTAAAAAATAAATTCATTAGGTCCTTCTTATATTTGGGAAATTTCTAAAAAAGTGACCATTTTACTAATGTTGATTGAAAAATGTAGTAAGAATGGGTCAAATAATTCATGGATTCTATGCAGGGATCCTTTGGGTATAGAATAAAACCAATCTAGGGCATATTTTGTAAGGCTCCTAAGAAAATATCCAGTCATGAACAATTCTTCTTGGTTACACTCAATGCAAGGTACAAAGAAAGATTTAATGTGAAAGCATGGATCTCCATTTCCATTGAATGATGTAAACCTAGGCATGCGAAATGATGGGGGAAAGGACAATAAGACACCTCTATAGCCAAAAGGTTGTGTAATATGTCTATTAAATATTACATAATGGCTTAGTTTGTTTGATAGTTGTGATATTTATGATAATTGTCCTTTCATGTTATTAAGTTGTTATTGTATGGTTGATCAATAGACGTACCAATAGATATAGGGTTAGCATTGGTATTGGTATTGACGTCAATATGCATATGGAGAGGTGCCTTTATATGATTAGAATTATAATGTGAAACATTGTTCATGTTATTATTATGTCCAAGACCAAAAGAAGGAATGCATGTATTCATTAGAGGCACGTTGGTCTTTGGGTTCTTAGAGACAATCACATTAGGAATAGAAATATCCACTGGAGGATGTGTAGGTGCTATAGGTGGATGCTTAGGAATATTGGTTTCAGGAGGAACACTAGCCTCAACACCTGATGGAATAGACTCATTCAATGGTAGTTCCTTGCTTAAATAAACTTTATTCTGGATTCATTCACTGTAGGCTTTAGTAAGCAAATAAATTAGCATCGAGCTCATTGGGATGGTTAGTAATGTATTCCTCAAATTTTTCCTTGGTTATGTTTGGAAAGTCTGGGATGTTTACTAAATTTTGTGGGACATTATCAAAAGCATGTTTATGTGGTTCTATATTCATTGATATCATCTCTATCAGTATTATTTAAATCATATGAAGAGGCATGATCATGTAATGATGCTTTGTCATAATATACACCCTCATATTCATGTGGAAGAGCTTCTCGAGTGGGAGTGTCATCATAAAATATTGGAATATTGGGAACCTAGTGGTGTGTAAAGGAAGTTGTATGAATGGTAACTAGGGTTTAATCCAGCATGTAAGGGAAAAATGTAGATTTGAAAATTAGATATGAAATTGGCTATGGACCCCTATGATGGCGAAGGTTTAGGAAACCTTAAATTGCGTGAAAGAAAATATTGAGTTTATCATTTATGTTTACCCTAATTATGGTTTTTATGCAAAATAAGGAATGAATACATCTAATCATATACAACAATAAAGTATATAAATCAAATATACTCTAGTGTTAACATTAGTGACATAGCTCAAGTGTAGCATAATAATGATAAATGCAATGTAAAGAAGAGTAAATAAATTAAAACCTTTATTATTTATATAAGTATAAACCTAGAATATGATTGTGTAGACTATCTGCCACATGTGTGTGAAATCTAAGTCCCCTAAGTAGACTCTTCACCTGTTACGAGTTTGACATGAGTAGAGTCATCACTGGGCATATTCATGCATAAATTATATTTATGGTCATTGAGTCTAACTTACATAGGTTTTATAGATTTGTGTTTCTATCACTTTTTTGCTATCTAATTTGGATTTGTCATATGCACTTACACTCCTATTTCACCATGTAGAGATTCATTTTTTTTCTTCCTCCTTTACTAATGCGATACTCATAAGAAAAAAATGGTTATGGAATTAGGCATCCACCAAGCTAGGTTTTAATTACGTATATTACATGCTGGAATTAAACTTACACATAGTTTTGAGTGCGTGTAAATGGAATATCTAGAGAAAGGGTTTTGTAACTCCTATTCTCTAGAAGTGACAATGCTACTACATGTAAAGCTAAACCTTCATTTGGTACAAGAGGTTGATGAGAGACCAAGATAAACAACTCCACTCCAAGTCTATAAGATATGAATCAAAGAAGCTCAACTTGAAGTAGGAGGAACAATGAAGCTCAAAGATTGATTAGGATTTTCTTTTATCTCTTTTCCTTGGTGTATTCTCTTGATTTTTTATTATGAAATGACTAAATATGATTTTATATAAATAGGGTGTCATAGGCGATGTTACTCATCTAAGTTGACTATGGGAATGATAACAAGTGATGATTAAGGTGCGAGACTCTTGGCAGAGGGTAGAAGGACCCAAAAAATGACCCTAAGTAGACTCGTCAGCTAAAAGGTGACCAACGAGTTTGACGAGGGTAAACTCATATGACCTTCGAGTTTAACCAATGATAAACAAGGTTTAGATCTTGAGGTAAAACACTAAAATGTGTGATATTTAGCTAATGGATAGACTCTAATGAGTATTATACATGTTTATGAAAATAAAAGACTGACATGGAGCTCGTAGTGGGTATGGATAAATCAATAGGAAATTAAGCATAATTAAGTCAAGTCTGGTAAATGACGGAAAATACACTACATAAAAGGGTCATGTACTAAATTTAGGTGTCTATAGTTTTATGGGTATATTACATACACGTGACACCAAAAATATAACAACACATTAAATTTTGGAAGAGACGTATATAAAAGCCAGGCTTCATGTACCATATAATTATAAGTATCCTTAAACAAGTGTTTCACATCATATGGAAGTTTGTGATCCCCCTCACTTTCTAAATTATAATCATTGTATTATTACCTGTGTCCTTTCTTGAGATATCTTTAAACCAAATCAAAGTTTCTACCTTTTATGTAAGTACTCTCCACCCCATCTTCTTCAAAATCACTAGGTGAAAATCCCTATAAAAATGCAGAGGGGTCCCATGTTGAAACACTGCATGAATCACCTAAAAACTACAGAGAGGTGACTTAGGAATATGAATCTTCATAAAAATGAAATATTTTCAATTTAATGTTCTCATAAAAATATATATTTTGATCATTTTGATCCTACAAGCATTGTATTGACTTAATATTCAATATATCTAATACTCAATGTTTTTTTCCACTAAATGTATAATAGATCTGATATAATTTCAATTATAAATAAGCATAAGGAAAATAACTATCATGTTTGTGAGATAACTTTGTTTCCCATACTTTTATTTTCAAACATGTATTCCAATTTGATGCATAAAGAATACCTCTCTCTTTTATTTATACCATTCTCGGGCATAAGAGATGTCTTAGAAAAATATGACATGTGGCTCAAAACGAAAGAAAATATTTTTTAAGCTATAGTTTGATTCTAATATTAATGCAATATCATCAACCTTTACATCATATGTATGCTTCTCGAACCCCGATGAACCGACATGATACCTAGGGGATTAATGATGCTAAATGTGGATGTTCTTTGGGTCATTTAAAAAACCCTATAAACTTAGAGGTTTTTAGGTGAAAATTCAATAGATGTTCGTCTCCCAACTCAGTTAGGGTAAGTGAAAAAAGGTGATGTAAAAGAGTGTTTGGGATCGACTAAGATGAAAAAAAGTGACACATTTTATATTGATTTTTCCTCAAAATTTACTTGCATAATGTTAAGAACCTCACAACTTATAAATAAAATAACCCAATATATTAGATCAAATTGTTGAGGTAGGACAACACTGTACAATGATCCTTATTGGAAGGAACCAATCCACAATGCTCCTTATTAGAAAGAACCACTCCACAATGCTCCTTTTTGGAAGGAACAACTGCACCTACAATATTATTCACCTTTTCTCAAATTTGTATGGGGCATGTTTACATAGACACATGACCCACCTCTTTACAATGAATGCTCATGGCTAACTCATATACCACTATGATTAGATACGTATCTTATAAAATAAGCCACCTATTATTTATTAGTGCATCACCCACCAATAGCTTGATCATTGAGTGCATAACATAGTACATCAAAGTGCAAGTGCATTATTACCTAACCACATGTGCACATATAATCCTGTTAATACCTCAACGATCCATATAACCTCACCTAACCACATATACACATATTGTTCTAGTAGTACATAAATGACCCAAATAATCTCTATGTGGCATGCTACACCAGGTACTGACATATTAATGAAAAAGGTGACATAAAAGAGTATTTGGGATTAATTAAAATTTTAAAAAGTGACACTTTTTATGTCTCGTTTTCTTAAAACTTTACTAGTGCATTATTGGATGACATGGATCTGGATTAGATCCATGTGTGTCAACAATGTATCCAAGATATTATATGCCATACATAGCAAACAAATACTTCTTTATTTTAGCATACAACTTCCACTATTGTAAAGTATTGAGAACTTGTTGAATATAGAGCAAATTATTATCCCATGTTTTATTAAGATACAAGATGAGAAATGAAGTTGTGAATGTGAGGCAAATGTCATTCATCATCTGCATGAATGTTGTAATTGCATTAGTTAAGCCAAAGGCAAAGCCAACAACTCAAATAAACCTTCCTTAGCTTTGAAGGTTGTCTGCCAGTTGTATAAAGGTTTAACACAAATTTGATGATATATAGACTTAAGATAAATTTTTGTAAAGAACTTTATGCAATGGAGTAGGTCCTAAAGGTCCTCTATCTTAGGAAGATGGTAGTGGTTGTTCACAATGATCTTATTGAGAGCTTTATATTTAATGCACAACATCCATATGCCATCCTTCTTTGCTTGAGCTTGGCCTAATGTGTCTTTTATCCATAAGTTCATGTATCTACCATTTTATTTCTTCATCCTCCAAAAATGAATAAGAGTATAAAGATGCATTAGGTAGAGGTAGTCATATAATCAAGTCAATAGCATGTTTTGCTGCATAATGCATAAGATTTTTGTTAGGTGATTGAAATAAATCCTTGTATTCTTCCAACATGCAATTAAACTATTGCGCATTTATTAAAGGAACTACAGTATGAGTTTGAGTTTCATGGATGTTTTTATGTGTAGGTCTCACCATCAAGAACACATATTTATTACTAGAATTGACTACTTCCTACACTACTTGGTGGTAATCTGTGACAAATAAGAAATACTTATAGTATGTAGTATCTATGTTCACCAACAACTATGACAACGTTCATGAGATTTAATACATATATTGAACATCAATTAAAAAAATGGTTTCCCAAGTAAAACATCACTTTAATGGTGCTACATCAGAAACCGCTACATCTTAAAGGGCTTGATTTTGTACACTAGATGACATTGATGAATCGTGTGTTTATCAAATCTAGAGCTGAACCATTCAATGTAGTATGTTTGTGGGTGAGGCATCAATGGTAAATTCAATCTTTGAACTGATTAAGAGAAATTAGGATCTTTTGACTTATGCTTTTGTGCAAGTAGAGCTTTTTTAGTGTGACATTCTACATTAGAGTGACTGCTGAAATTGTGAAATGTGCACGACTTGCAATTTTAGATTGATTAGTCTGACCTTTTGATGGTGTATTATGCTTTTGTGAAGAACACAAAGGTTCCTTTCCTTTATTATAATTATGCTTAGTTCCAAACTTGGAACTATTGGGATGTGACATATCGTGAGACTTGGAATATTCTTTCTTAGACTTTTGCTTCTCGCAAGCAATTTTATAAGCCTATCCCAGAGAAGAGTTGTAGAGGAAATCCATGTTGGATTGGATGTATGGTCTCAAGCTTTTCCTACATTTCAAAATGATATTTTCCTCTAATTCTTAAACATTAAATTTGGAAACCAAAGTGTGAAAGGTGTGTGCGTATTCTTGAACAAATTGACCATGACCTTGGCATAATTATGAAAACTTGATGTACTAATCATTGTAGTTCTTAACAAGATAATAGGTATCTTTTACTACTTATATGAAAACCATTCTATGTATTTACAGATTCTAAGTCATCATCTTCATGAGCAATGCAACAATTATCCCACCATGTATTTACAGATTCTTAACAAGATAATAGGTATCTTCATGAGGTCTTGAAAGCATATCTACCTTGTTTTGTGTACCCTTTTTATACCTGATCATGAGATAGAATTGTTGTACAAACCCCATCCAACGAAAGTGCCTTGATTGTTGTGGCTTTGACTGTGATTGAAGATATTACAAAGGCAAGTAATCTGTGTGGATGATTGTCTCTTTGTCCATAAGATAATGCTTCCATTTTTTCACACTTTGAACCAAAGCATACAACTCCTTATCATAGGTAGGATATCCCCTTACCACACTTGTGAACGTTTCATAATGGTAATAAATAGGCTTTCGCTTCTACATCAGAATTGCACCCATGGCATAATCACTTGCATTGGTTTCAATCTCGAATGGCTGCTGCAAATTTGGAAGTGCTAACACAAGGGCTGTGCTTATCTTTGCTTTCAGCATTTTCAAAGGTTTTTTGATGCTTGCCTCCCCACTGAAAGGCTTGTTTAGTATTTGTCAAAGCATGTAAAGGAGATGCAATCAATGAAAAGCTAGCAATAAACTTCCTCCAATATTGGACTGCCCCTAGGAAGTTTCTAACTACAACTACATTGTTAGGCTTAGGCCATTTCATTATGGCTTCAATTTTAGAGGGATCAATTTACAGTTCACCACCCCCTACTACATAGCCCAAGTATACTAAAGATGTTTTACCAAATTCACATTTAGACATCTTTAGATACAATTTCTCCCTTTGCAAAGTTTCTAAGACTTTCCTAATATGCTTTACATGATCTTCCCAAGTTTGACTAAAGATCAAAATATCATCTAAGTAGATTATTACAAAATCATCTATGAATGGCCTAAATACATCATTCATAACGCATATGAATGTGGTGGGTGCATTACAAAGTCCAAAAGGCATAACAAACCATTCAAAAAGACCTTGCTTAGTTTTAAAAGTAGTTTTTCAAATATCACCTTCACTAATTCTAACTTGGTGATAACCATTTCTTAAGTCTAACTTAGTGAAATAAACATCATTTCTCAATTGTTATAACAAATCGTCAATGTGAGGAAGAGGGTAGCGGTTTTTAACTGTAATTTTGTTCAGTAGTCAAAAATCCACGTACATCCATCAAGTGCCATCTATTTTGGCACCAAAACAATTAGTGAACCACATGGAGAAGTGCTTGGCCGAATGACCCGCCTTTCAAGCAACTCTTGAAGTTGCTTCTTATTTCGTCATTCTCCACCATGGACAACCTGTACATGCCAATATTAGGAAGAAGTGCATATTGTTGTAGGTGTATCTCATGTTGAATATGCCTTTTAGGAGGTAAACCTTGGGGATCCTGAAAAACATCATTATAGTTAGACATAATCTTAACTTTTTCATACTTATGTTTAGGATTACAACCTTCTAGAGCCTTGGATTTATCATCATCCTTGGCTTTTACAATCATGAGTACAAAGTTTTTGCTTGCATTGACAAGCCTTTTCATCTGACTTGTAGATACAAGAGATAAGTTTGCCTGTATCCAATGGGCTCTTACAATGTATTCAATCCCATCTTTTACAAGCAAATATTTATTCTCTTCCCCGTAGAAGATTGCTTTTCTATCATACAAATAAGGACTACCAAGTACAATGCCGCAAATATCAAGTGGAACCACATCTAACTCTACCTCATCAATGAACTTAGAGGTGATTGCGAATCTAAGTTTGCATGTTTTCGTTGCCTACAATTTAGCATCATTACACACTCATCCCAAAGGGTATGGCTTAGGATGTGGTTTAGTAGTAAGCCCTAATTTGTTCTCAACTTTTTTAGAAATGAGACTAACTTGAGATCCACTATCTAAAAGAGTATCTATCTTAGTATGCTTAGAAATCACTTTAATGCTATGTTGCAGGGATACGCCCCCCGGCCCGACGCCTCCTGCTTGGAGACGCCTCCGGCACGGGGACGTCCCGGGTACTCCCGGAGGCGTCCGCTGGCGTGCCAGAAACGTCCGGCACGCTGACGGGCGCCTCCGGGAGTACCCAGGAGGTTTGTGGCGCGTACCAGAGGGATTCCGGCAGAAAAATGGCGAATTTTTTAATAAAAAAAACCTCAGAAAATCCTTAAAAAAAAACCCTAAAAACTAAGCAACCCTAAATGTAAATCCAGTCCGAACCCAACCGTATAGAAATAAAATAAACATTTAAGTATAAGTTTACATTTAGATATGGACATCTAGTTTCTTATACTTTAAGTTATATTTTATTTATATACTTTCAGGATGTTGAGAGGGGTTTCGGACTGCTAGGAGCTATAATGCAAATTCTAGGTTTTGGAGGATCCTGTCATATTTCAGAGTTAGTCAGATTCCAGGGTTTTTGGGTTTCAAACTTAGCCATATTTTAGGGTTTCAAGATTTCAAGGAGACATCATAGGAGGTATGAAGGCTGCATGAAGGGATGTATGCGTGATAGAATAGTATGAGAATATCGCTGGCAAAGTGCCACAAGCCGATCCGACCCCATTCCCTGTGCACCCCTTAAGGCATGCACTCGTGAGATTCAATGCACCGATGAGCCCTTGTGAGAGAAAGTGTCAGTAAATGATAAAGTTGAAAAATAATGGGAGTGGCATTCATGATTTTGTGGACAATCGAGATGAGTTATTTTAGATTTGAATGTACATCTTGTCTTTGAAGTAATGAATGAATGAATATTATATATTTTTAAGTGTTTTATCCTTTATAGACAAATATTTTCACACTATGTAGTTTCAAGTGTTTTACTAAAAAAATGAGTAATATACAATATATATATATATATATATATATATATATATATATATATATATATATATATATACACAGACGTACCCACGACGTATCCAAATCAAGGTTTTTGAAAAATGACGTACCTAAGACATCCCCGTATCCGTACCCGTACCCGTACCCAAACAACATAGCTTTAATGTGGAAAAACTCATTTCTTTTTTTTTGCATCATGCACAAATTTAGAATGTAAAGAAGAATGAGAATTAAGAGATTTAGTGTTGGAAGAGGAAGAAGATAAACCTTGCATGCCCATGGCAGTGACCTTGGTCTCATCACCAGAATCAGAGCCAAGATCTTGTTGTACTTATGTAGTAGTCTTCTTACCTTTCTTGTTCCTGAACCATTTTGGCCTATGTTTTGGGTGGAGATCCCAACACTTAGCATCTTCACGGCCTTCTCTCTTGCAATGAGAGCAAAGATGCTTCCCATCCTCTTTCTTAATTGTGGAGGTGTGTTTCATCTTATCCTTTCCCTTTGCCTTTGATTTCAAGCAGTTTACTGGGCTTCTTTGTGAAGTGTTCTCTTTCCTTGGTCTCATTACCCCTTGATTCAATATGGGTAGCTTGGACACACACTTCATCAAGAGAAGTGGTGTTAAACATAACTATTGTATGCCTCAAATAACTATGTAACCCACCAATATGTTTCAAAAGAGTCTATTGAGTGTAAAGAGTAATGCCTAACACCAAGGCCCTTAGTTGCCTTAAATTTTGCCAATCCATAGGAGCTTGTATATAACCCAAATGATAGAATTGTTTTTTCAATGCAAAGACAATCATTCCAAGAAGAAATCACTTTACCATGCTTAAGGAGATCCTCTTGTGTTTTACTCTCCCACCAAATGAGTGCTGTACCACCCAATCGAAGAGTAGCTAACTGAATTTTTGTTTCCTCATCATCACTCTTTTGAACCCTACAATATACTTCCATCTGCTTTATCCAACGATCCAATTTCTCTGCACTTAACTCTCCATTATAAATTGGCAAATCAAACTTAACATCAAGCTTTACCATGGAAGAAACATAATCATAAACTTTCTTTTGTTTATCAAATGAAGAATTAGAAGGTTTGGAAAGAGATGTAGGAGATTTAGGAGGTTCTCCTCCTTTTCCCTTGCCACTGGTTGAAGGTCCTTCCTCTTGTTTACCTTATTTTTCACCTTCGATCCTCTTCTTCCTTTCGCGGTACAACTTTTCTACCATGCTGTTCATCTCTAGAAAAGCTTGATGGAAGGTTGCTTCTGAGTCTAGTTCTCTCCTAAGAGAATCCATGGCTTGACTTGCATGTTTTGCACCAATTTACGAGTTATATTCTTCAAGCGATCCTTCACCATGCTTGCTCTTAGACTTGTTTAACATGCAAAACGAAAACTTGCAAATCTAAAAACCAAGTTAAAATACTTCCGATCAACTGCTTTGATACCAAATTTGATCGGAATTGTTAGTTAATGCAAAATGCTCACTATTTACTAATTTTGGATACTCATGACAATTTTCTCAATTTCCGTTTCTTTACGTGAAATTGACTTATTGTTTAAAAATCAAACAATTTTCTCAATTTTCGTTTCTTTACGTGAAATTGACTTATTTGTTTAAAAATAAAGTTCAATATTGATTAAAAACAAGTAAATGAATAGAAACATAAAAAATGCAAACCAAATTGATAACAGAGTTCACCCTTTTGGGGGCTACGACTCTGGGTTTGAAAAACACTCAAACCGATCTATTAAATGGTGCAAAATACACTTTTTGTATAATGTTTGCACCAAAATATCACTTTGGTCTGCAAAAATAACTTTTGCTTTGCGTCTAGGAAGTTTTTGCAACAATCTCTTATATGGAAATTGCTTTCTTGCATAAAAAGATGCTTACTTGCTCCCCTTCAAAGGGCTAAAAATTAAAAAAACAAGTTTTCGTCTCTCTGTCTCTTTTCAAATACAATAACGAGCCTTTTATAATGTTTCCAAGGCCCTTATTTTATGGGTTGACGCCTTATCTTTTTACCCAATATGTTGCCATTCATATCCCCCTTCAATTTTCTTGTTTTTAGGCTTGGATAATGCTTCCACGCATTTTGGGTGGGGTTTAATCCCACTGTAATAGGGATTTTTAATAATAATGTTTTTATATAAAAGTTTCAACACCATATGAATAGGTCTTAAGACCAATCTTTGTCTTAGGGCTGTTTTTGGATGCTCCATGTGTCAAGATACCATTGGAACACATCTCAAGCCCTGATTGGGCCACTTGTACACGTCTAGTCACCATGCTAACATCATCATTGTACCTTATTTGGATTTTGCTTCAGTAGGTCATGACTTTTGCATACGAAGTCCGTCTGATTCCATTCAAATTACAGATGAAAACTCTCAAGGAGCTTTTTGATGTGTGGGTAGTTTTAGGGAAATTGTAGACCCTCTGATCAGATCGGTGTAGGGATCCTCCTGCATCATAGGTGGAGAGAGAAATTTTCTCATAAGTTGAAACTGTTGTACGAGAGTTGTAGTCTCTAAAATATAGTCTTAACTATGGGTTGTGTGGGTAACTCTCTGAGTGCATGTTGCTTCATGCCTAGGATGGCTAGGATCTTGTAGAGATGATAGTGAAGGAGAATCACCAATTTCCTCGAGGATTGTAGAAAGTGAAGACAACAATCTTAGCTGTGTTGGCAGAGCCGAGTTGCTAGGTGGAACTATTTTGGAGATGATGTGGGGTTTTGCATAGGGCTGATTTTGTGAAAACATTATATGGAGCACTCTCATCATTTCTTTTATGACCCTGTTTTGGTTTTTGATCCGAATCAAGAAGGATCTATTCAAGAGAATTGGTGCTCACTAATTCTTGCGAGGATTCCTTTGTAGCTTTTGGGAGCCCCATTGTAGCAGCCAAAGTTCATCGAGAGCATGCTTTAGTACTTCTGGGAGTTGTCCAAAGATTCTGCAACAATGAGGGAGGTAACAAAGAGGACATGTTGCATTGAGAAACTATGGTAGTTTTGTGGAATTGACTTGATACAAAACATTCACTGAGGTAACTACCCAATTCTAAAGGTTTTTGAGGGGGAGTAGATCTAGTGGAGGGTAAGAGGTATGAACCCTCAAGGAGATTAAATCTAGTATGTTGATCATAAGAAGCCTAGTGGTGTTATATCTAGTAAGGGTAAAAATGGGAAACATTGAGGTGACTAGATCTAGAGGCTATGCTCGCTAGGCACTGATACCAATTGTTATAAACAATTACACTAACAAAGAGAGGGAACACAATTGATTTCTGCAAATGCATATGTTTAACACTCATTTTTATTATGTAGATATAAAGGTTACGAAGGATGTACAAGGAAGCTTCTAAGAGAAGAAAGATGTACAACATTGAAGAGTATACACTAGCCAATGTGACTATAGATCACATTTCAACAAATGGCATGAACAGATTAACCACTGTAACTTGCAAATAAGAGCATAATATAGTAGATCCATGCAGTATATATGAAATGAAGAGTAGAATACTGAAATATAACACTGAGCCACTTTGAGGGGGCAACCTCCACAGTCCTTACAATAAGATTAAAATTTGTAATGTGATGATTCAATACTCAACACTACCTCCTATATGTACCATAATTAGGTTATGCAAACTCCATACTCCAATTAGGTCGACTACTACCAAGAAAAAATATAAATATTATCAAAGGACTAAGTCACATGTTATGCATGCCATAGGTTGGCCACAAGTATTCCCATAGACCAAATAGGCTAAGGGTGTAGCATGTCCCCCTTTCAAACAAGCATTGTACTTTAATAAAAATAAAAAAAATGAAATTATGTTACAAGAAATAAGATATTATCAATACCAATACAATGCCAAGCCATGATACTGATACTTCATGATCTGTCCTTAGACTTCCAACAACATAAGAAGGAAGAAAGAGAGCATATCATCAGTTTATTCATCTAATGAAGTTAGTTGAAGGATATTTTCAATCTGATTACGCTTCTGTGGAGACCAAGTCAGGGGTATAGGTTCAAAGTTGATCAAATTATGATGATCCAAAGCCCAATTAGCTAGCTCATCCACCACCTTATTCTGATCTCTAGGAGCATGTTGAAATAAAATGGTATGAAATTGTGTAGCAATAACCCGAATATTATCCTGAATCCTGGCAATTCACCAATTTTTTGAAGTATGCTGCTTGTTTGTTGAGAGAAGATGGATAATTACCTTGGAGTCAGATTCCACTATAATTCTTAGACATCTCAATTTAATTGCTTCCTGGAGAGCTCGCTAGATTGCCAAGATTTCAGCCACATTATTAGTGCGAAAACCTAATGGATGAGCAAAGAAGAAAAGGGGAGTTCCCAAAGAATCATGAGCTATCCCTCCAATATTGGCTGGGCCCGGATTGCCTCTTGCTGCTCCATCTGTATTAAGCTTAACAAAATCAAGAGGAGGGCTGCCATTTTCTTAGAGCAGTGGGCACCGATAATCTAGTACTAGAAATAGATTTCAATTTATTTTCCTGCAAATTTAACTTGTGTAACATGCCTTTCCATTTGCCAGGTAAAGGAGAAGGAAGTTTCACATTATGTTCAATAGATTCCACTATATTGCTGTGAGTTAATTCCTTGACATAGCAAATGTCTCTGTTTTCAGATTTGAAAATATGCCTATTTTGCTCCTTCCACACATTCCACAACATAAGAGAGAGCAATCCAAACTCCTTTATAAAGACCCTAAGTATAAAAAATCGAACGCTTCCAAACTCTAAGAATTTCCACCAGATTCATGGAAGGATTTCAATTGACAGATAGCCATTCAGCCAAAATATTCCATATGGGCATAACAAAAGGGCATTGAAAAAAAAGGTGGATCAAAGTTTCATCCTCTTTGCATAAAGGACACCAGAAAGGTCCCACCATAACCTGCTTCATCAAATTGTCCCCAGTAAGATTCCTCTTAATATAAAAGAAGCGAGACAAAGAATCTAACCTTAGGCCATAAAGCCGGCTGCCAGAGATCAACAAAAATATCTTTCCAAGGATGAGACTGATCACCTGCCAAACTACTATATCCTTCAGCGACTGAATAAATCCCTTTCAAAGATTTTCCCCAAGCAAGGGTATCAGAAGAGGAAGAAAGAGGACAGATTCGATTGTGAAAGAGAGTTTGAAAAAATTGGATTTGGGCCATAGACAAGTTGACCTGCCAGGAAGGGGGAGAAATTTACTCAATCCCCTGAGATGATGTCTACAAGTAATGGGCAATCTTTTTCTTACCTTTACTATGAAGAGTATTTATAATACTGTTAAAATCCAGTTACTGCTCAATCATAGGTGGGTACCCATCCCATGAATCAGTCCAGTAGTTAATCTGATCCCCTTTCCCAATTTTCAAAAAAATAAGTTTTTTAATAATTCCTTCACCAATTTTAAGAACTGATAAAATCGGAGATCCCCGAGAAGGTAAGGAATGACGAATCAACTCATGCGGCATCATTCCTTCCGCATATTTCGCTTTAATGTTGATGGCCCATAATTGTTGGGGATATTGCAACAATCTTCGATATAATTTTGCAGCGAAAGCCTTATCATTTAGCACACTTGATCTGAAGCCCAAACCCCCTTCTTTCTTTGGCATACAGAGTGTTTTCCATTTCACAAGATGCCATTTCCTAACTTGTTGAACCCTTGTACATAGAAATTTTTGGTTAATAGAATCCAACTGATGTAAATTTTTTGCAGGAATATTCAAAAGGGCAGAAAAATAAATAGGAACACCTTGTAAGACAACTTTAATCAAAGTGATACGTCCCCATGAAGATAACCATCTATGAGTCCATTTACTAAATTTATGAAGAATCCTCATCGGCAGCGAATTCCAATCAGGGTGTCTTGTAGTATCCAAAGGAATACCCAAATATTTTAGAGGTAACACTCTCTTTTGAAATCCTAATTTAACCAAAATATCTTGTTCCAGTCTAGGCGAGCAATGGAAGAAAATAATCTTTGACTTTTGCCTGTTTATATCTTGGCCCGTAGCCGCTGAAAAGAGCTGCAAATTATTATGAATTTGGGAAGCTTCTTTTAAAGATGCTTTCCCCATAATGGAAGAATCATCTACAAACTGGACATGAGACAAAGGATCAACCTGAGTGGCCAATTTAATACTTTTTAATTTCTTCCGAGTTCTTTTCTTAGAAAGCAATCTGCCCAAAGATTTGGCAACAATAATGAAAAGAAAAGGCGATAAATGATCCTCTTGCCTTATGCCAAGAGAAGTATAAAATCTAGAAGTGGGAGACCCATTGACTAGAATAGAATAAGAAACTGTAGAAATACAAGCGTGTATCCATTGAACCTATTGGGGGGAGAATCCAAACTTCAACAAGATTTATAGCAAGAAAGAGCAATCCACCCTATCATAGGCTTTGGATAAATCCAGTCTCACAAACATAGCCGGTTTCTTTTGAATTCTCATAGAATGAAGAGCTTCTTGGGCTAAAACAATATCATCATAAATCTGCCTATGGGGTACAAACCCTCCTTGTTCCGGAGATATTACTTTATGGATAATGGTCTTCAGCCTTTCAGCTATAACTTTGGTAATTATTTTATACAACATGTTGCACAAAGCAATAGGACGATAATCAGCTATGTTAGAAGCATCTTCTTTCTTAGGAATTAATGCAATATAAGTCTGATTAATAATTTTGAGGACAGTCTTGGCTTGTCTGTATTCTTGATTCTGCATGAAAGCTTCATCTTCCCATGTTTCATCTTCTCCAGGTAGGTTCTTCCACTTGATAAAATACTCCATGATGACCTGAGTCCAGCCTCTTTGTGTGTGTTTGGAGAATTGTTTTAGGTTCTAAGCTAATTCTTCCCTCTTCATCAAGCTCTAGTAACTCTATTTGACCTGGAATCCTCTGGCCGATGACCTTATTCAAACAAGAAACATGGAATACCATATGTATTTTGGTTGATTGAGGTAACTCCAATTTATATGCCACATTGCTAATCTTATACAACATCTAATAAAGACCATACTACTTAGATGAAAGTTTGTTATCCTTCTTTTGTTGCTTCAAGGACATTGCTTATATACATGGAACTTGAGAAAAATCCAATCTCCAACTTCGAAATGTCTCAGTCTAGTGCTGGTCAACTTCTTGTTTAATACAATTTTGAACCATGGACAAGCTTTTTCCGAGACTAGAAAACACCTCTTGATGGTGTTGAATGTGCTCTTTTATGACCCAAACTCTTGGTTGCACTCTCAAGGAAGATGTGATGTATGGTGGGTAGTATCCATACAATGTCATAAATGGGGACATTTTGGAAGAAGTATGGAAAGAAGTGTTATACCACAATTCTGCTAATAGCAACATATTAACCCATTGCACTTGCTTATTAGAAGGAAAACAACATAAGTAACCTTCCAAGCACTTGCTGACTACCTCAGTTTGCCCATATGATTGGGGGTAATAAGAAGAGTTATGAGCCAGCTGTGTAACCAAACAATAGAATAAATGAGTCCAAAAATTACTATTAAATATGGGATCACTATTAGTTACTATAATCTTTGGGGTATCATGTAGCTTTTGAATTGTATCCATAAATGTTGTGGCCACTGTACTTGCTACAAAATGGTGCAACAAGGCGCAAAAATGGGCATATATACCACCACCATGGTGACATTTTTCCCCTCTAATTTTGGCAGTCCCATGATGAAATCCATGTAGACCTCCTCCCATCATTGTGTAGGAATAGATAAAGGCTATAAAAGATCGGGAGTCTGAATAGTCTCACCTTCATTTTGCTGACACACCAAACATTCTGCCTCAAATTTTTGTACATTACCTTCCCTTCAAAAAAAAAATCTTGCTTGACCCTATGATAAGTCTTTTGGAATCCTAAATGTCCCCCAACTGGTGAAGCATTGAGCTCCTCTAGAATCCTATGCTTGATGCACAAGTTTTTGCACAAGTATAGGCTGTCCTTGTACCAAAGGGAGTCACCTTTCCATACAAATTTATTTGGTGTGTTCGAAACTAGCTAAATGAGATTTTGTGTATTTGCATCTGTAGACCATAATATTAGTATTGTTATTGTATACTTGTAAAATTTGAGCTATGGATTCAATATACCATATATAGTAATTTAACCCAAAACTTACAAAAACATCAAAAGGAGAGAATATAGAAGCAATCAAAAATTATAGGAAGACTCTTACCGTCATCTTGCTGCCCTTGTCTTCCCTCCAAGATCTTCAAACGGATTCTCCAAGGATTGTTGACTTGCTTGTTGGATTGCTTGATAATGGTGGCTTCAAGATCTCAAGTGAGCATGAAAGGATTAATGGCTTCTTGGATGCAAGAATAATGTGGATGCAATGAGAGTATGAAGGCTAGGAGAGCTTGGATATGTGCATGCAAGTTCAAGTTTTCAAGTTAGTTCAACCAAGCTCCATGCTTGATTATTTATAGGGTGGAGAGGATTAAAAATGAATTTTAAATTGATAAGAATTCTCTAATTTTAGAGTATTTGAGAGAATTCTAGAGCTCTAGTTTTAAGAGGCTTCTAGATTTGATTAGGGGTTAATAGGGATTAGTGTGTAGGAGAGGCTATGGATAGGTTGGCTAGGAAGTGTAGGTAGAATATTTTAAATTTTAAATTGGCAAGTGGGACAAGTGGTTAATAAATGAGATGAGATTAGTGGTTTAATGGGATGTTAGTGGGATAATCAAGGGATTAATATGGCATGGGGTGTGTAGGAAGGTTAGCATGATGTAGGAAATGTATAATGGGGAATGGAATTTAATTATATAATTAGGATAATGGTTATGGGATTAATTGTAATAAATAGCAGGATTAGTGGAATAGTTAGGGTGAGTAGATTTAGATGTATATAGTTTCAATTATCAACATCATCACATATTTTAGTAGCTAACACGTTGTGGTTGTATTGTCGGCCTTAGGTAGTTTTGTAATGACTCCCATGAGTATGTATGGTTGATCATAGTTGGGTTAATTGACAACCCAATGTGACTTATTATCATAAAAATTAAACCGGGGAAGGGGCTTTGGTATTAGGTCCTCCTTGTACTGTATGAATTGAATTGAGACTTATCTTTTATGAATACAAAGCTTCTATTGTTCTGATACTCTGCTCTGCCATGGTATGTAATGCAATTACTATTATGTTTATGCTGTTATTTGTAGTCTAGTATATTGATAATAATTTTACATTCTGGCGCCATTCCTTTAAATAATGTTGATCAACTTAAAGTTGGCTCAAGGAGAAACATGTTGAGGCACCCATTATCTTATAAGATCTATGTGCCAGACATAACCACAAAATAAATTACAATGGTACAAAGAGTTCCAGAAGGAGGAGACCGATGTGTACGAGAAATAATTCATGCTATTGACTCCAAACAAAGGCAGGAGAAGGCAAACAAGGTCAAAGAGGGGACCAAGAAGTTAAACGGTCTACTCAATTGGTTCTAAAAATCCATCAAGCTAAGTACGAATTAGAAGCAAAAGCCAAAGGGAAGCCAAGGCTGAAGTGTAATAAGAAGTCATACCTAGAAAGGGTTCAACCAGAATTGGACCCTATGCCACTTGCAATAAGGAGTGGGTAGAGATTTCTAGAGCCCTTATGAGTGAAGGAAGTGTGAGCCTTGCCAACTAGGTTGGATTGGAAAGTGCGAGACAACCCGAATGACAAGTCGGAGGGAGTTTGATGAAAAGGGGACCTGGCAACATGCGAGATAGTGTATGGATCCCTGCCAAAGGAAGGGTCAAGTGTAGGGACATGTCCGATAATACCAAGAGAGCATGGGAATGCCCAATGTAGATCTTCTTAAGCGGGAGACTCGTATTTGAAGAACCATGTTAGAGCCATGGTTACCCCCATCAACTTCATCTTCAGAAAAATAGAAGCTGCCAAGGTTCACTGGTGATGGATTGGAGGATCTTGTACGACATTGCAAAACGTGCATCACCATCTGGACTGCCAATGGGTATACAAATGAACGTATGTGGTTAAGATGTTTTATAGCCACCCTTTGGGGCATGACTATTGATTGGTATGCAGATGCACCAAACTTGGAGAAAGCAACATGGCAAATACTCAGGGAAAACTTTGAGAAGAATTCAAACTTATAAGGGACAATAATGAGTTTGTTGCAGAAATTTGTAATACTCGACAAGGTAAACACAATAATGTTCGCGCTTATAACAAAAGACTTAAAGAACTATTGGGCAAACTTGAAAAAGAACACGCTGATGGCTTGAAGAAGTGATGGTTCATTGAAGGGTTGGTACCCTCATTGTGGAGGACGATGAAGGTGGACCCACCCTCATATTATGAAGATGCATACAACCGAGCCATGGACATTGAAAGTGAGAAAAAACGTCGTTGTGCTCAAAGTAACTCCAATGATGATAGTGAACTTGAATTAGTGCGACCTTGGAGAAATGACATGCTCTATATGATGAAGGAACTAAAGGGAGACAATAAGTCTAGAGGCAAGGATCTTTTGTGCGGGATTTGTCAAGATACATGGCATTTAGTCAAGGACTACACGATTTGCGGAATAAGAGCGGCCAAGTATTGTTGACACAAGGAGAGCCATCGACACCACCCAACATGCTATCAAGGAACTATCGACGATAGAATAATAGTGTTGGTGGGAGTCGAATTTGGTACGACTTCAAAGGATGACCAATTGTTCGGTGGTGGGAGTGCAATGACTGGGGCCATTTCGCAAGAGATTGCCCTAACAAAAATGACATTGGACTTCTTTGTAGATGGTCTGGGTTTGGGGACCATAACAAATGGCATTTGTCCAAAGCAAGCCAATGTCATTATGATTGACGTAGCCAAGGGCAAAGAAGTTATGGCAATTACTAGAGCACAAGTGAAGGAAGACAATTTCCCTAACCCACATACGAAGAAGGAAAGGTTGGCCGAAGCAAGGCTAGAAGTTGAGAGGGCCATGGTTGAAGAACGACATTGGTAGAATGACCCTACAAGCACATGATGAGCAGATTGGAGTCTAACAAAGCTATTGCATGACATGTCTTGCAAATCACTATATGTTTTACAATAGTTGACTTATTGCAAAGTAATCTAGACTCAAGAATGCTCGAATTGCTACCATACAAGACATTAGCCCAAACATGGTGGAGCATACAATGGCACACCTAACACTAGGTGATGGGGAGAGCAAAAAGAAGAATAAATCCATGGTCGAGCCCCCCTTGTCAGTTGACCAAGTGATTGATCTTATGCTCTTGACGATGAACCTAACTTGACAATCAGTATTTGTGCTTATGGAAATTCTAGGCAAGAATTTGACAAATACTATCAATGATGGTGGTTCTAACTTGAATGTTCTTCGAGAAGAGACTTGGAATAGTCTTGGGAAAGCCAATTATGTGGTCTCCAACATTCCAATTGGTAGGCACAAATCAACATGGCTTTAGCGTATTGGGTGTAGTGATGAGACAAAAGGTAATTATTGGAACCTAACCCTTTTTGTTGAATTTTGTGGTCATCTCTTTAGAAAAGAAGTCCTGTGATGTACTATTGGGTTGGGGTTGTTTGATAACAACCAAAGCTGGTCATAACTAGAAAAATAATCTGATCTCCATTGAAACAAAGAATTGAAGAATGTCACAAATTTTAAGAATCAGGTATAAGTGAGGAAGTAGCCCCATCAGACTTATCGGATTCAAACTCCGAAGAAGATTGCTCGGTTCATAGGAACACGGTATGATGAAGCCGAACGACGAATGGGTCTTGGAGTTACAGTTGTACTTCGAATATGAGACAAACTCCCTCAATGATTTGTTCCATTGGTAGATGGAAGACTATGAAGTGTTTTGACCTGATTGCAATAACGCCGAGATAATGGAGACTGAAGAAGGCCAAGGCCTGTAGTAGGATGGGTAGAAACAAATGGAGGTGATGCCAAGACCTTCCGAATTGTAAACATCAGAGTTGGCTTACCCACCAACGTTCAGAGAATACAATGTCAGGAGTGCAAAGTTTGATGATAAGTTGACCCACCCAATGGGACGGGTAGCTGACCTAACGTCAAAGCACCGACCTCAATGGTCCTGAACGCGTCGTATAGCAATAACGATTTAATAAAAGTGAAGTATCGCCTGTTTTTGAAGTACAGTGGGATATGATGGATCAGTACTTGAGGCACCCGAATTTTCAATCGAAGGGTATGGTATTATAAGACAGAGGACACACCAGCATAATAAATATTTCTAGTCTGAAAATGTTAAGCCTCAGGTGGCTATATTTAAAAGTAATTGTTGACGGGTCATACCATCAAAAAATTTCAAAAAACTTTAGGAGTGACCATTTAAACCAACTCAGATAATGAATAATTGCACTGAGCAACTAGTGAATGTGGACAATACACGGTGTAAAGGTGTTGTGAATGAGTTCTATTTCAAATTATATCCATTAAAGACGAAAACCATTAATATACGTAAAATTGGACATCTAAATTAGGAGGATACAACATTGGACCCATGGAGCACAAAGATATCGGAACAACGAATGGTACATATATTATTAACATTACAAGGAAGTGCTTGACAGATGAAGTTTTGCCAATTAAAGAGAAAGATGATAATGATAGGCCATTTGTATGGTTGGAAAAGTCACATTACTAGCTAATATTCAAAGCAAAGACCCGTACATTTGACGTATGGAGGCGCAACCATACGTTACTTCCTCTCATCCTTCGTATGCCCCAGTGGACGTGCAACATCGTCCAATGGACGCCAACACTCTTGACACAACTCTCTTGTAGGGCTTGCACCGTACAACCAAACCGATGCAATGGTCCGTCTGATTAGAAGACAACATTGGACGAGGTTGGTCAAGAGGGAACAAGGTCGTATGATCAAACAAACAAGCATGGGCACTTTATGTTCACCTCCAACTGACGTATGTTTTGTAGGCTTCCCTGTAAGCCCTACCTACCCATTCGACCAGTGTTTGCACTCCCAACGCCATCAACCTTGGTCGACCATCCCTCGAGTGGCTACACAATTTGAATTTACCGTTGAGTGCCCAACTCACACCTTTTCGTTGCCACACAATTTTCACCAACCATTCACCCTCTTGCAGTAGTAGTACGCCTTGCTCCATTTGTCAAACTTCCATTCCATGGACCGTATGACTCAAGGGGATGTTTGAACTATTTGTGACAGTTGTTTTCCAGCTTGCACCACTCGAGGATGTCCTTGTTTGTCTTCTCGCATTTGGCTCAATGTAGTATTGTTGAGCATGGCCCCAACTGCCAATCCTTTGTCCTCACAACTCACTTCTCTTGTTATGATTGGAAGCTTTCCGTTCAGTGACCTTTCAACCTTGAAAATAGGATTCACCGCAATGCAACATATAGTGCCTAGGTGAACCCTCATGATGGAGGTAGCATATAGTGCCGACATTATCTTATTTCAACCGCACGTTCTATGCACCTCTCTTCAGTGGATATCAGCCCACCTATATATGTACCCTAGCTAGCTCTAGGAGGATGGGAACTTGAAATGGCAGCTGTCCTTCTGCTCCTTATTAGTTCCACTTCATTCTTGTCATCCCTCTTCCTTCTAATTTATATCATGTAGTCTATGAATTGTTTCAGAAGAGACTCCGACCTTTTCTTTTTTTTTGGGAGGGGGGTATAATGTAGACCATAATATTAGTGTTGTTACGATTATCAATGTCATTACATATTTTGTAGCCAATGTGTTATGTGGTTGTATTGTCGGCCTTGGGTAGTTTTATAATAACCCCATGATTATGTTTGGTTGTTGACGTTTGGGTTAATCGACAATCCATTAGTTTTTCTTGTTATATAATGGGTTTTCTTGTCATATAAATCTGTTGATGTATGTTGGGGAAGGGGTGTTGGTATTAGGATTTCCTTGTACTGTATGAATTATATTGAAACTTAGCTTTTAGAAATACAAAGTGCTATTGTTCGGATACTCTGCTCCGCCACCATATGGTATGCAATTACTATTCTATGTACGTTGTTATTTTTAGTCTAGTATTTTTATAATCATTTTACATTCTCTAATTATTCTAAAATGTCCTATTGCCATTTTGATCTTGCCTCATCCACCCAATTCCCCTGTAGTATGGGCATGGTGCACAACAATGCTTGTGTGCTTTCATCCCTCCTCGAAAGTGCGTCCACCACGACATTCTTTATCATTTTCTTGCAGATGATCGCAAGTCATATCCCAACATCCTAGTGACCCATATTTGTTGCTCTTCTAAGGATGGCCTTTATTCGAAAAACTATTTTAAATTGTTGTGATCCTTTTTCACTTTGAAGTGTCTTCCTATTAGATAAGGCATCCACTGTTTGACTGATTGAGGAATAGCTAACATTTCCTTCTCATAAATGGGCTTAAGTATATTCTTGCCTTTGAGTTGGTGACTTTCAAAAGCAATGGGCATGTCTTCTTGCATGAGTACTGCACCCATACCATGCCCTGAAGCATCACACTCCGCAAGGAAAGTTTTGGTGAAATCTGGAGTGGTGTACATGGCCTCTTTAAGCTTCTCAAATGTTTTGGTTGTTGGCGCCTTCTAATGGAAGGAATCCTCTTTCAATAGAGCTGAGAATAATGTTTCTATGCTACCATTATTTTTCAGAAATTTGCGGTGGTATCTTGAAAGTCCGAAGAATCCTCATAGGTCCTTGAAGGTTTCAAGCACTTTAACTCCACCATGGCCTTGATCTTGTTAGGATCCACCTTGATTCCTTCACGGGAGACAATGTGACCCAAGCATTGCACCTCCTTGACTCTAAAAACACACTTAGAAGGCTTTGCATAAAAGCTTAGGGTGTTTGAGAGTTTGTAAAACTTGATCAAAATGGTGCAGATGGCCTTCCCATGTTTTGCTGTAAATGAGTATATCATCAAAGAACACCAAGGTAAACTTCCTCAAATTAGCCTAAATATAGAATTCATCAATTTTTGAAATGTAGAAGGGGCATTTGTAAACCAAAAGGCATAACAAGATTTCATGATGGCCCTTGTGTTCAAAATGTTGTTTTGGGGATACCCCCCTCCTTGATTTTGATTTGATGATACTCATGTCTTAGGTTTAGTTTTGTAAAAAAAAAACAAAAAACAAAAAACAACTTTATGTAACTCATATAGCAAATCATCAATTACCGGAATAGGAAACTTATCTTTGACGGTGAACTTGTTTATTTCTATGTAGTCCGGGCACATGCACCACTTGTCATCCTTCTTATGCACCATCACCATTGGAGAAGAATAAGCACTTTGAATGTGTTGAATTATACCTGCTTTTAGCATCTTTTGTAGCATTAGCTCAATCTCACTCTTTTGCACGTATGGGTACCTGTATGGTCTGATGTTGGGTGGTTGGCTCCCCAATAAAAGTTGAATGGAATGTTCGAGATCTCTTTTAGGCAGTTGTTTCGGCATATTTCCAAATTGTTAGCATCCTACAATTGTTGAGCTTCTATTGCAAATAATTGTGCCACAAATCCAACAGATCCTTTGTTCAACGACTTTTGCATTTTATAGAGATACCATTTGTGAAGTCGTCACTTGCAATCTCCTCAATTTAAATGTCTTGCCCTCATAATGAAAGTGCATGAAGAGTTCCTGAAAGGTCATCTCTATTGTACCCAAAGTAGTAAGCCATTGGACTTCAAAATTATGTAAACATAGGACTATTCAAAAGGTAGCCTCCCATTGCTAGCCTGATATTGTGGCATTTTCTTGAACAACTAATTGTATCATCGTCAACAATCATAAGTTGAAATTATGGAGCGAGAAAGGTAAAGCAGTTAAACTGTGCGACCAAATTGTTGAAATTCTTAGTACTTTCTGAATTAATTAACATTGTCACTCTTTGCTTCTTCAAAAATCTAGGCTTTGGGGGGTACTAATTGTTGATAGTGCATGGGTGTGGACCCTGTTGTGCTTCTAGTTTGTCTTCGACTTCAATCTCTTCTTCTTCCGCTTCACTTGCTCCTTCAATGTAGAATAGTTTCTTTTCCTCACATTTGTGTCCTCTGCAATATTTTCTATCACAATAGAACCATAACCCTTTTGCCCTTTTTTTTCAATTCGCTGAGGCGTTAATTTGGTGGATCGAGAAAAGGACTATGTTGGGGTTCTATGATCTCTGATGCTAGTGAATGTCTCTCTCCCAATAGCCAAAAACCTTTTCCTCTACTCTTCGTGCCCTTGTGATAGACTTGGATAAGGAAGGTGGATCAAACAAGCGTACCTCATGTTGAAAGTGGTCCTTTAGCCCATCCATAAATAGGGCCCTCAAGTTCTCCTTCATAACATTCTCCACTCTCAAGGATAGGGTTTGAAATTGTTGAATATAATCGTTTACTATATGAGTTTGTCGTAGCTTGGCTGACTTGCTGAAGTAGTTATCCACTAGACTACTACTATAGCGTGTAGTCAAGTCCTCTGTAATCACGCGACTGTGGATTTCTTCTTTTTCTTTTGATTAGAAAGTCAATGATACCAAATGAATTGATCTAGTTCCAAATATAAGGACATGCCATTGCAACCTTTTGCGAGCATGGAACTTGATGTAGATTAAAAAATACTCCATTTGGATGATCTAATTGAGTAGGTCCTTGACATCAAACTTAACCATCTCCAACTTCGACATAAAGTGTCAGGGCCCAAAATTAGCATTGGTTGTGGGAGAATGTGGCCCTTTGTCAGAATTGGGAATGGGCTGATCCTTTGGTCCCTTAGGAGTGGTAGAATCTGTTGTTTCTGGTGTTTGGGGCTGCTGAACCAACTTTTGTAATGTGACAAAATTGTTGACAAAAGCTGTGAGCCCTGCCAAATTTGCATAGGTGCTTGTCATGGTTATGTCGAGTTGATCTATATCCTCTTTCTTAGTCATCTCTTTTTGTTCCTCCTTGGTAGCCATGGTAGCGATGACTTATTTCAGATCTTTGATAAGCTCATGTGAAGGCATCTTGCTTTCATATGCTTGCAAACTTGCCTTGAGTTGGATCATTCTTGCTTCCTAAGCAGGAGCACTATATTCGTGAGTCCCACCTGTTGCCATCTTTGAATCTGGATCTTCTTTGCTAGGAGTTTCCCTAGTGTGATTGTATTCTTTCCCCTCCCTCATGTAGATGGCCCTACCATGTTGTGGCTTGACTGGAGATCAAAAATAGGGTCATTGGGCACCTATTTAGTTGCGATCGCCTTGGCGAGACAAATCCTATGATTGCTATATTGCTCAATACATAAAAAATTTTAAAAACCAATGAGGCTACAATAAATTATAAATTTGTAACAAATACCCTAGCTTGGTATTTTGGTGTGGACTTACATTTGCAAGCTAATTGATTCAAGTTCAAATCCCACAAATGGGCAAATGGCATGTTATATGCCAAGCAAGCTTAAAACCTCCGCTTGAGAGAGGCTACCCAAGCACCCAAGTTTGGTGTTTTGATGTGGAATTACATTGACAAGTTAATTGATCTGAGTACAAATACCACAAATGAGCAAATGGTATGTTCTATGCAAAGCAAGATTAAAAACTCCGCTTGAGAGAGGTCACAATAAATAATTTTTTTTGTAAGTACCTTACCAAGCACCTTGGTTTGGTGTTCTGTTGTAGACTTACATTTACAAGTTAATTGATCCGATTGTGAGGGTGGTAAAAACCTAAAAACCTGAAAACCCAAATTAATGCAAAAACTTTGGATTACTGAAGACCTATACCATTGTGATCCCCACAAAAAGACAAATCTAATGATTGCTACATTTCTCAAGGGTTGGAAAATTCAATTTTGGACTTTTCTTTTGCTTTGGACTGTCTGTATAGATGCAAACCCTAAATTCCACCTAGATCAAAAGTATTTGATTTTGACCTGCAAGCAAAACCAAACACAAAACGACACTAATTCTTCACCAAATAGAAACAAATTTAATCATTCAAAAAAAAATTGTAAGAAAAATAACTGTTTTACTCGAAATACAAATTTTCACTTCTCTTCAAAGTCATAGTGCTCTACAAAAAGTTTGCCAAAATCAAAGCTTTGGTACCACTTGTAATGATCTTACTATATCACAAGGGCAAATTCCATAACAATAGATCGCAATTCAACAAATGGCATGAATAGATTAACCACAATAACTCACAAATACGAGTAGAATAGAGCATAGGTAGAGTAGATCCGCACAGTAAAATGAAATGAAGAGTGGAATACTGAAATATAGGACAGCATTTCGAGGGGAAACCTCCACAATGCTTACAATAAAAACAGAATTTGTAATATGATGATTCAATACTCAACACTACCTCTATATACCATAATTAGGCTATGGGGACTCCATAATTCTATTAGGCTGATTATTCCTACCAATATGAAATATAGAGATTATCAAATGAATAAGGCAAAGGTTATGCGTGCCATAGATGAGCCACACATATTCCTATGGATCAAATAGGCTAAAGGCACGGCAATATAATATTTAAGAATATACAACAGCATTAGATGAAATGCATTATTTAGTAGCATATGATAGCTTTTGATAGAATACATTATCCTATGTGGCTGTCTCATATTCCATGTCACACTGTCTTATCACAAGGGGGTCTTATGGGCTTCTTTTCTCCAAGGTCTTTACAAAGCATGTGTTCAGCCATGATGAACCTGAAGTGAGTTATTTGGACTTTGCACAAGGTATATATGTACTATATACTAAGTGTGTGCATAACCGTAAAAGACAATTAACATATGCTCTGCATTTTTAGCCTAAAATATGATGGAAATGTGATCCTTATTTATCGATATCAAATAATGTGCATCAGTCTGGATGCAGTAAGCACCATACACAGGGAATTAAATTATTAATGCATGTTGTGGCTAAAATTGTCAGGCTTTCAGTACTCCAGGCATCCATTTCCAAACTTGGCTTTCTGTAACAAATGTAATAGAACGTGTCTTATTAGCTACTTTTCTACTAACATGCTAAAGGCGAGAAAACTATTCTCGATCTATTAATCCACCATGGATGTTATAGATAACAGTCTGCAATCGCATATTTAGATCTCACAAGAATCATCGATGCATTAGCCACATGGAGAAATATTAAGGATCTGATATCTTCTCTCATGGATTGTGTAATAGACTTTTGTTATTCTGTAATGTCAATCCTGGATTTTCTACAATTAATGTAGACTTAGTGTGCAGCAATGCATGGTCTTAAATATATATTAGTAGCACATTAATCTACACTTTCAATTTGTACCAATTATTGACACACACAAGCTTTCAATGATGATAAAAGAGAAATTCCATGACAACGTGCATCTTTAAATTCCTATGTACGGACCATCAATAGTTTCAAAACCTAGCGTTCCCACTTGTTCTCTGTACGTGGTATAAGACAAATCAAGCTACGTGAAGTGTCTAATTTTGTATAATATGGGCACGCATGAGAACCTGTCATAAGGTCAAAACATCTAGATTGTCATGTCCCCTTTTCGAAATAATTAATAGTCTAATAATAATTTATTAAGTTGTCCAAAAGGTACTTTAAGTTATAATTTTGGAAAAATGACATTAATTATTATTGAGGGGCCAAAAACAATTCATCATACATGGCCCAAAGTAATTAATATTCACTAGTTGAAAAATATGAATATTAAATTAAAAAGTGATTCTAATTACATTAGAGTTTGGGTGAATTGAAAAGTGAATCTTATATAAGGACAAAAGGGGTAATGAATAATCATTATTGATTATTAAATTTTTGACAATTCACGACTGAATTCCAAATTCATTCAACTTTTGCTTGAGGACGAAAAACTTCATTGCAGCCGGATCAGAGGACGAAACCCCTCCAGTCCATTGTGGTAGCTCCATATTGGGGTTACAAATGATTTACACAGCTGGTTATTCACATGCAATCAGAAAATAAGATTTTAGCAAAATTTTGGAGCAAATAACAACAATTTTCTTAGCAAAGTGAGGGCTGTACAACTAGGGTTTGGTCCTTTGGGACTAACGCCACCCTTGGCAGTTGCAGCGCCCTTCCAACAACAATTTGAAGCCCCAAATAAGCAGCCAACAGTCCTACATCACACTTGCAGGTCTGCCATATCAGAATAAGTACTATAACACAACAAACAAAGACAAATGGTATTTATCATTTGTAATCATTGATATTTGTGCAAATTCAGTAGGGTTTGATTCAGTTGATTGTAATCAGTAGTGGGTTATTCGTATTTGATGTTGCATGTAATATTTAGTATTCAATTCACTGAAATTAAGGAGGGGTGTGGTTGGAAATCCTATTGCATGTATTGTTTTATTCATTTATTATTTGGTTATCTTGGTGAAAGACAAATATTTTGTGCCTCTACTATTACTCGGTGACATTAACAAATTTAACGAGGGTTCTAATTTCTTCATGAGGGTTTTTATTTATATTACCTGAGGGTTCTAGTTTTTTCAAGAGGGCGTTGAATTTATCTCTTCTAAGAAAAATCTGAATTATTTTATAAGGGTTTTACGAGAAATTCGGAATTGTTAATGTTGTCACTTGAACTTGCACCCAATGAGGAGATGGGACGAACTTCTCCTCGTTCAAGTGAGACAATGGAATCACCTCAGCGCTGTGGGTATCCCTATTAGGAGGTGGATCTCTAGATTAGGGGCTAGCTCCCGTTGATGCATCATTGAAGCTCATATTCCTACTACTAACAACTTGGGGGAGGAAAAGGGTTAGAATAATTGAAAGTAAACCTATTCTACTGGAGGTGATGCACCAAATGATTGCTCTACTCACACTCTTTCACTTGCACTTGGAATCAAGAACAAGTTACATATACACTTCACTCAATATCAACCTTCCCTCTCACATCAATGCTTCAACATGGGGTCTTAGAGATAACATAGAATAGGAGGAACTAAACAATAGGCATTCTAAGACACTCTATTGAGTAGCCAACTCACTACACTTGCAATCTACTTTGACACTTCTTGCTGCCCTGCAAGAGGGAGATTACAAACACACAAGGTACTAAGGATAGAAACATGTGAAGGTAGACAAAACTTACACTTGCACAAGACTAAAATCCATTGCATACTTAGTGAATTCTTTGAATGAGGTAAAAGTACTTGTCTTTATTGATTCAAGACAAAATTTTGGCAGGCCGTACCCAAGTGGAGAGATCCATACAATGGCCAAGAAGGCTCAATTTATAGAACTTGGAAGAAGAGAGAGAGAGGAGAAGTTGAAGAGGCACAAGGACATGTGTCAACTTGAGAGAAGCAGTTATAGATGCATGGAGAAGAGATGTGGGATGAGCCATGCCATGTCAGAAGGTACAATTGTCTAAACAAGTCATAAAAGTTGTGAAAAATGGCATAAAACTCCCTGTTTGTGCACATAAAATTGTCTTTATCATTTGCACCTGTTTGAATGTCCCACCACTGACTAGGGGCAGGTCTGGTGATTGGAATGAGAGGGAGGGGGTCTTCAGGTATGCAATTTCATGCATTGGTTCTGATCCTATTCATTTGGAAACTCCTAGAATGGAGCAATCACTGACTGTAGTCCAAGAAACTCTCTTTTCTGCTACCCTTCACATTTGTCCTCAAAGATGCCTTCAGTTACACATGCAAATCCTTGGGAAGGGTTGAATGACACCTAGCAACCTTGTCCAAAGCCTTATATCTCTCAATTTCACCTCAAAAGGGGGCCTGCTTTGGAGTTTCCATGCTTTTCACCTTTGTGTGCATCATGCCAGTTTTGACTGGCTGAAAATTGAGCTTCAGTTTAGACACTTAGAAACTTTTTCATAGGATCAAATGACCATAGGGAGTTAGAATAGGTCTTGAACCTCCCATCAAACTTGGTTGCACCTTTTGGAACATCACAGAGCTTGCAAAACACAAAAAATGGTAAGAAAAACACTATTCTGCCCATAGTCCGTACAGTTCCGTACAATCTAATCCATTGGCTCTGATTCTCATGGAGTTGGAAACAACTTCTCTTGATCACTCATGGTCAAATTCGTCAATCTGGGTGCACTTTTAGGCTCATTTTCATCTCTAGGTCCTAAAACAGGGTTAGAGAAGGTTTTGGAGTGACTAGCCCTTTTAACATTTGTTAGTAAAGAAAAGACATTGGAATCCTCTTCAAATGCCACTTGTGTCTTCTTAAGGACCCTCTACATCATCCCTAAACAGCTCCAAGTCCCATGCAAAGGCACATGAAAGTTCCAAGCACTTGAAGGTGACCATTCGAATCAATTTTGCACAATTAGCAGGGTTTGAGCACATTCTAAGCCAAATGGTGGCTCCCTGATGGATCTCCTGCAAACCAGAGGTTGGAACACCTCTGAATATGCCCCACAAACATTCTCCCATCATTAGAATGGTTCCCTGAGGATAGAAATGAAGTTGACCCCTGCTTTGGAAGCATGCTTACACCTTGCCAACTAGGTCTGCTTGTACTTTGGACTAAATATGGCTCTCAAATGGATTCCTTGACCTCCTGATGGCTCCAACACTTCACTTTCACCTCCATGAAGGTGACCCAAGTCATTAGAATGTTTGCCTAAGGCCCAAACTGAAGGTGACCTCCTATTTGGAATTAGGCCTATTCCTTGCCTTACCCTGATGACTGCAACCCTACATGGTTAGAGCATCCTGTTTGATTCCAAACCCTCTAGCAAGGTTTTTTAGGTCTTAATAGGTCCCCTCCAGCTTATCCAATCATAATTTGAGCTTTGCTTGCCTTCCGGTTCATCATTTCAACATTTTCCCCAAAACTGCCATCTCCATGCATCCTAAAACTGCCCCTGCTCTGAGACAAAACAGGGGTATGTTCCCCTTCCTCTTCTTCAAAACCAAACATTGGAGGTGCTTCCCTTACTCCCAAGGGTGCTCTGGATCAAATTTGAGCATCTAATTCCAAGTTTTGACCTTCAAACTTCACAAAACTCTCAGGCAGACTTTTGGAGTGCACACTGTCTGTAGGGGTATGAGTGTGGACTGAGTTTTGTTTGTTTGGAGCCTTTTGTTTACCATATGCTCATGGATAGGGGTTTATATGAGTCTCATCATCATATATAATGCCTCCAAAGACTCCTTCCATCATCTTGATCCCTCCAACATTCTTTTATCCCCTTGGAAATCTAGATTAGGTCTCATGTTTTGACTGAGACAGAGTGACTTTGACTGTATTTAGAGGTTGCTTACCACAAAACCAGGCTTAGAAAGTGTTTTAAAGCATGTTAGGGGTCTTTGAGATTACCCTTCACCTTGTCCAAGCCATACTCCATCAACCCCATCTCATTTGGCATGAGAAAGACCCTCTTTTAGCTCAGTGCCTGTCTCAGTCCATACAGGCCTGTATGTGTGTTTGGGGTTTGGAATTAGGCATGGTTCATGTTGTATAGGTTTGCCCTGGTTACCTTGAGGTCACCTTTCCCTTCATTGCACTTATACACACTTTGAAAGCTCCATCCAAGATTTAACTTCAAAATTTTCTCCTCACTGTCAATCTACCCTGCCTTGACTGTGTTTGATGGTCCTTAGGCCTGCCTGTAGGTTGTTATAACCTATTTGAGGTTGTTTATGATTTTGAAAGGCCTTTCCTTCTTGGCTTGATAAACACCTATCATCTCATTTACCTTGGATTCATCATGAATGGGTTAAACAACTTTTAAGTATATTAAACCAACTCACTGTCTAACACAGTCATACATAGGACTGTAGGTGTTGATTTTCACTAAGACCTTGATCTTGAAGCATGAAGGCCATCTTGAAAGCTTGGGAGTCCATTAGTATCAAATTCCAAGTTTTGACTGTATTCACCTTAGAGGAGTCATAATACCTTCAATCCTCATGCCAAGGTTACTTGAATTGTGTTGGCTGTAGATGTGTCTTCCCAAGCCTGTAGAGGTGTTTTGGTGATGCTTGGAACTTGCTTGAAGGTACTTTGGCTTCCCCTTAAAGTCTTTGGATCTCCAAACCTTCCTATACCTCCTATTTACCTTGCAAACCTCAAAGCAAGACCAAAATTTCAACCCTTCATCTCATTGTTTGAAGACCTCTGCTGTAGATGGTTTCTCCCAGGCCTGCTGTAAGGACAGAGAGGGGTATGTGGGTTATCACATCAACCTTCACCTTTCCTTAGTCACTTTAGCTCAGGAATGTCCCTTGGACTAGTTTGAATGGTCTCAACCTGGTAGCATGGTCTAAAACCATCAACATGGAGTTCAAGTCATTTTTTCCATTCATATCCTATAGGTATCAGTCTATTTTCAGTGATTTTTTGCCAACTTTGAGATCTTGAAACTCTATCTTCCACTTATCCATCCTCCTTCAAATTTTGCAAGGCCATTGTCTATGGTAGAGTCAACATGACCATTCCATGTAGACACCTTAGGGCTCACACAAACATGCTTTATGATATCTCAAAAACCCTCCTGGGCCTTTGTTTGGCCATTTTAGGGACTGATAAATCAAGAACGGTCTTCATCCTCATTGAGTGGCTTATAAAGCCTCTTGACCATTTCTTACCTTAAACAAACTTAGCATGGTTCTCATCCATAAGCATGGGTTCCAAATAGGGTCTCATCACACTTCCACATTTGTCACCATGACGTCAGCAGGGCCCTGAAGATGAAGATTTGACTGTGGTGTACAGGCAGGGACATGAAAAGCAAGATTATGCAAGGATAAGACTCTCTAAACACCATAAAAAAACTTGTCAACCTTCCCTACAACCTAAACTTGAGGAGCATCATCAAAACACCATCAAAGCACTTTTCTCAACGTAGAGAATTCATTTGCAAGGCAACTGAGATGACTGTTGTGTAGACTAGGCATTTTGCAGGCATGAACAAGCCTAGAAGGGCTTTTCTTAGACATTGAGCTTTCCAAAACAAGAATAAGCATGGAAATGCATTTAGAATCATGTAAAAACACTTGCAACACACAAACCCATCAGACCAAATCAAGAAAAACTGAGACAAGCTCAAAAAGTGACCCCCTCATGGTTGTAAGCCCATAAAAAGCTGCCTAGAGTGTAACTGATTGTTCATAAAGGAGGAGCCACCAAATTGCAAGTTCTTGTTATGAAATGAAGTGCATTCAGAGTACAATCCACCCCCAGAAGCACTCTTTCCAATTCCACCTGTACGGCCCAAGCCAAGTGCTTGAAGTTGACCATTGTTTGCTTGCCAAGACAAAATGAAGAGAAATGAGTTGCAGATGAAACTTTTTGTGCAATTTCTGCAATCCAAATGTGGGAGGTGAAGAGACACACCACCATGTTTTTATCTGCAAGGAAACTTGAGAAGTCCGTACAAGTGTTAGAAAGGGCCTAAAAACAAGGAGAAACTCCCATTTTCTAAACATAACTGACTCTTGACTGCCTTTGACAAGATTATAACCTCTTCCACGTTCTCTTCCACCTTGGTGACAAATTTGACCTCTTGAAAGTCCGTACAAATCAATTAATAGACTAGAAAGTGGCCAAAAGACCTTTTTTTGCACATAAGACATAACAAATGACTAATTAATGACTTGTAAACACATCTAAACATGCTAAAGATCATGTTAAGACAAATTGACACAAAATTGACCTTTGACCAACTTTGACCAGGTTTGACTAAGCCATTTCAAGGAGGGTGAGCTTAGACAAGGACTAGGACAAGTCCAAGTAAGATGATAGACCATCATAACACCCCATAGGACACATGAGAACTTTCTTAAAAAAGTTCAAAATAGTAGGGGTTGACCTCATTTTACTAGAAGTCAAATTTGGTCAACAGTTAATATTTATCCAAAAAAGATATTTCAGCGGTATCATACCCTGTATCTTGGCAGCTTGTGGGAAAGATTTATTTTGTAGCTTCATGCAAGGTAGTGACAGAGAAACTAGATATTACCAAAGAGAAAAGAAAAAGGGTTTAGAACAACTAGAGGAAGGATTAGGACAGCCAAATCCATAATCACTTGTAGGGAAAGAAAAGGAAGCCATGGGTAACAAAGATGATGAATTTCGCTATGACAGGGTTGTGCAAGGACAAGAGCGTTTATCATATATGATGGCTCAATTAGTCCAGCGCATTTAGAATGCGAATGTGCAGAGAGTTCAAAATGGTGAAGGAAGTTCTTTAGGGATGAACAACCAGCACATGCAGAGGGCAGCCATTAATTCCTTTGCTAGGCCTTTTCAATGAATTTTCCTTTGTAGGAAGAAAGTAGTAGTTCCAGAGGTGAAAATTCAGCCCACTGTGGCGGATGAAATTGCTGCCAGCGATGAAGACTACGGGGTCCTACCAGGTGAAATTAGGGAGGCTATTTCCCTCACTAATTTTATAAATCTAAAGAACAAAGGTGGTTAAAGCACTGAAACTAGGCCACAAACAAATCAGAGGGACCTCCAATAGGCATTAGGGAAGTTAACATTTCCTACATATGATGGCTCCGGTAAGTGCACAACACACTCATGATACAAAAATTGGATATATTATTATCATTGAGGCCAATGATGGAAGAGGAAGCCATCAAATTTGCCACCCTTCACCTGGAAGGTGTAGCACGAGTGGTGGTACCATGGAGTGATCACTCAGGGGCACAATCACATCCACTCATACGTGGAGTTTAGTACCAGGTTAATAGAGAGATTTGATAGAGTTGATCCAGAAATCCATTTTTGGGAGTTAACTCAAACAATCCAATTCAGTGGACTTTGTTGCTGATTTTTAGAAGCTTTCAGTTATGGTACCTGATGTGACTGAAAGGAGACTTGTTTTGTTTGTTGAGGGTTTAGTTGAACCACTCAAGGGTTTGGTGAAAGCTTTCAACCCTATTTCTCTTCAAGAAGCCATCAAAAAGGCTTTAGATTTGGATACATCAGCATCTAAAGGTAAAATTCTGCCCTATGAACAGCCAAAAACATCATCTTATGGGCAGCCAAAGACAACATCTTATGGGCAGCCAGTGACATTAGTTTTTAAGCAACAAAAGAAGCCATTTCAACAAGGGGTTTCTCTCCAAAAAGCGCTGCCACAGAAGCCACGTATTGAGATAGAAACACAAAATGAACTTAGAAGGAAAAAACAATGCTTCACATGCAAGGATCCATGGGAACTAGGTCATAGGTGTCTTCTAAAAGGACAAGTGCATTACATTGAGGTGATATTTGATGATGAGTTAGAAGAAGTACCAAAACCTGAAAGAGGAGATGGAGATAGTTCAGGGAGCACCCTTGCCACACTTAATTCAACAAGTACTTATGCTGGACTTTTTGGTACACCCTGGTATTATCCTTTTAGATTTGTGGAGTTATGCAGGGACGTAAACTCACAGTTTTGATTTATAGTGAGGCAACCCACAACTTCATTGATGAGAGTTTAGTATCCCAAAGAGGGTTGAAATCAAAAGTTTCCAGGGCTTAAATGTGATTGTAGTTGATGGTTCTACTATTCCTTGCACCAGAAGGATTCAAGAGTTGGAGATCGCACTTGATAATCACAGGGTGTGTGATGACTTCTATGTTGCGAGCATCAGAGAAATAGGTTTGGTTTTAGGGGTGTAATGGTTACATTTCTTTGGGAAATTTATACCTAATTACTAGACTTTGGAGCTGAAATTTGAATATGATGGAAAAAAGGTTGTACTTCGTGGTATAGCCAATGGAGCCCCTACAGTTATAACGAATATAATGGAGGGTGTCACTGTTGGTAGTACTCTCTCTAGATCACAACTCATTCATGATTCTGTTAACATAGATTCACTCATAGAGTTTGTTGAAGAAGTATCAGTAGGGTGAGGGCTTCCTATTCCTGATTGTATGAGAGTAATGCAGCAAAAGCCATCTACATCACCAGGGAGAATGGTAGAGACAAGATTGGTTTGGAATCTTGGTATTTACAGGGTGGTTCAAGTATTGCTTGATGACAAACAATTTTGGGAAGGGCGGACTGTCATGTCCCCTTTTTGAAATAATTAATAATCTAATAATAATTTATCAAGTTATCCAAAAGGTATTTTAAGTTATAACTTTGAAAAAATGACACTTATTAATTATTATGAAGTGGGGGCAAAAGCAATTAATACATACATGGTCAAATGTAATTAATATTAATAAGTTAAAAAAAAAAGAATATTAAATTAAAAAATAATTCTAATTACTTTAGGGTTTGGGTGAATTTAAAAGTGAACCTTATATAAGGACAAAAAAGGCAATGAATAATCGTTATTGATTATTAAACTTTTGATAATTCACGATTAGATTCCAAATTCATTCAACTTTTGCTTGAGGATGAAAAACTTCATTGTTGCTAGATCAGAGGACGAAACCTCTCCAATCCATTGTGGTAGCTCCATACAGGGGTTACAAATTATTTACACAGTTGGTTATTCACATGCAATTAGAAAACAGGGTTTTAACAAAGTTTTGGAGCAAATAACAACAGTTTCCTCAGCAAAGTGAGCGCTGTACAGCTAGGGTTTGGTCCATTGGGATTAGAACCACCCTTGGTAGCCTCCATTGTGGCTGGTGTCACTTTTTTTTGCAGCGCCCTTCCTTCAAACAGTAGTTTGCAACCCCATATAAGGAGCCAACAATCCTACATCACACTTGCAAGTCTGCATATTAGAGTAATTACTACAACACAACAAACGAAGACAATAAGTGGTGTTTATCATTTGTAATCATTGATATTTGTGCAAATTTAGTATGGTTTGATCCAATTGATTGTAATTAGTAGTGGGTTATTCGTATTTGATGTTGCATGTAATATTTAGTATTCAATTGATTGAAATTAAGGAGGGGTGTGGTTGGAAATCCTATTGCATGTATTGTTCTATTCATTAATCATTTGGTTATCTTGGTGAAAGACAAATATTTTGTGCCTCTACTATTACTCGGTGACATTAACAAATTTAACAGGGTTCTAATTTCTTCATGAGGGTTTTGATTTATATTGCCTGAGGGTTCTAATTTCTTCAAGAGTGTGTTGAATTTATTTCTTTTAAGGGAAATTTAAATTATTTTATAAGGGTTTTACGGGAAATCCAAAATTGTTAAAATTTATCCAAAAAGGGATATTTCATAGATCCATAACACAGACCCAGAGAGTCATTAGCATGAAACATATATGTGAAAAGAAATTAGTACAAATTAATAGATCCTTGGAAGCTAGGTAAAGTTCATATTTGATGTCATACTTGGCCAAAATTGCACGGGTCAAGCATATCATCGCTTGTTTCCCGCTTGAAACTTATGTTCTCTTATTTTGAACCCAAGAGAAATGAATGTTGAATATGCAGAGAATCTTTGGATTGTAGAAATGCAGGATCACACTAATCACCAACTATGGGACCTCTAGGTCCCAAGACATTAGAAATTGGGGAATCTTAGAGCATCAACGATAGGATAGTACAAGTTCATGTTTGAAAGCTCTCAAGCCATTTTAATGGATTACATTTTGTTGCAAAGAAACAAAACCAAATATCAGCTAGCATACAAACTCGTCTTCTTTGGTTAAAATTTAGATTCTTATTTACTTGATCTGAAGTGATCTACTCTGCAGATCAATTCTTATATCTTTTCTTATCATTGTACCTATTAATATGGATTTATAGAACATATTGTTTGTTGTTTTATAGAACAGTATTTGTCGTTATGTCTTTCTTTCAGACATGGAATAACTTGGTTATGTTCAGTGTATCAGAGCCACACTTGTTGTGACTTGAGTGCTATTCTTTCAAACAAATTGCTGAAACATTGTTAAAAACAAACTAAATTTGTTTTTGTATGCTGCAATGTGAACTAAAAATGGAAAAAATGCCTCGTGAGTCCTAATTCTATGATAGTTTCACTGATTTGCATATAGGCTTATGGTATTGGCACTGATTTCTCTGGATCCGTTTTCAGTGCATATTGTGTACCAACAACGGATCCCAAACACATCCATAATAAGTCTGTATGGGATCTTGTAATGTCCCCTTTTTTTGGAAATTAAAGTGATATTATTATTAAAATAAAAAATATTTCTAAATACTTAAAATAAAGTAATAATTATCTAATTTGCTTTTCACTTAAGTTGGGGCCTTTAAGGGTCATGAACAAATTACAAAATGTAAATCTTTCTTATGATTTGAATTTGGGTTTCCTTCCATTTGGGTGTGCCACTTGAGGAAAAATTTTAAAAGGAGAGGAAGGCTTGATTGGAGGATATGCTAAATTTTGATAATTGAAATTCTTCATGTTTGAAGATTTTGTTGAACCTGCATGTTCAATAGGAGTGGGCATTATGACCCACGATTTATTGTTGATTATACAACAAAAAGGTGTCTCTTGACGCCACCTTTGCTAAGAAGATTTTGTTCATGCCTTAAGGAGTGGGGCGATTTGCTTTGGAAGTATTTGTGTGGAAGTTTGTAAGTGTTTCATAGTTTTTTTTTGCATATTAAGCTTGTTGATTATTTAAATTATTGTGGAGCGAACTATTTGGGGAGCTTAGATCTAGGGTTTGGATGCCTCAGTTGATCTAAAAATTGCAAATTAAATATTCTGATTTTGTTTGCTAAATTTTTGATTATTGGTGTGAAGTTTTGGATGGATTTGTGAAGGGTTTGAAGGAGAAAATTAAATAATAAATTTCAGAATTATTATTTAATTATTTTACAGGAAACTAGGGTTTTCAGATCTTTGGAGCAATTTTTGGTGACCTTCCCATGGAAAGAAAATTCTGATTTATGTTTCATTGGAAAGCCTATATTTTTAACTTCGTTTTGAGCTATCACTTGGTTAGAAATTTCAAGTATTTTCGGAGTTATGGGTTTATAAAGTTTTAGCGGTATTTTGGGCATAAAAATCACAATTTTCAGAATTTCGAAAAAATAATTGGATATTTTTTTCTCCATATTTTTGTGCATCTATAGTAATATTTTCATAATTTTTGAGTTGTTGGAAGTGATAGATCTAAAATTGGTGAAGACTTTTTATCCTCCGAAGAGCAACAAAAAATTGGCAATTAAAATTGATTTTTTCTTCATCATTTTGTGGCTTAAAGAGAGGTATTTATCTAAGGGATTTAAATCTATAATTTATTATTTATTTTCAGATTATTTTATTGGTAGAAAATTCCCTACGAAACCTTCACTTTTGGCATCTAGGGTTTCTCGCATTAAATAATGGTTTTGGAGAATTTAATTCTCAAGCTAGGGTTTGCTAATTTTTAGATAAGATTTAGGGGAGTTTGGGGAAAACCCCTTTTGCATTAATTTGTTCTATTTGAGGACATTACAGTGGTATCAGAGCACCGATCTTGTGCACTTAAGGGGTTGTATTGAAGATTGGGATGCGAGCTAATAATCATGTTTTTCAAAGGAGAGAAAAAGAAAATGAGTAAGTTTTCTCTTTCTTTTTTTGATGGCACTAATAAAATCTCTGCTAGAGCTTGGTTAAAGGGATTGGAGACATATTTGCTATGGAATTCTATGTGTGTGGAGGATGCCCTCAAATTTATCCCTTTATACTTGGATGGAATGGCACATAAGTGGTGGCATCATTTACTAAGGACCCAATGGACCGAATCCATTGCTTACCTTGAAGATTTTAGTCAAAGGTTCCTAGGACGGTTTGATGTGCAAGGATGAGCAAGGTGAAAATATTTCATAAATTGATAATGTTTTCTTATCTTCTAATGATCGCATGCATGTTAGTAATGTAACAAAAAAATGATCATGGAATCTACACCTCAAATGGAAGAAAATTCAGATTTACAGGTTGAGAAAGAAAGTTTGGTGGATGAAGCACCAATTTCACATGAGGATAGTGGTATGCAGCTAGCTGTGTTTTCCGAAACTACAATACATGAGGAGCAAATCAGTGATGTTTATGATGCTAAAAAGAGTTATGAAGGTACTCCATACATGTGCACACAAGGTATAGGTGAAAGTGAAGCAAAAACGAAATCTTTTGTGGTAAACAAAAGATCTAAGAGTGAAGATCTTGCACCATCTTTCAAATCTCTATTGACAGATTTTTAGTTTGCTAGGACAACCACTAAGGGTAAGCAATTTGACTATCTTCATAGCAAGGATTTGTTGTACCACCATCATACTTTGTTCTTGCATTGTTTTGATCATCATGAGTATTATGCTAATAAGGGAGATTATGAGGATATTTTGCATGGTTTGAATGACACAGACTCTTTTATCTTCATCAATCAATATGATAGAGGGATATTTGAGGAGTATGGGGAAGAAGGATGAAAGGAACAATGATAGGGCTGTTATAAGACATCCTGGACAGTTGTGCTTGCAAAAGAAGGGACGCGATAACACAAATGGTAAGTTTACCTAGTTCTGATTTTTGTCATACTGATATTGAGAGAGATAAGATGAGAATTGATTGCCAAAGGGAAGAGCTGGAAAAAGTGGTAAGAAATCAGATTTTTTTTTGAGTTCAAATTTTTTGAGTTAACAAAACAAGTCCAGCCACATCAAAGAGGGAAAATTTGCCACTTTCAAGGCACGCTACAGCCCATGTTGGGGGAACTTTATACCAAGGTGCATTCTAAAAATTGTCACACAAAAAAAATTGAATTAACATGGCAGGTACAACAATATATAAAAAAGGATAAAACTGGATATTGGTGGAGTTTGTTTGATGATGCATACATGTGTGAAGAAACTAACAAAGGGCAACCAAGAAGAGGCCATTCATTTTACATAAGAGGATTCCTACCAATGAGTTTAGGTGATTGTGTTTTACACTTGCAAGGTATGTTTTTCAATTTGGTTAAGTTTGTTTTCTTTCTACAAATGGAAGGACTATATTTATGAAATAAAGGATTGATGTGGTATAAAGAAGGTCCTAACACACCTTGGAATGCACACTATAGGAGCACACATCCTCTAGTATTTTTCCTTGTGATGAATTTAATTATGGGCAGCCTTGCTAGGCATATTAATTTGGTTCAGTTTTACAGTTCTAATCTTCTTCATGTAGGGCATAAGTCCATAATGGTTTGTTGGTAAAAACATGAGGTAGATTCTATTGCTTGTGTATGCTATGAAGATTTTCAGTTTGCAAACAAAAAGAAGAATGTTGAGCTCACTAATTTCATACTGGGATGTGAACAAAACAAATTTGATATTGTTGACCCTAATTTGAAAATTTAGTTTGGTATGGTTGGCACATTTGCAAATGTCAAAAATTATGAGGGAAATGATTCAATGCAAATTCTTTCAAGGTATGAAGCTGATGTGTTTTTGTTTGATATCATGATTGACACACTAACTACTTCCCAAAAAACAGGGATTGACATGGAAGGGATCGGTTTTTATATGTTGGTGACATTTATGGCTAAAAATAAAGAATTTTCAGCCCTCTTATTGTAGTGACAAAAAGGTTGTTCAAGGATTTTTATCATAACAACTGCTACAAATTAATTAGGACTGTTGATTGCAAGGGGACAACCCTCTTATCACTTCTATTTCAATCATTAAGGGTCACCCAACCACATGGAAAAAGGAATTTCAGTTTTCTAGTTAAGGGGTTTTTGTTTTTATTGTTCCAAAGAGGTTTGCAATCATTTTCAAGCTATTTATAGGGAAAATGAAACAAGATTACAACAGTATACAGGTCAACATGTTTGAAGTTTGGAAACTTTAAAAAAAAAATGGAATTCATGAGAGAATTGCAAGCAAGAGAAGAGAGTCTAATGTCATGTCAACAAGGCGTGAAGATGAGATCACAAAATTGTTGTTAAACACTACTTTTCTCTAACATGTTTGTTCTATGTGTAGGTATGGAAAACTCAAGAACAAGAAAGAAGGTTGCAGAAATTTTGGATCAATAAAAGTACATCAGAGGCATGAGTTTGCGTTGGCAAGACATCTCGCATTTGACCGGCATCGGATCAAGGCTTTGGAGTCACTACATCATGTCTTCTCTCTTGGACATGGTTCTTGGGCATATGAGCTTGCATTTGCTTGAGGGCAAACAAATTTGGGAAGGGACTGTAATATCCATTTTTTGAAAATTAAAGTGATATTATTATTAAAATAAAAAGTATTTATAAATACGTAAAATAAAGTAATAATCATCTAATTTGCTTTTCATTTAAGTTGGGGCCTTTTAAGGGTCATGAGCAAATTAAAAAATGCAAATCTTTCTTATGATTTGAATTTGGGTTCCCTCCCATTTGGGCGTGCCACTTGAGGAAAAATTATAAAAGGAGAGGAAGGCTTCACTGGAGGATATGCTAAATTTTGATAATTAAAACTCTTCATGCTTGAAGATTTTGTTGAACTTGCGTCTTCAATAGGAGTGGGCACTATAACCCACGATTTGCTGCTGATTATACAACAAAAAGGTGTCTCTTGACGTCACCTTTGCTAATGAGATTTTGTTGATGCCCTAAAGAGTGGGGCGATTTGCTTTGGAAGGATTTGTGTGGAAGTTTGTAAGGGTTTCATGGTCTTTTCTTGCATATTAAGCTTGTTGATTATTTATATTGCAAGTGGAGCAAACTACTTGGGGAGCTTAGATATAGGGTTTGGATGCCTCAGTTGATCTAAAAATAACAAATTATATATTCTGATTTTGTTTGCTAAATTTTTGATTATTGGTGTGAAGTTTTGGATGGATTTGTGAAAGGTTTGAAGGAGAAAATTAAATAATAATTTTCAGAATTATTATTTAATTATTTTATAGGAAACTAGGGTTTTTAGACCCTCGGAGCAATTTTCGGTTACCTTTCCATAGAAGGCAAATTTTGATTTTTGTTTCATTGGAAAACCTATATTTTTAGCTTCGTTTTGAACTATCACTTGATTAGAAATTTGAAGTATTTTCGGAGTTATGGGTTTATAAAGTTTCAGCGGTATTTTGGGCATAAAAATCACAATTTTCAGAATGCTTTCATGGTCTTTTCTTGCATATTAAGCTTGTTGATTATTTATATTGCAAGTGGAGCAAACTACTTGGGGAGCTTAGATATAGGGTTTGGATGCCTCAGTTGATTTAAAAATAACAAATTATATATTCTGATTTTGTTTGCTAAATTTCTGATTATTGGTGTGAAGTTTTGGATGGATTTGTGAAAGGTTTGAAGGAGAAAATTAAATAATAATTTTCAGAATTATTATTTAATTATTTTATAGGAAACTAGGGTTTTTAGACCCTCGGAGCAATTTTCGGTTACCTTTCCATAGAAGGCAAATTTTGATTTTTGTTTCATTGGAAAACCTATATTTTTAGCTTCGTTTTGAACTATCACTTGATTAGAAATTTGAAGTATTTTCGGAGTTATGGGTTTATAAAGTTTCAGCGGTATTTTGGGCATAAAAATCACAATTTTCAGAATTTCAGAGAATCATTGGATATTCTTTTTCTCCATATTTTTCTGCATCTACAGTAATATTTTCATAATTTTTGAGTCGCTGGAAGTGATAGATCTAAAATTGGTGAAAACTTTTTATCCTCTGAAGAGTAGCAAAAAATTGGCGATTAAAGCTGATTTTTTCTTCAGCATTTTGTGGCATAAGGAGAGAAAAATGTATTTATCTAAGGGATTTAAATTTGAAATTTATTATTTACTTTCAAATTATTTTATTGGCAAAAAATCTCCTACGAAACCCTCACTTTTGACATATAGGGTTTCTTGTATTAAATAATGGTTTTGGAGAATTTAATTCTCAAGCTAGGGTTTGCTAATTTTTAGATAAGATTTAGGGGAGTTTGGGGAAAACCCCTTTTGCATTAATTTGTTTTATTTGAAGACATTACAGATCTGTTTTTGGCATGTAGATTCTAAGAAAATGCATTATGGGATCATTTAGAAAATGAGATTTGTCTCAATTTCTTGATCATTTTGAAGATATGAGGTGTTATCTTCAATGATGAGCTGCAATGTGAGCCACCTGAGCAAGGCAACCAAAGCAAATATACGAGGAAGATCCCCCAACAACTTATTTTGGAGACCACAAGCTACTATGACCAGGGCATATGGGAAGGGCATTGTATTAGCTAAGGGTGTGGGATGTGGTTTGCACATTAGGATATAGAAGATTCAAGAAACACAGGCTTTACTCCTTAGTTTAGGCTAAACCTCACTCCTTGGTACCCTCTGCAACATACCAGAGGTTACAACATGTTAGAGTTGATCACCCCTAAAATGCACTTTCATAGCACTAGACCCCTTTTGTGACCAATAGGCATAAGAGTTCATCTGCTTACAGTGGTTCTGTTTTCACTTCTTTTGGATACAAGGATAGGGAACATGGTAGTGTTCAGGATAATAGAGAGTTAATACATGGATTAATACACTCCCTCTGCTATTGCTCCCAATTGTATCAATATTCCCTCCTCCCAATTTAAAATGATCCTGGTTTACTGTGATGTCCTTAAATGGGACAATTAGGACAAGTAGGGGTTTTCCAACAAATCTTTAGGCGAAACTGAAAATAATTTGAATTCTGCCTTAAAAACCAGTAAATCCTAGCAACAATAGATGTCCAAATTTCAAACAATAACACTCCACAATAACCAAATAATCAATGAATATGAAACTATAATAAAATACCTCTTTTTGTGGCAAGATGGAATGGCGATGTGGCTGAAATTTCTTTGCAATAATTCTGATTTTTAAGATGCTAGTAAAATTGTGTTTTTTTCTTCCAATCAATCTCGAAACCCTTGCACAAACTCAAAATAAATGTCAAAAATCTCAACAATTTATTAGGGCTTCTAAAGAACAAATTAGGGTTGCCAATGGTCAATTCAGCGCCTCCAAACAAGTCGTCACACTTAGAAAAATAAAAGAAATGAATATGAAAATCAAACCCTTGTTTTATCCCTTCAACAAGGTCTCCAAGCTCCTCAAATCAATTCGCTCCACTTCGAAAATTATTAAAATAATTTCGAGAATGTAAAATAAATTATTCCCTTCAATATTAGAGCCCAAAAACACTTTAACAACATACCCAAGTGAATCGCTCCACTTGAAAAAATTATACAAATAATTTTTTGAATTAAGTACCTTATTTACAACCCTCAATAATTTTTTATTTGCTTCAAACAATTGAAATTTCAGAAATCCGTATTTTCCAGAATATTTGAAATTTCAATGCAAATGTTAGCTCAAAATGATCACAAAAATAGTAGCTATCAAATAAAATTAGAATCAAAATTTTTCCTCCATGGGAAGTCCTCCAAAAATTGTCCCGAAATTCCAAAAACCTTAGTTACAGCCCCAAGTTCCTTGATACTTGAAAATGGAGCTCAATTGCGCAACCAAACAATGAGAAATTAATGCAAACAACTCTCAAAGGTATTCACTTTGCCTTTGAACAAGGTGGTGTTATAAAACATCTTTGTAGGTTCAATTGCATGCAACCATACAAATTTGAAACACAATTACAGTGCTTGAATAGAGCTGCCCTAAATATAGGAATGAAGGTTTTCGTCCCCAAACCCTTGGCACACTTGAAAGTTTTCATCCTCAAATTGTGATGAACAAGCTTGACATACTTGATCAATAAATCAATATTCCAAATTAACATAATCTTCGAATGAATAACTCACATTCCTTTTATATCTATGCCCTAAGTGTGGCACCCAAAATAGGAGGGAAACTCCCTTTTTTAAAATATTAAAAGAACCTCTTTATAATTTCACTTTAGGCCTTAAGTGCCTATGACCCTTAAAATGACTCCAACTTAAGTGGAAATTAGATTATTACTATTTTATTTTAAGTATTTAAAAATACTTTTAATCTTAGTAATAATATTATTTTAATTTCAAAATAGGGACATTACAACCCCCCTCTCCCAAAATTGCTTGTCCTGAAGCAATTGCAATATTCACAATGGTGTCCCAACATACCTTATTATGCAATTTCTAATTGTAATTTCTTCCCATAGAAAAGAAGCTCCAAATTGAACTTGTACTTTGCTGTCCCTGTGTTTTAGAGGCTGCTCCATGGTGTCAAAGTTCACATAAAAGCCATCCAGTGACTCTCTATGTTCCCATGCTTCTAACTCATTCAATACCGAGTTGAGCATGATGAAATCTACCATCATGTCAATCCAATCATGGCCTCTGAAAGATGTCAAACTATTGTCTTGTTTGTAGAGGTCTACTTGAACCAACCTGAATGAATACATACCAGTAAGGTTGTATCACAATTCACCTTACTCATTCCTTTATGTTTTGAGGAAGATTTCCAAATGTGCAAAGAAGTAGCCAAAAGAATTATCAGGGGCAACATAGCTCTGAAGCAACTCATCATCATATGCAATCCACTATGAATGGTCCCCATCATATGCAAAGCATGTTTTATCCCAAGCTGCCCCTTCTCATGACTGCTATGTAAGTATATGACTATGTAAACATCAAAGAAATGTTCAAAGAGAAGTAAGGTACACTATTGTTCCATACAAATTTTACCCATTTCTTGTGTAAATCGTGGTCTCCAAAGATGTCATTTCTTGAACTCCAAAACAACTGGAAGTAAGCAATTAAATCAGTCATGTTTTCACAAGGGGGCTGTAGTAGAAGCAAAAAATCTGATTTTTCTGATTGCACAAAATCAGAAACACATAACAGCTGTAGATGTGCACAAAAATCAGTAATTCCTTCCAATAAAGACGCTGTAGTAGAGGCCAAAAACCTGATTTTCAAGATTGCACAAAATCGGAAACACAAGGAATAATATATCTCCTGGGCATGAGTAACAAAGTACCTTCAAAACCAATTTTTTATGTATGTTGGGTAGCTGTAATGAATGACAACTCAGAAATTTTAAATGCAAAATTTTCAGATTTTTTATCAACAATTTCAAGCTTCTTGTTGGCTGTAGTAGTGGCATAAAAACTGAGTTTTTTGATTGCACAAAATCAGAATTACACCAAGCAACATTTTCTTTTGGTGTGAGTGTCAAAATGCTTTCAAAATCAAATTTTTTATGTATGATGGGTGGCTGTAATAAATTGCTCAACTCAAAATTTTCAGAAGCAAATTTTTCATACCTTCCAACAACAATTTCAGGCCTCTTAGTTGGCTGCCATGTACAAACAATGTGCTCTTTTTTGGGGTCAATGGCCAAGATTATTGCCAATAATTTTTTGAATTTTTCAGAAAGGAATAATACAAATTTTTCTTCACCAATTTACCTTGCCAACTGCTGCTTATGATTTGAGCCTTTTTCCAATCTACGATGGACCTTAAATCTTCTTCCATGTCCTCCATATCATCCCTTCCAATTGGTTGCCCATATATGGAAACCAACTTATTCCTTGCATTGCCCTTTGCAAGGGATTTCCAAAATAAACCTACACATGAAACAAGCAAGTTAGGAAAAACATTGGTGTTTAATAATGCCCTTTTGATCCAATTGTCAATCTCTAGGATCATAGAGTACATCCTTGTTGCCTTGGTCCTCCCTTGCAACTTTTTCTTACTTGAAAACCAAGAGGTATTTTCTTGTTGCTTCCGATATGAATGTAGCAATTTCCTCTTTCCTTTTGCCTTTCCTCTATGGTGGCTTGGAAATCATTTATGTATCTTTGCACCACCCTCTTGATGTTGGAGGGTGTGACACTCACCTCCTTGAGACCCTTGCATAACATGTACACCAAAAATTGTGAACGAGACAAGTTGGAAAATAAAAAAACAGCCGTCAAATGATTATCAACAACTCTTGCAATGACCCATGGGTCATAGCACTTGTCACCTCTTCCGTTCTCATGTCTAGCCAAGTTTTTCCCTTGGCACATCCACTTAAAACACCATAGACAAGGGCTGTATAAGGACTGTAACAACCCTTAATTGCTTGCCTTTTCCCTCCAAAAGACAATGCACACTTTGCATAACTTGAAACTTGTGATCCCACATAGCAAGCGTTTACCACACAATCATAGGACGCTGAATTATTTCTTATGTAGTGCATCTTTTCACCTAACAACTGAATTGTAATTATTGTAGTTGATTTACCAACAACAATACATACCTCAAGCCTTGCCATTGGTTGGATACCCTTCTCTTGCATCTTCTTTCTAAACACAATGATTATATGTAGTATATGAAATGTATCAAATGCATAGTGATGCTTACCAATTACGTGATGTGTTTGCATGCTTTTTGGCATGCCCTTCACCTTGTCCTCTTGCACGACTTGCTTGTTATCACAAGTGGCTGCCCCACTTGATCCTTCTTCCATGGTGTGTCTAGAGTTCATCTCTCTTGGTTCATCCAACCTTTTGGTTTGACAACTTCAGTTTCAGATGCCTAAGAATCTTCCTTTTTTGGCTCTTTTTTTTCTGATTTTCTACCTTTTCTGATTTCTCAAAGCTTGCTAGTTTTGTACTTAAATGTTCTGAATTTTCTGTTTTCTTTTCTTTTTTTGTTTTTTCATATTTGTCCGAGTTTAATGACTTAGTACTTAGCTGATTACCTGTAATTATAGGCACCCTTATTGTGGTTTTGTGGGCCCTAAGGTTCCCATGCATTGGCTGGTACATACATGCTTGAAAAGTGTCCTTTGGCTGTCCCAAAATTTCTGATTTCTGAGGTCAGAAATTTCAACACTTGGCTGCCCCAAAGTGTTTGACATTTCTTCATTGACGTCTCCCATTTGCAGCTCTCTTTGTTGCCCCAAAAGCTCTGATTTTTTTTGGTTTGAAGTTGCAACCTTGTCAAATCTTGCCATGAACTTCCTATTAAATTCCTCATAGTTGTCTATGAGGTGATGCTCTTAGGTTAACAACCCCTGGTGCCGCCACTCACGAGCAACCCTTTCTAAATGTGCTATGATGAATATTAAGGCATCCTCTACCTCCATGGGATGAAGTGTTAGGTATGTACCTAACTTATCCATCCATGCCCTAGCTAAAATATTCATAGACCCATTGAAAATGGGAAGAGCAATCTTCTCCATGGCCTTATGTAGCTCTCGTCCCACCTGAGAACCATCCCTACTTCCTTTCCATGACACAGTCATCGAGATTCACCTTCTCCCTGAAGGGGGGTGGGTATGTTATATACTCCACAGAAATCTCCATCAATCAATCCTTGGACAAGTGATCCCTTCCATTCTAATGCTGTCCATATCACTGTTTGACAAATACCTGTCCATCCCACAATATAGCCAATATATGGCTCTGATACCACTGTAATGTCCCCAAATGGGACAATTATGACAAGTTGGGGTTTCCCAACAAACCCTTAGGCGAAACTGAAAATAATTTGAATTCTATTTTAAAATCCAACAAACGTTAGCAACAATAGATGTCCAAATTGCAAGCAATAACACTCTATAATAATCCCAATAGTTAATGAATATGAAACGATAATAAAGTACTTTTTGTGGCAAGATGGAATGGTGATGTGGCTAGAATTTTTTTGCAATAATTCTAATTTTTAAGATGCTGGTACAGCTGTATTTTTCCTCTCCAATCAACCTTGAAATCCTTGCACAAACTCACAATTAATATGCCAAAAATCCCTGCAATTTATTAGGGATTTCAAAGAACAAATTAGCACTGCCAATAGTCAATTTAGCCCCTCCAAATAAGTCGCCACACTTGGAAAAATAGGAGAAACAAATCTGAAAATCCAACTCTTGTTCTATCCCTTCAACAAGGTCTCCAAGCTCCCCAAATCAATTCACCCCATTTGAAAAATTATTAAAATAATTTTAAGAATGTAAAATAAATTATTCCCTTCAATATTAGAGCCTAAAAACACTCTAACAACCTACCCAACTGAGTCGCTCCACTCGGAAAAATTATACAAATAATTTTCTGAATTAATTCCCTTATTTTTAGCCCTCAATAATTTATTAGTTGCCTCAAACACCTGACATTTTAGAAATTTGTATCTTCTGAAATATTTAGAATTACAATGCAAAGGTTACTTCAAAATGATCACAAAAATAATAGCTATCAAACAAAATTAGAATCAGAATTTTTCCTCCATGGGAAGTCCCCCAACAGTTGCCTTTCAGGTTCCATAAACCCTAGTTACAACTCTAGGTTCCTTCAAACATGAAAATGGAGCTCAATTGTGCAACTAAACAATGAGAGATTAATGCAAACAACTTTCCAAGGTATTCACTTTGTTTTTGAACAAGGTGGTGTTATAAAACACCTTTGTAGGTTCAATTGCATGCAACCATGCAAATCTGAAGCGCAATAACAACCCTTGAATAGCTCTGTCTTGAATGTAAGAATGGAGGTTTTCATTCTCAAATCTTTGGCACACTTGAAAGTTTTCGTCCTCAAGTTCTGATGAACAAGCTTGACATACTTGATCAATAAATCAATAGTCCAAATTAACATAATCTTCGAATGAACAACTCACCTTCCTTTTATATCCATCCCCCAAGTATGGCATCCAAAATAGGAGGGAATTCTTCTCTGTAAAACATTAAAAGAACCTCTTTATAATTTCACTTTAGGCCTTAAGTGCTCATAACTCTTAAAAAGGTCTCAATTTAAGTGGAAATTAGATTATTATTACTTTATTTTAAGTATTTAAAAATACTTTTTATTTTAGTAATGATATTATTTTAATTTCAAAATGAGGCATTACATTTACCCTGCCATGATCAAGGCTATCTATACCCTGGAAGGAAGCATCCAACAATTGGTTGAGAAATTTAGTGTACATGATGCTCAGATTGCAATTTTGGGAGAATCCATAACAAAATTGACTGCTTACATTGAACAACAAAATGGTTGTATCTCACAATTGATGAAAAATTGTGATTATTAGAAACACAAGATGTAGACTATTGAAGACCTATTAATGTTTGATCAAATCTAAAGATTAGTGGTTGAAGCCATGCCGAAAAATATGGAACTTTTAAAATGCTGCCAACAGACAAGCTGCACAAACTGAAAGTGGTAGCAACACTCAAGCACAAGTAGCGGATTGGAGGGTTCCAATCTATCTTCCAACTACTAAGAAGTTTGTTCCATCCACTTGGGATAATGCAGCTAACGTGGGACCCATTCAAGTTAATATCCATGGTGATCCAAAGCAGTAGGGCCCTATTGTAGATCCCTAGTGATGGCTTTCTATTTTTCATTGTTTACTTTGTGGGAAAAGGGCATAGTCATACCTTTGAAGTTCCTTGAGTTTAAATTGTTAAGGATTTATGGATAAAACTGTGTAAGATTTTTCAAATCAACATTTTGGCTCACACTTCATGAACCATCATCAAGAGGAGAGCATAAAATGATCAGATTGCAGTCTTAGGTATTCCATTTAAAGATATGACAATAAAGTCTAGTAATGTCGGTGGTTGGGAGGATTAAGTAAAAGGAGGACAATACAAATTAGTAGAAAACTCAAAATATTAAAAGTGATTTTTTTTATCCATTAAAAATTGAAAATAAAAAATTAAAATTTCTGAATAAAAGTTGATTCAAATAATAAAAGATTGGGATTTTGATATGTAATATCTATTTAAATATTGAGAAAGGGGATAGAGAGATGTGTTTAACAATTGTAAATAGGGAATTAATTGCTAAGAGGGATTGGAAAATAAAATGTGTTAAGAGAGGTGAGAGTAAGGTAATAAAAAGAAGAAAGATGAGTAATGAAGCAAAGAAGCAAGAAGAGGGCGGGGGGTGGAAGGGCGGGTTTGAGGTGAACCATTAAGAGAACAATGATGACATTAAGTTAGAAAGACAGGAGAGGAAACAAATAAGAGAGATGCTTGAAACGTGAAAAATTTGAATGGTTGATTAGGAGAGGTGTGAAAGGGAGGTAGACCAAAATGAAGATGGAGTTTAATAAGTAATAAAATTTTAGATTTTTTTGAGCAAGGAGGAAGACAGATATGTTTAACATTTGTAATATTACAATATTAAAGAGAGGTGGGAGTAAGGTATAAGGGGAGTAAAAAGAAGAAAGGCAAGAACACGAAGCAGGTTAGCAAGAAGGGGGAAGGGGAAGGGGTGAACCGGTTGGAGGACAAAGACAATCCAAGGTTTGAGAAAAAATACAAAACTAAAAAAGAGAGAAGCTTAAAATAAAGTCATCGTTTTTTAATTAAGTAAATTAAGTTTTTGCTTCCTTGCTTCATTACTCGTCTTTCTTCTTTTTATTACCTTACTCCCACCTCTCTTACTCATTTTATTTTCAAATCTGTCTTAGCAATTAATTGCCTATTTACAATTGTTAAACACCTCTCTTCCCCCTTTCTCAATATTTAAATAGATATTACATATCAAAACTCCAATCTTTTATTATTTGAATCAACTTTTATTCGGAATATTAATTTTTAATGATTAAGAATTTTCATTTTTAATACTTTTGAGTTTTCTACTAATTTGTATTGTCCTCCTTCATTGACTTACTCCTCCCAACCACTGACATAACTGGTCTTTATTGTCTTATCTTTAAATGGAGTACGTAAATTTGGAATCTGTTCATTTGATTCTCTCATCCAGATGATGGTTTTTGGAGTGTGAGCTGAAACATTGATTTAAAAAATCTTACATAGTTTTATCCAGAAATCCTTAACAATTTAATTCTTGGACTGTGGAAATACTCTCTCTTTGATTGATTCCCTGAATTTGTATTTGTGCGTGTAGAATCTCCAACTGGATGGAGAAAAACAGCTAATATGTATGTTTGCAAATAGTGTGTAGTCTATAGGCTACAATGCACGTTATACCTTTCTTCAATTATATGCTTTCAAGGTCTTAGACTGGTAGTTGTGGTTTATGCTCCCCAATGTTCCTTTGAAGTGTTTGGTCTATGTTCTTTCTCATAAGGATATATTAAAAAAGGTTGAACAGGCTGCTATATTTCATTAAATTGGTCTGTTTTATGTTGTAATACTATTTTTAATCATGAATATGAAAATATTGACTGTTTTTTCAATATATGAAGAATTGTGGGCTTATTTATTTTGGCAATGATGAATTGCCATCAGCTGTTGCTCCGGGTATACAATGCAGTTAGGTCTTACTGCTTGAAGATTTTTTTTTCAGGGTAGTGCAGAACTACACGAGACAGCTGTTTATGCATATATGATACAAATTCCTCTAACAAAAGCTAGCCATCTGGACACATAAGTAATTTAGGTGCAAGTAAACTCTACTATGATGGTACTTAAGTAAATTTAACTCAAACGAAACTTAATCTGCTTCAGAAAATTACTTGTCCATCCACATTTTCCTTAAGTTCTACGAATGCTTTAGATATAAGTATAATTTGAACATTGTGACATCTCCTTGGCCACCGGTTAGCTGATGACAAATCTAGAGTTTGAGGTGATGTTATAATATACTGGTTTGGCTAGCACAAACAGTAGATGGGCTTCCTATAGTACTCTAGAGTAAAATTATTATCCCTTGCAAAGAGCAACATGTAGGATTTTATAATCAACATTAATCCAAAATGGATCGACGTCGATCATGTGAGGATTGATAACCATTCTAATTTTTTTAGCTATATTCCACTTGACTGTTTTTAACCTTGTGATTAAGCTAAGTAAATAGGTTTCTTGTTTGTTACACGGGTTTTTATTATGAGGTAGGTTGTTAAAAATATGTATTTACTTGGTTAAAAAGTATTTTGTTTATATGTTTTAGGATTATGGGTAGTTAAGAGAATTATGATTGTAATTAGTAAAAGTAATTACCATGGGTGATTCAGGTTGTATATACATAAAATAAACATTCAAGTATCAATTCACATTTATATATAGACATTTACTTCCTTATACTTTAAGTTATATTTTATGTATATACTTTTAGGATGTTTAAGAAGGGTTTTAGACCTCTAGGAGTTATGATGTAAATTATAAGTTTTGGAGGATTCTACCACATTTTGGACTTAAACTATTTCAGGATTTTAGGATATCCGACTTAGCCTATTTCAAGATTTCAAGATACTAGATCAGCCATAATGCACATGTCATAAAAGACTTAAGGTGCATAATTCTAGTGTCTACATTTGCCCCTTTTTATTGAGCGGTGTGTAGCAACTAGTCACAAGATAAAAACCAAGAGGGTTTTGATGCCCCAAGTTTATGTAAGGAGGTATTCCACCTCAAACCAGGAGTCAGTGAGGGATAACAAGGTGGTGATGGATTTGAAACAATATGGATGGTAGGATAGGATGAGGATCTGAGGGATAAAATGAATGCAAATGATGCATATTTTTAAGCAAGCAACTTGTTTGCACTTACAAGGATAGGGATATGACATACAAAAATACCCTAAGGCCAAAAACATATAACCACCATTGTGAACAAGTGGAAACTAATTGGGCGACCAAGCAAACAAATCCTAGGGATGTTTAACTAAAGCATCCATTATGCTAAGATTCATGGAACCACCTATGGACTATTGTCTCAAGGTAAAACATGCTCTTTTAAGATCTGTCAAGGATTTACTCTTAGTCGTGGGTGAGCCAGGATAGGTTGTGGGACTAGTAGGGGGTCATCCTCTACAAACCTAAGGTGTCATGTGTAAAATGTCATAATTATAATGGTTGTAATTTGTTTGGCTTTAGTACAAGACTATCTAATGTTAAGCATATAAGTAAATGCAAAATAAGGGATCGAGGTCAAGCACATTTATTGATGTTAATCATTGTTTTGGTTATAAATAGTGTGATCTGAATGTCATTTTCTTATTAGTTAAATATCTATTATATCTAATGAATTTGGATGGTTTGCATTGGATGGATGGATGGTGCCTATGGACTTTTTGCATAACATAAGAGAAAAAGAGTAATTGTGGTGGAATTAAACTCCCTAGTTTGTTGGAATTATGGTGAGGTATGAGCTCCTTTGTAATATATTCACTCTGCAAGCCTTGTCTAATGTTAATAAATAGTTTGGCGATTGTCAATCAACTAAGCCTAGGCATCTTGAAAAATGGGAAATGATATGAAGACAGGTAGATATGGAAATGGAATTAGGATTGTGTTATCTCCTTAGGTCAGAGGCTAAGTCTTAGTATAATAATGATGATATGATCAATTAGGGCCAACCCATGTTTGGTTTTTGTGTAGACTGATCAATACAGGAAGTCTACTAGATTTTGGAAACCTGATTGATGCGAGAAACTTTCTTGGGATATTAATTTGAATTTTAGTTTTATATTATGAAGGACATGTTTATTAACTTTTGGATAAGATAGGAAAGTTGATCAATGCAAGAAGATTTCTTATTTTTTTTAATTTTAGATAGCCATTCTTCAAGGGAGTGGTTTATATACATTTATGAACAACTATCCTTCAAGGGAGCAGTCTGTGCTTTGTACCTTAATGAATAGTTGCCCTTCAAGGAAATAGTATATAGTTTTTCCCATTCTTTGATGTTTATCATAGATTTCTTATTTTGAATTAAGGCAAACATGGGTTGAGTTGAGTTGCCCTAAATCATGTTCTCAAATACAAAACTATAAGACACGGTGATATTGTGATCCTTGTTATGGGTAATAATGATTTGGGGCTCCATCCTTCATATAGGTAGAGCATATCCAATATAAAAATGCTATTAGCAGAGTTGAGGTGCTCACATTAAATGTCATGAATAAAGTGTTTTCGGATGACCACATAATTCTATATCATTACAGGCTATATGTGTGGAGCTTATACATTTATGAGTAATGGGAAAGCCTGCATTGATTTGTAAATAACCAAAAATATTAATGATAAATAGAGCGTAGATGCAAAGTACTAAGAGACTCATTTCTAGTTTACCTTTGAGGTATGTCAAATGGTATGTCAAATGGTATGCCTAGAATCCATACAATCCAAGTTAATTAGGAGCAAATTTACCTCGATTACTCTTTTCTCATACTTATGACATATTGATTTATGAGGAGGATTGATCTATCCCCCATAAATTAAATGGGTACGGAGGTGAGAAGAACCTAAGGGAGGTAACCTCTCTAAGGTTGGGATGATAAGTATGTTGTTGGGTAGGATGGAAATGTAGTTGAGGATTCATAGGGGTATCAAGTTCTGATAAGCAATATTCCCCCAGTGAGAGTTAATTAAATTGACGTGGGTCTATTGGGATAGTATGGGTTTAGCCTTCATATGTGTATTTGAGGCATTGATTCAATGTATAGGTATGAGCCCCCACGATAGATGGTTTATCCTTAGTTATATTTTGAGCTTTAGGAGATTGTGCCCATGATAGTGTAGTTATATCGATGGTGTTCATCTATAAGAATGGTTTACCTATCAAGGTTGGTGAGTGATTTGGGATCTGATTTTGTAACTCTTGTGAAGAGTTAGCAAGAGTGAACTACATTTCCTAGTTAAATATGGGATCAAGGTAAAATTTCTCATTTAAAATGTCATTATCCTCTAAAATATCCTAGATTATGGCTTTAAGCGCATTACAATTTTCAATGTCATGTCTGGGAGTCATATGATAGGCACCTACTTTATCTTCCCTATACCAAGGAGGTTTTTTGGTGTGGGGATGTAAAGGTTTAAAGGGAGGTAAAGAAATGGGGGATGCTTGTAAAAATTGGTTAATAATGGTAGCGTACGATCCTCTTAATGGGTTTGCTTACAACTTCTTATCTTTTTAGGGTACAAACTTTTGAGCTAATTTGGCTTTGGCATTTATCATCTCCATAGGCTTATCAAGAGGTGTTTTATTTGTATCTTTAAGTGGAGTCTTTCAATGTTTAGAGGGGGGAGTTTTGGCCAGAGGTTTTGGTGTTGGAAGGAGAAGAGGAGACTTTTGGATAGGCCCTCTAGAAGGTGACTGAATGATCGTGATAAATAGCTTGGATGATTGGTGAGGTCTTAAGATGGATGGATTCTTTAGGATTAAGGGTGTTGTCAATTTTCCATTTTTAGTGCTATTAGATGTGTTAGTGATGTTTTTGTAACTTGATTTAATCTTTTTGTCTTTGGATGGTGAGGGGATCTCTAATCTTATTAGTGGATGTTGGATAGCTTTTTCTTTTGGGATACCAAGGCATTTATTTGGATTTCCCTTGTTATCTTATATTTTTGGAGTGGACTTGCAAGTATCTTTAGAATAGTCCTCCTTTCGGGCGTCCCATGTAACAAGATCAATAGGGTTGGAATGGGTGATGGGGATATTTTTTATCAGCTTGGGTTGTTTTGCCTCCAAGGTATCTCCTATAAGGAGATCTATTATTTCAAAGGATGAGTCCAGAGACACATTAACTTCTTGTGGTAGTAGTTGGTCATTGATAGTATTTATCATGTGAGTTCTCTATTGTTGGGGATATTCAATATGTGTTTATACAAAGTTCAATGAGGAGGGATGATTGGGAAATGGTTGTCTAGATATTTCTAAGGAATTATTTGGGGGAGAATTGGGGTTGTCTAATTGAAGTTCCCCTATATCGATAAGATTTTTGACTATACTTTTGAAGAAGTGGCATCTATTAACTTCATGACCTTTTACACAATGGTATCCAAAAAATTAATTTTCCTTATATCAATTTGGTTTAGGATAGGAATCATCAATAGGCCCAATTGAAGGAAGCTCAATGATAGATGCCTTCAAAAGCTTATCAAGGATGGAAGCATAAAATTCCCCTAAAGGTGTGTACTTTCAAGGGGGAAATCACATGGGTGATCTTCGAGGTTGTGTCTAGGAATAGTAAAGACTAGACTGGTTGGGGGTAGATGGAGGGGAAACATTTAGAACTATAGCATTGGTGGTGCCATTTGGCTTGGGGTTGTTGAATCCCTTAGAGGTTTTCGGTTTGACATTTTGATTCTGCAATATGACTTTACCTTGCTCGAGGGCTTGAATTTATAATTTTTGAGCCATAATGAAAGCTTCATCAAAAGTTTTAAAGGATTGGATTTGGAGTGTAGATGTGATATATCTAACACATGAACTAGAAAATAATTCATTAATTTATAGTTGGGGAAGAGAAAAGAACAATTGATTGACAGTGTTACACCACTGAACAACAAATTTGATAATGGATTTGTCTTCAAATTGTCAGATAGAATATAAATCAGTGATAGTTATTTTCCTTGTGATGTTTGTCAAAAAGTGCTCTAGGAGAATCTGAGCTAATTTACTAAAGGAAAACATAGAGTATTGGGGAATGAAACTATACTAATCCAAAGCTAGTCCAACTAATGCTATTGGAAAAGTTATTAAGATGAGGGCATCGTCATGGGCTATGAGTTACACGCATGTCTAAACTCCCTAAGGTGTTGTTGGGGGTCTTCCTTGTTTTGAAATTTGGTAAATTTGGGTAATTTACACTGTGTAGGATATGGTTGGATGTGGACTATCATGTTTATAGGCTCGTTGTAAATTTATTCATAAGAGGGTATACCTTTATTTCCTAAGGTGGACGCTTCTAGATGGGACATTCTATCCTTGAGGAAGTGAAGGATGTTTGATTGAGGATTATGTGGGGTAAGGCCACTTAGGATGTTAGGGGGGATGTAACTTTATTGAAGGGGTCATGAGATCGGTAGTGATTGAGCTAGTTGATAACCCATGGTTGTGGTGTTGATTGATGGAGTTGAGGTAACATAGGGATGATACTGAGAAGGGTATGGATTGCTAATAAGATGTATATAAATATGGCATGTATTGATATTGGGGAGGTTTTTGTTGAGAATATTGTGGTGGGGTATTAGATGTTGAGGACAGTGGCCACATGTATCTGAATTGTTGGCAGTGTTGTCGGTATGGGAAACACAAATTTTTGTAAGGGGGTTGAAGGTGGTATATGAGACAGGTTTTGAAGTGATACTATTATGGGTTTGAATGGTAGTTGTGGAAGGATTTGATGTTGTTGGGGGTGGTTGGTTTGTTCCAACATTAGTGGTGGAAATAGGAGGACTACTAGTTGTCAGTGGTGTTATTGTGTTGGTGTTATTAGTTGCATCTGGACTAGTTGTTGGTGGTGGTGTTTGAGGGGCCATTATTGAAACCATATCCACCAAGTGTCTATCAGATCCTTCTAGGGGTGGGATATGTCTAAATAGATTGAATTCAGGAAGGGGATAAATAGGAATATGTCTTGCTCATGATGTAAGATATGGGTTAAGGGCTATTGGGTTGCTATCTAAAATGATAGCAAACCCAAGGTCTCCTTGCATCTAGAAATGCAGAGGATTAACCCTGACGGATTCGGGAGATGTAGGGGGCTTGGTGAATATAACATTGAGGAAGATGAATTCCAAGAAAAATAAAAACACAAAACACAACATAAACAAGAATAAGTTTTATTTATTTATTTATTTTTCTCACTTTTATTGAAAGAAAACACAGACTACTAAACGTACTTAAAATATTTTTACTTTTTAAGAAACCAAATTTAAAATGTGATGGGGAGATGGGCTAATGAAGGTACTAATAAATGGTAATCTAAGGCTAGTTTTAGGTTTTGTTTAAGGACATGAACCTCTATATACACAAAGGTATGTTGAGGCCTATTTCCATGTTGAAAGGAAGTATGCGGCTTGGTATTGGGGCCTACCCCCTCACTTCACATACCATAGCAATAAGGGTGTTAGGTGCTTAGCCTTTATACTTTTTTTCCATTTTTTTTTTGCTCGACTAGTACATCGAGTCGATTTTCCCCTTAGTGATGAAATCCAAGTGGGTCCACCTTATGTAGGAAAATATTCTAATGCTTATTTTAAGATTACTATAGTTTGGTCATGTGTGAGAATGTGTGACTATCACGATATATTAATCCATCTAGATTAATCTACGTGGATTATCTAAACGAGCAGAGTATGAATGCAATTCTTCTTAAGCCTAAAAAAAAAAGCAATAATTTTTTATTTTATTCTTTTTCGAATGAAAACACACACTCAAGAAAATGCAACTAATGAATAATTTGACAATGAAATATAACAATAATAATGAGACCTAAGGTCCCACCAGGATTGCTAGAATGTTTTAGTATTTTTCAGTTTGTTTTACATTAGTAAATAAACTTACTAAAAATAGAAATGATATAGGTTTTTAAAAGGACTACCTAAGATGGAGGTTACACACCATTGATCCAACAAAGTGAGAACTCTATTTTGGCTAGGAAGGATTACCTGCACACAGGAGACAACTTGGAAAAGATTTGATTAATAGGATAGGTAGGTGGGTTGCTTGGTACCGGACTAGTTCCAAGAGGCAATGAGCTTCCTTAAATGGATGTCAACCCACTTTTTTCAATTAAAATGGTAATAAAATGACATAAATAAAGATTGTAAGATGTTAAAAATATAGATTTAAGAGATAAAATATGCTTATTCAAAGATAAGAGATCATGTTTTATAAAGCAAACAATAAGATTATATCCAATACTTGATTTGCCTATCTAATATTTTACTAAAATTGATTTAAATTTAAGACAAAATAGTTTACACAATGATCGATGTCGATTCCTTCAGGATTGGTATCGATTCTATGAATTGACGTTGATTCCAAGTAGGATCGATGTTGATTATGACAAAGAGTGAGGATATTGAAACAGATTGCTAAATGATAGATTCAGAAGGATCTAAGTTGATTTAGGAATTCATATAGAAGTGAATAGGAACAAATTATAGAACTAAAAGAGAAGATTATGAAGAAAACTAAATAAACTTAACTTAAACAAGCTTTAATTCTCTAGATACGTATATTGGATTTGTGGGCTTGTTGAAGAATGTCTAATGTTGATTACTGCAAGAATGCCTACTATTAAAAGTCAAGTATCATCCTACAACTTGTCTAGGAAAATTCCTGTAGTGCTTTGATGTAAAATTACCATCCCTTACAAAGAGCAATGGGTAGGCTTTTATAATCGATGTCGATCCAAAATGGATCAACACCGATCATGGGAGGATCGATAATGATTTTGCTCTTTTTAGCTACATTCCATTTGGTTGTTTTAATCATATGCTTAAACTAAGTAAAATAGGTTTCTTGTTTGTTACACAGGGTTTGATTATGAGGTAGGTTGTTAAGGATACAAATTTACTTGGTTAAAAAGGATTTTGTTTAAATGTTTTAGGATTATGGGTAGTTAAGAGAATTATGATGATAGTTAGTAAAAGTAATTACCATGGGTGAATCAGGTAGTATATACATAAAATAAACATAAGTATAAGTTAACATTTATATATAGGCATTTACTTCCTTATACTTTAAGTTATACTTTATGTATATACTTTTAGGATGTTTAAGAGGGGTTTCAGACCTCTAGGAGTTACGATGGAAATTATAAGTTTTGGAGGATTCTATCACATTTTAAACTTAACCTATTTTAGGATTTTAAGATATCAGACTTAGCCTATTTAAAAAAATTTGGATACTAGACTCAACCATAATCCACATGTCATAAAAGACTTATGGTGCACAATTCTAGTGTCTACATAATGCTTAAAAATATTACATTATTTAACAAAGTATTATGGGTGTTTTATTATGTGTTTAATGTTTTATTGAAGCATTTAATATAAGGTATTTAAAATAATAAATACATATCATATTATGTTATTATATGATTACCTTATTGTTATATTTATGAAATATGGAACAAAGAAACAAGTTGTTAATTAGTGTTATTTGATGAATGAAATAACATTTAGAGTTACATGTTATTAATTAGTAACTTTATGTCCAGATAATCTCTATACCCAGATGGTATGATTTTATTGAGGACTGTTTATGAAAATTATTTATTATTCAGTAATAAATTAGATGATTTAAGATTCATTACATTGTATTTGATGGACTAAATATATGTATTTGATATTTCTGTACTAAGCATATTTTATATATGCTAATAGGGAATATTCTATTTGAATTTATTGGTTTTTATGTTAATATATAAATAACCAAATCTCATATTAATGACCCTGAATAAGTAGTGTGACAGATTCCACTCATTTAATTAGTGTCATTAATGCAAGATGAAGTGTAATCGATTGCGTGGTGTGTATGAAATTGATTAATCGTAGAGATCAATAACTACATGAAAACTTTGACCAAAGTAATGTTTATAGTTAAACATGATCATTTCATGTGTTTGATTTAGTTTAAATGTTTGTATGATATCATGTTAGAGTAGATTTCTTTATGGTATACATCTTTATTAGTTATCTTATAACACATGAGTTTTATTTTGTCACTTTGGATTCCTGCACTATCATTATCTACCCATCCATGAAGGGAGGGCCATTCCCTTTCTGGGAGATATTGTGAGGGATCAATGGTCTGTGGTTGGTGTGGAAAAGCAATGTGATGATACTCTCCCTCCCCATAATAGTATTACACTTGAGATTACCGATGGATACTTCGAGTTCATTGAGACACATACTCTATGGAGCTTTGTATCATTGTATTATTATTGAGACATTGTTATTGATGAAACTATAATTTTTTATTCATATGTACATTTACAATAGTGCTTGTAATGTTGTATCAATCGTGGCTGAATTTATAATACTACTTCTATGAAATAAATGCAATTTTTATTTGTATATTCAACATTATACCTGTTTTGATATATTATTGTAATGGTGATCATTAACAGAATAGATTAGCTATAGACCTTTTTAAGGTTAATTAAAATAATATATTTAGTTAAAGATCACTTTGTTAGGTTTTTATTGGCCAAAATTGGCCTACATATGAAACTTTTACCTAGATGAGGTGCGAGAAGCTACGCAGAGTTCTAGTTGAGTAAGTGATCCAATAGTGGAAAGAGAGGACAAAACTCATGACTCTACAACATGTCACTTACAAGCTTTTGAAACACTTTAAGCAAGCTTTAATGTGAATTTAGATATTTTGAAGAAAAGGCCTAGAAAAAGGTTTAAACTACAAGTGAATGATCCATTACGTTTCCATGGTGTTTGAGCATTCGGGGGCATGAAGGAGGTTTGCACAAAGTCTCATTGGTTAATCAAAACCTTGGTAGGCCAAACAACCTATTTACCATGAATGATATAGCCAGGTGCTATGGAAAAGATCATCGCATCGAAAAGGAGTCATTTCTTGGCTTTGATCACTTCATTTTTGAAAGAGGAGGTTCAAAGAAGATGAGGAGGTTCAAATTGAATATAGGGTTGCCAAGTGTCAAAACCTCATTCAAACCATGCATATCAAAGATCAATGGTGAATTCAATAGGTCAAAGGATAGTAAAGTTGAATGTAGGCCTACCAAGTGTTGAAACCTTACTCGATCAGATCAAAGATCAATGGCATGTGGGTGATCGCATGAAGTCAATAAGTCAAAATCCTTGGATCAAGATTGACGATGCATATTATTGCATATAAATCCCAATTAATTATCTGCATTGAAGACTAGAGTCAATAAGTCAAGATAGATCTATAATGTGCATTCATTCATGCAAATTGAGATCTAATGGTGACCATGAAGTTAATAGGTCATTAAACATGATGGTGCCATATATCACAATCACGGTGAATTGGTAGAGGATAAATGGCCTAAGTTTGATCATGCATATCAAAGGTCGACAGTGTATACTCAACCATACAGATGGAGATCAATAGTATGAATTAAGTCAATAAGTCAATGAACCTAGATTACATGCAAGGTCATAATGTGGCATAAGAGCATTAACTGAATGAAGACCAATAATAGGGCACACAAAAGCTATGTATCACTACCAAGTGTCATGATCTCAAAGGTTGGGATCAAAGATCAATGGCCAACATGAAAGTCAAGGCTAGGAGACTCCTAAGAAAATTGATGGAGCAAATTTGATTAGGTTCAAGGGGGCACAAGATGAAGACACATGTTTGAAGTGACAATAGTTATATTATAAATTTAAATAAACAACATGGCAAGGATATGCCCCATAAGCAGACATGTCGAGATCAAAATTGATTGATATTACCAAAGCAAACACTTCAAATTTGTATGCCACTATTGAAGCTCAGTTAATCCCCCTAAAATACCTCATACATAAGTTTTACATATTATTTACAATTAAGAGACTAAGTAGCCTGTGGATCTTCATTGAAATTATGACTATTTGAAAACCAATAAGGGGATTAGTTTTCATCTATAGTGGACCTGTGTTCATGGTTTGGAGTAAGGGCAGAATTGTGATTATGAAAGGAGTGTCAAAAGGGGCATCAAATGAATGAGTTCAAGTGATTATCTATAATGAAAAGAACATATAAAGACAAAGTATGGAGGTAAGAATACACTTGTCTAGTACAAGAAGACATTTTTCCTACAATAAACAAGCAACTCAAAATAAAGTTTGGCAAAATGGGTCCACAAGACAAAGTTGTATGCTAGACAAGTTTGGAAGTCTTCTACATGTCTAAAGTGGTCTTCAGGTTTCCAAATGGCCTTGGGATTAGTTTTTGGGGTAGTTGGTTCAAGGTGGCTCAAGCTTGTGATCTCCATCAATGGGTTCTATAAGAGTTGTAGGCATCATGGAGTTTATTACAAGATGGAAGAGTAAAGTCATATTGAAAATAAAAGCTAGCCTCAAAAAGCAAACTCCAAAAACATAACTTCCATGGTTTGTTAGGCATTTAATGCCAAATCAACTGACTATTTGCCATAAGCTTCTAGAAGTGCAAGTGGAGGGGGCATATAGGTCCAAAGGATAAGTTTGGAGGTTGGGAAGGCAAGTGGAGCATTCAATGAAGTTTCAAAGTCTTTAGAGACTTTTCCATTTTATTGGATCGTGACATCATGATTCTCAAGAAGTTCTTGTCTTCTAGTGTGTTTCTAAGTCAATGAAAGGGCTTGAAGACTATTTGGACTAGTGAGGGTTATTTTGTTGAGGAAGGATTAGTGATAATTGATTAAAAGGTGGTTGAAACTCCATGGAAGTGGTTGTGTCTCATTTATTAAATTTTATCTACTCACTTCTTCTCTCTCTCTTCTCCTTTTCTCCTATATCATCCATTTCTCCCCCCATTTTGTAAAAAAAAAGGAGACTATCATTTGACAATGACAAACCCCATAAAATTTTGTAAGAAATACCTTTTAAAGAAATAAAGATAATTTTTCACCTATCTCTTGCTTGTGAATTGTGTTTAGCAAGTTTGTGTATGATGGCCTTGTGAAGAAATGTTCTTCCATGTCCATTGTCCTTCTTTATTGCCTATTTTTAGGTGTTTTAAAGTTAGTTACAGGTCTTAACTTGAGATATCTATATCATTAATGGATGTTTGGTGTCAATTTTATAATTCCTCTTTGTTGCATTCATTGTTTGGTGAGCCTAGTTTACGAAATACTTATGCAAATTAGCTAGTTTGTGAGATTGAGTAAGCAAGGATTGTATTATGATATATTAGTGTTTATTTAAAGCTTAATTGAGTCTAATTTAATTTTGTGGATCAGCCCTTTTATATCTCTTTGTTACCCTATACCCCCTCTCTATCTCTTTTACAAGCAGAAGTATTAGTTTAGGTGATCTACCAAGAGAAAGTCGACCTTCTCTAGAGGTTCAACCCCATAATAGGATACCCACAGCCTGGGGTTGTTTCTATTTTGTATCTTAGTTAGAGAGAGGAAAAATAAACCTCTCTAAGGGTTCAAATTAATGCTACAATAGTTTCTGGCATGCCCAGTAGGACTATGTTGTTCACTGAGTGAAGAGATTTGGTGTTTTCTTCATCCAATCAGCCTTTGGAGGCATGTGTGCAAACATCAATGGTGACTCCAAGTATTTATCAACTGGTATAAGTAGCCATACTCCTTAATCACCATTTTTTGGTATGTATTATCACTCATTTGATTAAAATTCATGTTGTTTACTTCCTTATCTTTCATATTAGATTAGTAATGTTTATGGCTTCACCCCAAGTGGATCTCAAGATTCAGTGTATCAGACTTGTCAGAGTTTGTATCTCTTTAGTCAACTAGAAAAGAGTCTTAGAGATATAAGACTTGATTTTTAAAGATATTTGAGAGAGATTTATAGGGTGAAAGATTATTATAGGCAATAAGAAAACCTTAAATACCAAGCTTTTGTTCAGGTGCAAGAGTTGAGGTTTTAAGAAGAGTGCTTGGCTAGGCAAGACCAAGTCAGGAAATAAAATGACTATCATTTATTATTAATAATGAGATTATCTAATCCTAAACCCTTATTTCCCTCTCCTACCCTTATTTATGCTTAAATCTACCCCCTAGTTAACCTTATCAAATTCCATCCTTATCAAGAATCAGAGAAGCAATATTTGACCAAGGGAGAACAATCATGAAAATAAATGAAGAGGTTGGACTTGGACAAGAATTACCCATTCATGCCATGGAGGGGATAAGGATATTCTTAAATAAGTTTTGGAGTGTGTGGGAATCCATTAGAGAAGGTGACTATCCACACGTTGATAATCAAGAGATGAATGAGTGGGCACTATCCATTGAAGAGGTGTTAGAGATTTGGGAAGGAGAACGTATCAAATCAAAACAAATCAGTTTACCCATTCCTTATGTTCCTACTCCATCAAGTGGAAATTATTGTCCTCCCATCATTTCCCTTTGCAAAGGAGGACCTATTGTATGGAGAGCAAATGAAAACCATTCAGATGAAGGGCATGAAGTCATCCCACCATGGATCTCCTCCTACACCTTTGACCTTAACTGTCTCATGCCCTCTCTTGTGAAATCATCCTCTCTTATACCCATTAAAAAAAGAAGAAAAGGTGGTTTTTCCCTACACATTTCCATCATGAAAACTAGTTAAGAAAGACATAAAGAAGAAGAAAGAGGTGTTAGTTGTGGTGGCCCAAGAACTAATTCAATAGAAGGAGTTAGTAGTTGAAGAGAATAAAAAAGAGGTGTTAGCTTAGCTTAATGAGCTTTCCCTACAAGAGTTCCATGACTCTTTATCCCTCCTTCAAAATCCACCAAAGATACCACTCAAGGTACCTAGTTGGAAGGACACTCCCTTAAGCTACAAGCAAGGTGAACTTTTTCACCCTCCCACCATCTCCCTCTTAGAGAAAGAACCTATTTTAAAAAGGATAGAGGAAGAGCTTGTAGTCTCAAATGAGTCTCATGAGGAAAATACAAGTGTTTATGATGAAAAGATCATGATAGGTAATCCACTTCATTTAGAGGAGGAAAAATTAGGTTTGGACCAGCTTTCTTGGCATGGCTTTGACACTAGTAAACTGGAGCCTGAAGAGGACAATCCTCAAGTTGAACATGGGGGAGACCTTGAATGGACTATTGAATGTCTATTCTGCATGAATGTAAAAGAGGATTAGAACTAAGTACCAGAGGTTGGTCCACTTCAAGATGAGGTGTCAAATGAGGATAGCCATGATAGTTTGGAGCTAGAGGAAGGTAAATCAGACCTTGAGCAAGATAAGTGTGATGTTTTGGACCTTAGTTGGTTAAAAAAAATCTCAATTATAGTTGAAAAATAAGATGAAATATTAAGTGAGGTTGATAAAGGAGACATCTCAAGTGCTCAAGTGATATAGTTTGAGAAGCATACCAGTGAAGAGCCTCAAAATCATGATGAGTTAGACCTTGCTTGCAGTGATGAGCCTCCCTTCTATACAAAGGAAGAAAACCAATGTAGTTTCCATAGATTGGGTCTTGATGAGGTTGAGTAGATTGATGTAGTAGACTTGCAACCAAATGTCCTCAATGATGCTTCAACTGTGTAAAAATGGTTTAAAAAAGATAACTATGAAGACTTATTTGAAGTGTTGGAAGCAAGCTATATGTTATTGTTAATTAATTATGAGTTGACTAAGGTGATTGGAGGCATTCTTGGTGACCTAGTCAATGATCTACAAGTGGTGGATAAATAAGTGAAAACTCCTTGATAGGCTACTGAGAGCCAAATATACCACTTTAATTAGCCATGGGTGAATAAGGTTGCAGTATTTGATCAAGCATGAGATGAAGTATCACTTGAAGGTAGTACTTATGTTTTCAGGTTTAAAAAAGATTGGTCAAATCAGCAGCCTCAAATGGCTCCCCCTCTTACAAATGACTAAGATGAAGCTACCTTTTAGGATGAATTAGAACTATTTTGCCTAAACCTGGATAGTCAAGTGATATAGTTTGAGAAGCATACCAGTGAAGAGCCTCAAAATCATGATGAGTTAGACCTTGCTTGCAGTGATGAGCCTCCCTTCTATACAAAGGAAGAAAACCAATGTAGTTTCCATAGATTGGGTCTTGATGAGGTTGAGTAGATTGATGTAGTAGACTTGCAACCAAATGTCCTCAATGATGCTTCAACTGTGTAAAAATGGTTTAAAAAAGATAACTATGAAGACTTATTTGAAGTGTTGGAAGCAAGCTATATGTTATTGTTAATTAATTATGAGTTGACTAAGGTGATTGGAGGCATTCTTGGTGACCTAGTCAATGATCTACAAGTGGTGGATAAATAAGTGAAAACTCCTTGATAGGCTACTGAGAGCCAAATATACCACTTTAATTAGCCATGGGTGAATAAGGTTGCAGTATTTGATCAAGCATGAGATGAAGTATCACTTGAAGGTAGTACTTATGTTTTCAGGTTTGAAAAAGATTGGTCAAATCAGCAGCCTCAAATGGCTCCCCCTCTTACAAATGACTAAGATGAAGCTACCTTTTAGGATGAATTAGAACTATTTTGCCTAAACCTGGATAGTCAACCTTCATGTTTAAAAGAGCCATCAAGTGAGAAGATTACAAGTGCTCCTATAGTCCAACAAGAAGCAAGCTTTAAAGACTTGGACCAATATATCTACATTCAAGACATGTTTGTCCTATTTCATCTGTTGGAGGGCATTCCAAAAGGATTGGCAATCAAGTAGTCTAGTTCAACAGTTTTGGTGCCTAAAAAACAAGGTGTTTTTTCATCCTCATCCATTACAAGTGAATGATGTTAAATATTTCCCATTTGATCCAAGAGGAAGGTACTTTTAAGCTACAACCTTGTATATATTAGATTAGATTCATATTTTCCTCTAAGCACCTTGTGCACATCCTTTTCAATTGTGTGTTTCCCTTCCTTAAGTGCCTTAGGCATAGTGTTTATTTTGTTCTTATTGTCTTTGTTGCTTCAAGAGGAGGTTTTCAAAAAGGGATAGCCTTGTATCATTCTCATATCAGTTGGGAAGAAATACTTGTGACCCCGTATGCCCAATGGATCAAACAAGGCAACTAGTCTATTGCATAATAGGCATGTAATCCCCAAAGGTCACCATAAATGTTGGCCAAAATTGGCCTACATACAAAACTTTTACCTGGATGTGGTGTGAGAAGCTAAGTAGAGTTCTAGTTGAGTGAGTGATCTAATGGTGGAAAGAGAGGATAGATGTCATGACTCTACCACATGTCATTTTTAAGATTTTGAAACAATTTAAGCAAGTTTTAAGGTGAATTTGGAGATTTTGAAGAAAAGGCCTAGAAATAGGTTAAAAACTACAAGTGAATGATCCAACAGGTTTCCATGGTGTTCAATCATTCAAGGGCATGAAGGAGGTTTGCAAAAAGTATTGATGGTTCATAAAATCTTTGGTAGGCCAAACAACCTATTTCCCATGAATGCACAGTCATTTTGCATGAATGATACAGCTAAGTGCTATGGAAAAGATCATCACGTAGAAATAGATTAATTACCTAGATTTGATCACTTCATGTTTAAAAGAGCTTGTTTGAAGAAGATGAGGAGGTTTGAATTAAACATAGGGCTTCCAAGTTTTGAAACCTTATTCAAACCATGTAGATCAGAGATTGATAGCAAAGTCAATAGGTCAAAGGATCTTTAAGTTGAACGCAAGGCTACTAAGTGTCGAAACCTCATTTGATTGGATCAAGGATCAATAACATGTGGTTGATCACATGAAGTCAATAAGTCAAAATCCCTATATCAAGATTGATGATGCATATTTTTACATACAAATTTTGATAAACGATTCACATTGAAGATTGGGTTCAATAAGTCAAGATAGATTTACGACACATGTTCAATCATGTGGATGGAGATCTAACAATGAGTATGAAGTCAATAGGTCAGAGGATCTTGAGATTGAATGTGATGGTGCCATGTGTCACAATCATGATGAATTAGTAGAGGATCAATGGCTTGCATTTAATCATATGTTTAGTGGATCAATGATGCATATTTGATCATGCAGATCAAAGATCAATAGTGCATGTTCAACCATGTAGATGGAGATCAATAGTGTAAATTAAGTCAATAAATTAATGAGCCTAGATTGCATGCAAGGCCATCGCATGGTGTAAGAACGTTATTGAATAGAGATTGATAGCAAGGTATATAAAAGGTATGTGAGGCTACCAAGTGTCGTGATGTTGAAGGCTGGGATCAAAGATTAGCAGCCAACATGAAAATCAAGGCCAAGAGACTCTCAATGACATTGATGGAGTGAATTTGATCAAGTTTTAGGGGGCACAAGATGAAGACACATGTCTAAAGTGATAATGGTCATATTTTAAATTTAAATAAATAGCATGGTAAGGAGATGCCACATAAGAAGACATTTTGAGATCAAAATATGATTTGGGTTACCAGAGAAAACACTTCAAATTTGTATGCCACCATTAAAGCTCAGTTAATCCTCGAAAAAGCCCTCAAATGTAAGTGTTATGTCTTATTCATAATTAAAAGACTAAGTAGCCTATGTATCTTCATTAAAATTATGACTATATGAAAACCAATTAGGGGATTGGTTTTCATTTAGAATGGACTTATGTTTAGGGTTTGGAGTAAGGGCTCAAGCTTATGACCTCCATAAATGGGGTCTATAAGAGTTGAAGGCATCATGGAGTTTATTACAGGATGAAAGAGTAAAGTCAAGTTAAAAATAGAAGCTAGCCTCAAAAAGCAAACTCCAAAACCTTAACCTCTATGGTTAATTAAACATCTAATGCCAAGTCAATTGAATATTTGCCACAAGCTGATAGAAGCGCAAGTGTAGGGGCATATAGGTCCAAAAGATAATTTTGGAGGTTGGGAAGGCAAGTGGACCATTCAATGAAGTTTCAAAGTCTTTGAAGACTTTTCCCTTTTAGTGGATCATGACATCATCATTCTCAAGAAGTTTTTGTCTTCTAGTGTGTTTCTAAGCCAATGAAAGGGCTTGAAGACTATTTGGAATAATGAGGGATTTTTTTTAGTAAATATTAGTGCTAATTGATCAAAAGGTGGTTAAGACTCCATGGAAGTGGTTGTGTCTCATTTATTGAATTTTGTCTGCTCGCTTCTTCTCTCTCTCATCCTTTTCTCCTATATCTCCCATTTCTCGCCTCATTTAAAAAAAAGTCTTTTATTTGACAAGGTGAAACCCCGACAAAATTTGTAAGAAAAACCTTTTAAAGCAATAAAGATAATTTTTCACCTATCTCTTGCCTTTGAATTGTGTTTAGCAAGTTTGTGCATGATGGCCTTGTGAAGAAGTGTTCTTCCATGTCCATTGTCCTTCTTTCTTGCCTATTTTTATGTGTTTTGAAGTTAGTTTAAGGTCTTAACTTGAGCCCTTTCTACCATTAATTGACACTTGGTGTCAATTTTTGAATTCCTCTTTGCTTCATTCATTGTTTGGCTGGTTTATGAAATACTTATGCAAATTAGCTAGTTTGTGAGATTGTGTGAGTAAGTATTGTCTTATGCTACATCAATGTTTATTTAAAACTTAATTAAGTCTCATTTAATTTGATGGATCACCCAATTTAGCTCTCTTAGTTACCCTATACCCCATCTCTATCTTTTTTCTAAGCAGAAGTATTAGTTTAGGTGATCTACCAAGAGGAAGTCGACCTTCTCCAGAGGTTAAACCCCACAATAGGATACCCACAGCCTGGGGTTGTTCCCATTTTTTAGCTTAGTTGGAGAGAGCTTTAAGAACCCTCTCTAAGGGTTAAAATCAATGCTACAATAGTTTCATCATGGTGAAATATGTTAGTTGAATTTGTGTAATTATTATTATTTTTAAATTACCCTATTATAGTAAAACCCAACGAGGTTTTTACATAAAATGTTAAGTTGGGTGCAATAAAACTAGTTGGCAAAGGGTGTAAAAATCTCAGGTGATAGAGGATTATGTAATACATCTTGTGAATTAATAGTATGAGTTGATTTCCAAGCATTTTGTTCAATGTTAATAATCTTAGCTTTCAAAAAAATTATAACTTGGAGAAGTATTTGTATAGTAGACCCATTGGAATTAAGATTTTAGATTTGAGAAGCCACCAAAGAGGATGAAAACACCACTTGTGTTGATGTAGGCATTGAAACCATTAATTAGATTGACATATTAATTGTTCCCATGGAGGATGTGGCAAGAGTTGTTCCATATAAGAGTTCACCACTATTGGATGTGGATGCATTAGCCTTAACATGTTTATTGATTTATTTTTGTGTGACATGTAAGAATGAATTGATTAATTCATTATTTGTATTTAGATGATTGACTAAGGGTTTTTTACATTTCATTTTGAAATGGTATTTCTTAACATTTTTCATATTTGATAAATGCAAATAAAGATGCCAAAGGAAATGTAAAAATTTAGATCTACAAATTACTGAAAGCAAAAACCCTAGAAGATTGAAAACCCTAGATCAAGCAAGGAGTTGCATGAGTGTAGACATGCATTTTGGAAAAATTACACATATTACTAGTCTTATATATATATATATATATACCTCTTTACTAAGATGTATACATCTAGTGATGTAATATCTCATGGACTTCTTCAGTTCCATCTTATTTCACTTGATTTACCTACCCCTTGGGCATGTGTATTATGTTTGTTTATCCTCATCCAATGTATACTAGAGACCCTTACATGTTGTGCTTCTTTTATAAATGTCTTTATCCCCTAGAATCTTGTGTATGTCCTATACACTATTGTCAACTTTAGTGTCCAATATCGATGCAATTGTCCAATCTTGTATTTTTATCTTTTTGTCATATCTTTTGCATAGTGACATTTTTGTTAGCCCTCTTTGCCCATCTTATGGTCAACATTTTACACATCACTAGGTTATAATTAAAATTCAAAAGGTTCCTATATATGAAAATTCCATGGTCTAATCAACACACCTTCTAATTTGATAAGGCAACTCTTTAATAAGAAAGTACTGTCTATTTCAACATATCAAACTGCACTACAACACTATTTTAAATATCTGAAGCATTCAAAAGATCAAATATACTATTACATCACTTGTACCAAGGTTTACTAGGATAAAGAGCATATAATCATACTATCACAATTGCACACACATGCATAGGAGGGAGAACTACATGAAAGTCTAAGGCCCTCTTAGGAGTATTGGCTATCTAGGCAACACATAACAACAACAAGGTTGCTAGGTCTAGCTTTACTCACATTACTAACCCCTTTTTACCAGGTTACAAGAGGTACAGTGCAAAAAAACTATAGTTACTTTTATCTTGATCTAGCACACAAACAAGCATAAGTTGAGACACAGAAAGATCATACAGGGGGTAACACAAGCCTGATCCAAATTTGAGGTCATTCATGTGTATATCTCTCATTGGACACTAGGGTCAGGTACAAACATAAGTGTCAACATTATTGCCCTACATTAATGTAACTAACCAAAGATTAAAAATAGTCAAAACACATAACTAACAAAATCTAGATCTTCAACACAACCCTATGATGACTCTTGACTACTGCCATGATCCAAAATAGAACATTAAATAAGATATACTCTCTTTGTCCCTTAGTTACTTGGTACTTATTGTATTTATTACACATGTTAGATTAGATAAATATGTATGATTGATTATATTTTAGAATAAATTTGAATATTGTCATTCCCTTCTAATTGATTTATTTGCTAGGGTATTATCTTGTAAAACTCCTAGAGCACATAAAACATTTGGTGAACCTGACCTTTATTTATTAAAGCAAAACCCTAGTTTGTAAATTAGGCTTTTTACCTTCGTTCAAATTCCATTTTAGCTTTCTATATTTTATTTTTTAGATATGATTTGTGCTTATGTAGGCTTAGTTTAGGAATGTTAACTATTCTTATTATTTTGGCTCTCTTGGTTGTGCTTTGCAAAATTTTCTTAAAAGCTCACCTCTATATGGATTCCATAGTTCATGGCCATCCAAAGGTCCCTCAACCAAAAAATACCCATCCCTCTAATCTTATTTTTAATGTACCTTATGATCAATGTATTTCATATGAGGATCTTATGGAACATCAAAAATGGGCTAAAAGCCCTGCCTTTCCTTATAATTATGATAATGAAAGAAAAAATGATGCAAATGCAAATCTTAATGACCAAGCTAGCGATAATTATGTTTCTTATTATGGATATTAATTTAATGATATTCCTCTTGGCTATGATGAACCTTATTTTTCTACTCCTTTGCTTTACAATGATGAAGAGTCTCAAGAACCAACAAGTATGCAAAATGATACTATTCATAGTGTTGAAAATCTTGTTACTACATCTCCACCTTCTTTGACTATCTTAAAAATTGAATGTGAACTTCCCCCTTCTATTGTTGAAAAATTCAAGGAGGTTGAATGCTCCTCCAATGCATCTCATAATGTAAATATTGACATCAAGTGTGTGCCTTTGCCTCTAAATAATACCGGTGTTGAAAATCCCATCTCTTATTTGGATGATTCAAATTATTCTTCTCCTCGAGTATGCAATAAGAAAAATACATGTCTAATATCTCATCCTTTATTTCTTGAATGGAAAAATGAGAGTGTCAATAAACATCCTAAGGAAACACTTAAAAAACTTGCATTTTTTGGGGACACACAAAAAGTTCAAACTCTGCTTGATGTATCTCATTTAAAGGCTAAATCGTATAAATACAATAAACCCAAAATTAGCATTCCTTTATCCCTCCCTTTTTCGAGTACAAATGAAAGTGACAGTTTTACCCCCCCCCCCCACTCATGATATTACAAGAAGTGCCAAAATTCCCTTTTCCTCCCTCTTTTGCATTTTTGGCTAAAAAGGAGCAAATGTTCACAAGTGAAATTGTTTAAACAATTCCTATTGAAAGTAACTAAATTCCAAGTGAAGTAGCATCTTGTAATGGAAATGGTGTTATCCTTCATGATATACATCATGAAATACTTGCCTCTTTAACCATGGGTACTCCTTTAGCAAATATTGTAAACCCATGTGATGATTTTCCTCTCGAGAGTGATACAGATCCCATCATCCCTATGTTTCATGTGAATGGTACTTTACAGCCTCTAACACAAACTTTAACATCCCATCATGATATGTTATCTATTATGACCACCATGGGAGATTTGTAACAACAAGACAATACTCTTAAGTTACAAGTTTCTTTTCATGAGGCTCTTATTGAGGAGAATACATTTTCAGAACAACCTATTGCTCGACATGTGTTTGAATATCCTTGTCCACATAACTTTTTCATGCCTAGTTTCTCCTTATACTATGGTCAAGGGGATCTTGTTATTCATTTTCAACAATATATACATACCTTTGGACATTGGACCCAAAATGGAAGCTTGCTATTAAAAGCTTTCCATCACACTTAAACAAAAGGGGCTCTTGATTGGTTTTATAGCCTGCCAAATGGTTCCTTATAAACTTTAAAGAAGCTCAAGAATATGTACCTATCACATTCTCATCAATTTACCCTACCTAATTTACCATTGGAACATTTGCAAACATTAACCCAAAATGAGAATGAATCTCTACAGGACTATGTTATTCGATTTAAAGATGCTTTATATTCCTTCAATTTTGCACCCCTAGATTCAGAAGTATAATTTATATTTAGTAAGGGTATTCTCTCTCCACTTAGAGAGAGAGCATTGTAGAAGCCCTTTACTTCATTTGATACCTTATATTAGGATTTGCATAAATATGCATATGCTCTACCCAATACACAAACTTAGTGACCTAATTTTCAATCACCAACCAAGCATGCTAAGATTCATGTTTCAAGGGAACCTAAACAAATTATGAAGGATCATGAACCACTGCAAAAGTCTTCTATAGAACCACTAGTACCTACCAAAGCATCAATAGTTAAAGTATTGAACAAAGGAAAGGAACATGTTTTTCCAGTACCTCTCATAATTAAACCAAATATCACCATGAGACATTAGCCTCTTCAATTTTATTGGTACCAAGCTAAACCACATGATATATTATGAACTTTATTGGATAAATGATTGATCAGACTCCCTCATTTTGGGTATTTTTCCTTAGCTTCACATAACTCAGTATTATTTGCATGCCCAATAGAAGGAATATGCATGCTAGCATATCACATGATAAGTAACCTCACGTGCTCACCTGAGGCACATTAGAAGGACTGATCCCCATCAATTCTTACATGCGATAGCAGTTAGACAAATCTTAATTAGGCATTTGAGTTACTATGTTTAGTCATTATTACTATCAGCGTTAGTCTAGAGTTAGTCATTTGATAAATTTACACATTGTATATAAATAATATCATAAAGTAGATTTATCACTAATCAGATTCATCACACTAGGTTTATAGGATATTAGTTCCATTAATAAAATTAATAAGATTACATAGGTACATCATTTAGTACATACTCTCTAGCATTTTGCCTTAACAGTAACAACACAATTATATTCAACAACCATGACTGCTACAAAACAATTACTATAGCAACCTAACAACATCCCCTTTTAAACATAGCCAATGGGGTATTTATACATAAGCAAACCCCTTCCTTGGGTTGTAACATTAATACATAAAAGATCACAAGTCAATGACTATTTGAAAGAAAAAATTCATGGTGAGTTTTTATAATTAAGTCCCATTTGAATTAGGCCCAACAACCCCTATACACCCTCTTTATGCTAGATATTGATGTTCAATTTCATCTTATTTCACAAACTAGTGCTAGATTTACATTCTCATCAATCTCTATTGCTCTCATGAACTACTTTATAACTGCATCCTCTCCCTGCGCTCTTGTCCTAGTTTTGTGACTCTTTTGAGTCCTGCATCTTCTGCTCATTCTCTGCTTCATTATATTTCACAACTCTACCATCCATGCCTAGGTCTTTCATGTCATTATTTCTCTCTTCTATCTTGTATTCTTTCATGCCTAATCTTATTCCCTTATTCTTTTGCACTTATGGCTCTAAAATACTTATAATATAATTATTATAAAAATTGGGGTCCAATATCACCCTAAACTAAATTAATAGTTTGTCCTAGACTATGTGGTAGTTTCCTTAGTGGAAAAAAAATGCGAGATTCACCTCCTGAAATTTATGTTTGAGCTCCTCTCACTGGTCGAGGGCTATCTAAAGATTGGAAGTAATAACTTCCAATTCACCCTGTAATTTTTTTAACTCCTCGAGCTACTCGAAAAAGGTATCAACTTCAGTTGTCAAAGTGCCAAGCTAAGCACTCACAGTCTTGTGAGCATCTTCAAGGGCCCTAACCTCTACAAAAAATTGTCCTTATAGCGCTAATAAATGAGCATTTATTTGTTACTTATAAGATTTGATTTGTGCTTCCAAAAATTTACTTGGCCATGTCAAGTTGACAAAAACCCCATTGGTGATGGGAATGGTGGCACTCAATTTAGTCAGAAATTTGTAGCATACCTCCATGGCCTCAGAAAATTGATTAGTTACCTAAATTTTTGTTTATTGAGGATCCACTTGGTTTTTAAATTTAGTGAGCAAAAGCTCCATGATCATCTCCAACTTATTGATCACCACACTAGTAAGAGGAACTCCATCCACAAGTACTAGTTCGCTTCTCAAAATTATTTTGCAAAGGACCAATGTCCTAAGTTAAGCTACTTTTGCCACACTTAGTTGGTGCTTGAGTTATTCAATTTCCTTTTTAAACTTTCATAATGTTTCATGTTTCTCTTTATATGATCACATGACCTCCTGATGTTTGGTGTGGATCTAGCTCATGTCATGGTTGTTAAGAATGTTTTGCCTAGAAACCTTTGGGGTAAACTTGATAAGTGTCATACCTGCTTGGGTTGGAGAACAAATTATAGGACTTATCTAGAGCCTATCTAAAACACTTGTCACTTATGGGCTTATGTTAGTGCTCTCCCTTGGAAGTTCAAATCATTCTTCAACATGATACACTTTCATCTCAAAGGACATTTCACATCGAGTTTATTCCATGGACTCATGTTCAGGGAAAAAATTCCACAACTACAAACACCTGTTTGGTGTGTCTTATTAGAATGCGATGTGAATGGGAGGTTCATGATTTTGTTTTTGTTACTCTGCCTCCTACATCAGTTCCTTGCCCTTTTGGGGGCCACACTCTAAATCAATGATTTTGGGACTCTTCTCTCGTTAATCACTAGAACAAGTGCTAAGGTCCTCTCTACTGGGGACTTTCTCCATGTCTACCTATGATGTTGGAAAGGTCCACTTGTTGCTCAATCAATAGAAGTTCTTCATTACCTGCAATAATCTATTATTTATTCTGCTCATGGTGTTGTTCCTCTCTTGGCTTATGAGTAGGTTCCTTGACATGATGTGGTTTTCAAGATGCTTCACCTATGTTTAAAATTACCACTCGATGTGCTTCTTGTTTAGACTCTACATGAGTAGTAGGATGTATAGAGTCATCTTTATATTCTACCAGAAGCTCCTTGACTTTTGTTAGCAATAGGGTTTGCCTTTATCATTTGGGCTCCATTTTATTAACCAATCAAGATGCAGTGATGTCCTCTTGCTTTGTAGGCAACCCCTAGGTCCCTAGTGGTAGCGAAGCCTATTGTTGGCATTTTAGAATGACCCTAGGTTAGTCCTACACCCTATTAGAGATATCAACCTTAGGTGTTATCCTTTTATCTTTTGTTCACACCCTCACCTTTGTACTTGTTTTTGGTTGAGAGGGAAGTGGTTCTTTGTCCACCTTCTAGCCTCCTGATGATTTCTTCCATGGCCTAATCATATAAAATATGACCTAAATTTGCCCTTACATGACTATCCTATAGGGATTGAGGTCAATTTTTTTAGATTCACACATAGACACATAGGTGTACCTCCCTAGGTAAACACAAAGATTGCAAAGAGTATGGATCTCAATGTCAATCTTATCCACATCAATATTCATAGCGCACGCATCTAAAATGTGATTCATCAAGTCTATGAAGTATCTAACAGTGAAGGCATAGGGAAATTTAATCCACCCTAATAAATTATCTATGGTTACCATATAGATACATGTAAGGGAATAGTGTTGCTTCACAAAAAACTACGCATAGGATCCCATTTACGTAAGCAACTCTTTGGGTATGCACCATTCATTCCTAAATGGTTGTTTCATACCATCAAACTAACCCTTAATTTTGGATTTGTGTGAGGGTGTGATGGCATTGGGGCAAGTGAATTACTTGAACCGTTCGGTGGGGGACATATGTTTTGGTGGGTAAACCCACTTCAGTTCTTTTCTCAAGTTCTCTAGGATGTCAATCTCATCAAAAACTAGAAGTAGTAAAATTGTGCCCCAAGGAAACCTATGGTGGGAAGGTGATGTGCCTTCTCTACATCTTGTACAATATTTGCTAAAAAATATAGGGATTAATTGTACTTTGCTCCCTTGGCCATTTAGCTGGCCACATAGAGGTGTGTCGTGTCCACCTCCTTCCACCAATCCATGCCTCCCAACTTGGTCATGGACAAGTGCATAGCTACTAGATTTTATGGATCTTCCAAGCTAGTAACATACATAGCATGGTTTTGTTTATTATACTTTAGTGCCATCATTGTTATATCAATTAATGCCTGATCTTCCAAATTTACATTGAGATTGTCTCCAAAACAAAGTAACCTAGTTACTCTATGGATCCATTTAGGAGTGATCCTCATTTTTCACCCAACAAAGTAGAGCTAATATTCATGAACATGTGAGATTAAGAACCAAACTACCTCTTATGGTTTCCCAAAACATGGTAGGTTGAAGAGTTACAACACCCCCTATCTTTTAGCAAGTTATAGACTATGAGGTCATAGGTGAGACTTCCATTTCAGTTGTATCATCGATGGGGTTCCCTAAAGGTTGACATGTGGTAGACCAAATCTCTTGAATGAATACATCTTGAATCCTCTTCCTTAGACATAAAATGCTTTAGTTCCCTGCTTCATCCTCCTCTAATGGCTGACCTGTCACCTACAACCTATAACTTCCCTTTCATGCTTGTGTGGACATGTTTCTACTTTATTCTCCTTGAATGTTCATCACTTTTATCTATATATTATTTTTATAAATTAGAGTAGTGTGTTATCTCCTTCAATATCATTTATTTTTTGCCTATTTGAGCTTTGTAATTCTTCAAGTTTTCAATCGTAAAAATTGGAAATGAGAATCCTTATGGATTTTTATAGGATATCCTAATTTTTTTCATTAACTCCTCCATGCAACATTAATTTTCATGGCATGATCGTCTATCAGTTCAATCATTAATGCTCTAAATGACATGTCTTAATGTCCATTTGGCATGTTTGTCATTCATACAAATTTGTCATTAATAACATACATATCCCATCCTTCTTCCAAGAGTTGTTTCACCTTCTTCATAGTACATTTTAGCTATATAAAAATTCAAAATTTTCATTCTCATGGTGGGAACTATCTTTTCTTCTTTAACCCACTTTGTAACAATGTTTCTTTTATCATTTTCATTCTACTTACCTAGGTCATGCACCACCTCCTACGCACCTTACACAACCTCTTACATGCCTCCCTTATGCACCCCATCTTACATGCATTCATCATTTCATTCATGTGCCCCCTCAGCTTCCTTTATGCAATTCCTCTACTTAATTAGTATATCCATCCTTAAAATCCACCCCATATTAAAATGTGTGTGTGGCCCTCCACATCATATCATAGTGTAATTCATGTCAAGAAAGAAAAAAGAGTGATAAACTAAAAGAGTAACAAGTTTCAAACAATTTATATAAAGGCATGTAACCAATGTGATGCTTATTTGAAAACAAAATAAAATCCTAAACTAACCCATTTTTAAAAGACTTATTATTTGAAAAGGAGAATTACATAGAACGGTAGGGTTAGAGTCGACTACCATTGAAATGGCTTGGTAGGAATTGGCCATATAACCTCTTTAGTTTGTAAGTGAATTTTGTATAGATAGCATGAATAATAAATGGACCATCCTAGTGGATCTGGAGTTTACCTGAGTGGTGCACGAACCTAGAATCATACACCAGGACATGTATACTAGGATGAAAACTTTGGTTTTGATATGTTGATCATGTCAAGCTTTTTATTTCTACTTCTCAACTCCTTGACTCCAATGTGGGAGAAAACATGCTTCATCTAGCTGAAGTAGAGTGTCTAAGTGAACTTTTAGAGATTCTTCATCATTAATCAACCAATGCATGTAATACTCAAAGAAGGTATAAAGAACTCGACTGGTAAAACTACTTCAACACCAAAGACAAGATTAAAAGGAGTACTCTTGTTCAACCTTTTGTATGTGGTCTGATATGCCCATAAGACTATGTAAACTCAATCATCCCAATCAGTGAGACTAAAATTACAAAATTTGGTTAATGTATTACCTAGGATCTTGTTGAAGGATTCAATTGTACAATTAGTTTGAGGGTGGTATGATATGGTCTTATGGTACATAATCATGAACTCAACCAAAAGGATGCACATGGTCTCATTGAGTAAGTGAGTGCTACGATCACTTTTTAGGCTTAATGGACATCCATACCTAGTGATGATATTAACCCGTAGAAATCAGGTGATGGTTACAATAGTATAATCTCACATGGGTGGTGGTTTAGCCCAACATGTGAGATAATATATGGTATTAATAATGTAGTCTGTGTTAGTCCATCTTATGATAGGCTAAATGGGTCTAATAAAATCAATAGCCCATTTCTCAAATGGTTATCAAGCAAGGATTAGATGAAGATCCATAACATCTTGTTAGTTTAGTTTACCTACGTGCTAATAAATATCACATTATTACACATAAGCTTTGGCATATTTGAATAAGGTGGGCCATCGCAATCCCACTAGTAACACCTTGTGTTTTGTTGCATCACTAGCGTAATGTCCACCTAAAATACCCTCGTAGACCTCCTAAAGGACTTTCACATGCTCATGTTGTATTACACACCTTCATAATACTTTATCTTAGCCAAGTTTGTATAAGTCTTCAACAATAAATTAGAAAGGGGTAGTGCACACAGCCAATTACTTTTTCTCTTGGGTGCTAACATGATCTGGCACTAAGCCTATTATAAGAAAAGTTGTAGATTCCTCTAATTCCTCAGGGATGCACATGACTTGAAAGAGTTGTACATTAGGTAAATCATCCTCTATGGCACATGTTGGTTCACCAAATTAAACATGTGAGAGGTGATCTAGACCAAAATTAACTTTACCTCATTTTACGACCATATACTAGCAATTTTTTTGAAAAAAAACAATTTATCGATAGATGTGTCTATGCAATATGAGCTTATTTACCAAATACTTGAGCACTTCATGATCTGTATAAAAGATAAATAGGGTTGCCAACAAGTATTGTTGAAACTTTTGAAGTGCATAAACCATATATAAGGCCTCATGGTTGGTCCTGGAGTAGTTCCTTTCTACTGGTGTGAGTTTTTAGCTAGTAAAATAAATAGGATGATCAAGGTTTCCCTCAATAGGTTGTGTTAGGATAACACCTACTACCAAACTTGATGTGTTGATATGCACATGAAATGGTTGGTTCTAATTTAGGAACTAGATAATGGGTACATTAATCATTTTTTCCTTCAAGGTCTCAAACACTTACTGATGTTGAGCCATCCATAACAATATGCCATTATGTTTGAGTAGTTCTTCCAACAGTGCTATTATGTTATCATAACATTGAATGAACTTTTGATACTACCTTGTATAACCTAAAAAGGTGCGAACCTTGCATTGAGTGGTTGAAAGTAGGAGTTGGACAATAACCACAATCTTGGCTACGTCCACAAGTAGTCCATCCCAATAAATGATGTGCCCTAATAAGATCCTAAAAGGTGTGGCAAATATGCATATCTTAAGATTCAAATAAATTTGAAGTTAGTCACAATAATCAAACATGAGACGTAGGATATCACAGTGATCCCGTATTAGACCATACATGATTCAGTCATCTACATATACTTTAAGGAACTTGTGTATAAAATCCTTAAATGATTCTGCCATGATGCATGAGAACATTTTGGGTGCATTATTTAGTCCAAAGGCCATAACATTATATGTGAATGAACCCCATTCAGTCATAAAAGTGGTATTGGCCTCATCTTCCTCAATAATTTGGACTTGGTGATAGCCAAAAAATCCATCAGTGAAGGTGTAGATCTTGCACCCAACAACACCTTATAGAATTTCCTTGGCGAAAGTCATCAGGAAAGGGTCCATTACACATAAGGCATTAAGTAGTATAAAATCTATGAAAATTTGAACGTGACCATATTTCTTGATGCTGATCACCATTGGACTAATACATTCAGACTCATCAATGGAAGTAATAACTCCAATGCACAACATGATATTAATTTCCTCTTTAACCAGGTCACACAAATTTGGGTTCATTTGATATGGTCTTTTCTACACTGGTCGAGCAATCTCAACTAACTTGATGTGCATCTTGCCCAATGATGGATGCAGTGCCTTTAATTACATGTAGTTGTGTGTAAAAATGTCCTAGTATTCGTATAATAGTTCAAAGATTCTGGTTATCTCAACACTAGACTACTAATTTCCCACAAGGGCGAGTTTAGGTGCCTCGTCTATTCTAATGTTCTACTGAATCATTTGGAGTAGTGTGGAATATGGTTTCTACTCTGACTACATTATATATCTGACATCATGTGCCCCACACTTTTTATGTAGATTTAAGTGGTCAAGTGATGGTTTTGGTTGATCAAAATTGGTTCCCTCATCAACTTGTTATACGACCTTTTACTTGCCCTTTCAAATTTGTTCCCTACATATAGGTCTGGTTAAAAGTTAAGTTCTAATAAAACTAGTGAATGAGTATTGATTTCTTGAAGGATATCCAAATTATCCTAGGTGGTGTCATGTATGTGTTATATTTAGTCTTCAACTTGTGCTTGATCATCCAAAACTACCTGACATATCACTTGCATAGACAAATTCAATTCCATTCATGGATAAGAAAATGTTGAGATGGTAATAAGACCATTTTTGATGCACTACTAGGTATCCATGTCTATGCACATTTATTGGTGAATATACCATGCCCTAGCCTAGGCATGTAAGGTACCATATAATGCATGAACCCATAATAACTTTGCTAAAAATGTTTCATCAGTGCTCTAAAGGCTTTCAAAATGTGTTATATGTTTTTTTAGCTAAATAATACTATGTAACCAAGGTGGTGTGAATCTGGTTATCATGGTGGAAATGATTATGCATAGCTTCACATAATTGTTCCCTTGTATCTAATTGGTATTGATGAGTAGCCTACCATTAAGTAGTCGTCCCTTGAAATAGAAAGGTAGTTGCATAGAACCATTCATCCTCATTAACATAGTAATCCTTTAGTTATTATAAGTATTCTTAAACCTCCATCTGAACATGAAACCTAGGTGCCTAATCCAACTGTAAGGGTGGTCTAGTGATCAAATATCCACCAATGAGGTGAATAGTTTTGTGGCACCAAGTAAGTTTTAGATGGGGACTTAGGTGGATTTATAAAACACCATAGTTGCACTTTGATAGATCATATGCCTTGAGCCCATTGGTCACAAGCAACACTAGCAACACTAGCATTATTATAAATAGACTGCACATCTTCTTAGTGTAAGATGTCATCAGGATTAGGGTCCACATTTTCATTTCCTTGATAAGTGATGTTATAAATTGTGTTGACATCATAATTGACATCAATGGGCTCTATAAAGGAGGTCTTTGGTTGGTATTTAGGGGAATGACTACATGTTGAGTGTCATTCTCAAAGATAATATATCGTTTCTTGAAATACAAGCAAACATTGTTCATATAACACCAAGGTTGACCCAAAAGAGCTATAAAATCATTAGCTTCAGCAAGCTCAATTACCTCAAAATCACCCTTGAATGTGACACCCAAGATGTTGATAGTGACATCCTTAATAATGCCTATGGGAAGTGTGAGAGTCTTATCAGCCATGGAAAAAACATGTGGGGAGGGCTACAAAGTGGGGCTCCTCATTTTTCTCCAAGTACCTTTAGTTAAAACATTAACCTATGCACCAGTGTCTACTAGGATATCATGGATCATCCAACCATCAATATATGTATTAACAAGGACCTCTTTATCACATTCAAAATTTAGTTAAAGATGAGCCTCTTATCATCATGCATGGTTTAAATGATGATCTTACAAGGACTTAGTTGTTTTTTTGTCATAGCCAACTCTTCACGAGGGGTATGACATCTTCACTAAGGATTAACTTGCATAGTTTACCAAACTCATCATTCCCCACATTTGTGGGTATCATAACTTTTGGCATTTCAGTGTGCATGGTAGCATCCTTGTCCTTCAAGAACTCAATTTCACCCTGAATCTCCCACGCCAAGGCCATTATGTCATGCAACACTTCTTTTTATCATTGATCATCCATATAGTGTTATGCATGAGGTTCTTCATGTTGAACATTTTTGCCATGTGGATTTGAAATCAGTTGAGAATGAGTGCCACTCTATAAAGTGATGTTGACCTTGGGTCCAAATGGTGGAGTGGTAAGGCATAGTCTCCACTGAGTATTAGGAGTTTTGATAACATGTATCATCCCAAAACCCTTATCATTTCATTCTTTAGTGATGGAAACATACAATTCAAGACATTTTTCTATACAATGTTCATTTTTTTAAAAGGTTCAAGTTGGATAGATTGTGTAATCACATTGGTGGTGGTCTAAAGAATTCATTTATAATATGTCCTCGGTGGGAAATGACCACCTCCACATCCATTTCCATGCCATTGACCTCTAAAATATTGACCTCCACTAACCTCCTAGTTGTTAGTTATGTCAGTTTGGTGTGTAACATGTGTACATGCTTTATCAATCTCATTGATGACTCGACAATCATTGGTATCATGTTTATATGCATCACATATTTTATACTATAAAGACACTATAACTTGGGTGGAATGATGCAGTAAAGGAAAAATCCTTACATCATGATTTTCATTGCATATCTCATAGGACTAGTTTATTAAAACATGGACATTCCTTCATGGACAGTTGTTCATGTTATTGCCTTCCACTTTGCAGTCAATGCACCACAAGCCACTGCGGGTGTCATATCACATTATTATCTGTAAGCTTCTCCAAACGAGAATCCATCATAATGATATTATTATCCATAAAGAGGTTGATTCTTGTATCTATGCTTCCCATGACTTTGACACAGAGGGCAACTTCAAATGCATTAAGCGGTTCAATGAATGTCTTGTGAGATAAAGCTCATCAGAATAGAAGTAATAAACCTCCCACAAACCATTGAACATGTTGTGTCAGGTTAATATCAAAGGATGCCTTTAAAAGAAACATTTTCAAATGTGCATCATACATGTGCACACTCTTCATGAGCTCTTGCTTGATATATTTCATGGTATCAATACTTTTCTACTCAAATCCAGGGGTATCAAATTGTTGGAGAAAAGTAGCCTTTAACAATTCATAATTCACAAGCACTTATTGAGGGTCAAATTTGTGGTACCATTTATCTGTGCAATCCAATAAAGTAGTGGTGAACTAAGTGTACTTTTATTCTAAAGAAGTGATACCCCATGCTCTCCAAATGATTTCACATTTTTGAACGTGTTCTATCATATTTTTGACACCTTGATATTTAGGTAGATGAAGTGTCATCTCATATTAAATTATAGGTACATTGGGTGGTTGTAGTGGAGCTTATTGTGGCATTCCTCTAGTTATTCTTGAGCCATATGGGGGAGGTCTGATAATACCTCTAGCACTGGTACCTGATCCTCCTTCAATAAAACCACCACTAGTACTTCCTCATGTGCCTCCTATAACAACAAGTGCACCATAAATAATGGGCACTGAGGAAGGTTGATTAGATATGATTAGGCCTATAGTCTGCCCATTAATATTAGGTCAAACTGGAATGTATAAGGTGAGACATAAGGCACTATTTTAATATAAAATTAGAAACCAATGATAAATTTTTAACTTTATCTAACACTTTTAGAGAGTCCTATATGGTTTCAATTTCATATTCAAATTCAGAATTCGTGTTATCAAGATCCAAAATTCTAATAAGAATTCCATCAAAATAAAATGCATGAGTATACATTATGATGGGGGAATTGGATCTATTTATATTGGGTTTTGCTATCAATGTTTATCATGTTTATTCCATGCGTACTTATACCAGTAAAGGTCATAAATCCATGGTAAGGGAGTACTCGCCATGCCTTTTCCACCCTCCTATGGATTCTCACAACACTTCCAGTATCCTCCTATCTACCTTTGGGATCATTTCCTCTCATAGCCTTATGCCTGGATTCACCATACTTATGATTCCATATTTTGTATTGTTTGACTTCCATGTTGAACTACTAATCCCATATTAATGCATACCCTTCCATTTTCCCACCAATTGTGTTGCTCATGCGTGAGAGAGTTTATTCATCCATGTGTAAATTCTAAAGCCTAGAATCAACCATAAGATTCTTAATATATAAATAAAATTTCTTGATTTACCTCCTACTTGTTTCCCTCATAAAGTTGAAGTGTGCTTCTTTTGAACAAGAATACGTAGAGACCGCATATTCTAGAATATAATTATTGTTGAAAAAAATTGCCACCATTTATCAAGGTTGTTTATGCACAGGTTTTATAAAGAATCCATTCACAGAATGAAGATTCAATAATCCCTCTAAATATATCCTACATCCTTCATTAATCTTAAACCATGCTTAGGAATAGCTCACAGGTCCAAATTTTGGCAAAAAATTCTTCTATTCCTTTAGCAAGCTAGTTATAAGCTAGTAAAGGCAATTTTCAAATGTTCAATTCATTAAGGAGAAGAATACTTGGTTAGAATGGTATTAGGTTAATATAGGTGACCATATTACCTAAATATTAGATGCATTTTTTTATGTTAAATGAGATTAAATTTATGAACAATCATTAAGAACGAAAGGTGCTCTAAAACTCCAGTAGTTCAGTTTCAGGCAATGTGATTGCATTTTTGAGTTATTTATTAAAAATTAAAAGTTGTGTGAGATATTATTTGGCATAAATAACATTAATATACCTTCCTAAATTAAAATTTAAATGCAAATAATGGACAAATTTAAAGTTATAGGTTGTAGGGTATTAAGCATGCAACAGAGATAGTCAGAAAAGGCATTTTTGAGATGTTTAAGAGATTTTTTGAGCGTATCCAATAGTTGGAATGATTATATGGATATTAAAAGTCATAATTAAAAAATAATTAGGTATTTATGCCTCATAAAACTCAATAAAACACCAAAACTCAGACCCACAGGCATTCAAAATTGAGATTGTGCAAGCTAGGAATAACTAAAAAATACATATTTTGAGTTTTACATGATTAAATATCTTTAAATTTGACATGGATGTCATTTTTAATGTAATTTAATATTACAAGTAGTTTCATGTCCTTACTATGCTTTAGGAGAGATAAAATTGTAAAACACAGGGCTACACGATCAAGGAAATAAGGGTTTTTGACCAGTTTGCTCATAAACAGAGTTATAAATGGGTGTTTAAGATCCAACCAAGGGATTAAGATGATTTTATAGGATTTATAATTTATTAATAGGTTTTAATATACTCTTATACAATGAAAACCAATTAAAAATAGGTTCATATCATTGAAATACATCTCCAGGTGACCTTGTGAGCAGCAAGCAGGCACTTTTTTATGAATTTTTGTTTGAGAGTTTGGTGAAGTTTTTTTGATATTTAATTTTTTTTTAAAGTATGAACCATTTATACCTATCCTATGAGCATATAATGAGTGTCTGGTGAGGCCTATAACTCATTTTAGAGCCCCAAATCCAAAATCATGATTTCTTAAGGCTTAGAGAACATAAGAGAGCATTTATTGAAGTTGTATGTTGAAATTTGGAGCTAAAATTTTGTTTGAATGTTTATGACACCATTTTAGTGTTGTTAAAATCCTATTTATACTATTTATATATCAAAATAATAAAAATTCATCAAGTTCTAGGTTCTCATGGTGCATTTAACAAGTTTGCCAAGTTGGAGAAGATGAGTATATCCAAGAAAGACCAGTATGGAGAGTTGAGATTGTACATAATCAAATAAAATATCAGAAAGGATATTTCATGAAGATAAATACAAATTAAACATCCAATATCTCTCTTTCTACGCCACTTTGGAGGAAGAAGACAATCTATAGGCTAAATTAGTGCATTGAAATCTTCAACAACCTTGACAAGTCAAACACATGTTATTTACTATTTGGAGATCAAGAAGAGGTTAAGTTTATGTTTTCAAAATAGTCTCAAGGTTGGAAGAAGCGTTAAAAAAATCAGCATGCAATCTCTCTCTTCTACTATGCCACCTTGGAGCTAATTTTAGAAAAATTCAAGCCAAACAAGAAGAATCCTTCAATAAGCCCTATAAAGGTGGAGAAGGAACATGCAAGATTGGAGGACTTCAGTTAAAAACTTGATCAAGTAATCAGCCCTATTTTCATGGAGGAGAATCTTTCAAAAAATAACATGCAATCTCTTTTTATCTCTTATACTCCACTTTGGAGCTATTTGAGGAAATTGAGAGAGAGAAACATGCATGCAAGGTACAAGGAAGATAACTAAGGTCAAAATCTAAGATGCAATGAAGATAATTGAAGTCACTCACTAGATAGATGAAGAGTCTCAATAATAATGAATAATATATTCAAAAAGATTTAAGTGAAGATCAAAAGGAGTTAAGTGAAGATGATCAAGATCTCTTCAAGATTGAAGACCATCAAAGTATGCATGATAAACTTTGAATTTTTCAAAACATTCAAACATGTTGATCTCTCTCTCAACCATATTATGTAGGAATGTGGTTAAGTTTAAGGTTGAGTTGTAGTTGAGTTGAAGTTTGAGTTGAAGGAAGAGTGAAGGATGACTAAGATGATGACTCATCCCTAGTTTGGGGTTGCCTTATCTCCTATCTCCTTCATTCCTTTTCAATATGTATGTTCATTTTTTAGAGAAGATAATTAGATAATGTTTTTATATACAAAGAAAATCTATCAAAATTTGCACTACATCACCTTTGAAGCAATAAGAAGTTGATTTTTCCCTCTATTTTCATATTGTTCATGAAGTGTGTGCCTAATATTCATTGATGTAATTTAGTGAATGATTGATTTTCATATGTTTATGTTTGAGTTTTTCACCTTTATGAAGCATATAAGAACTCCTTTAGGTCATATCAAGTGTCTAAGTCTGATTTCTACCGAATTTGGAAGTGAATTCAACCAATGTTCATTCCTTCCATGCTAGTGTGAGTGTTTGTCAAGACCTCTGTATGAAATACTGATGTAAGAGTCATTGTATGAAGATAAAGTGAAAGTGTGCAAGTTATTTATCTTCCAAAGTGTGTCAATTATAGGTATAAATAACCTTAACATTTGTGCATCACCCCAAAAAATTTAGCTTTCATGCCCAATTCCAGCTTGAGTATTGTTCCTTTTACCCTTTTCCTAGTCAAGAAATCACCAAATTCGAGAGTTTAGAGAGAAGGAGAGTGTACCAAAGGGAAACAGTCCTTCATCTATAGATTATCTTTAATATTAGTACACCCATGCCTTTGAGAGTTTCTATTGTGTCAACCTAAGTGATAACAAACACACATTCTTGCAAGGGTTCACTTTTGAGAGATAACAATTTCTAGCATGCCTGGTGGGATCATTGCTCAAAATATTGATAAAGATTATGGTTTTATCAATTTGTATCAAAGAAATTATTAAATTACTTGGCATATGGTGAATCCAAATTATATACAGTCGGTTTAAACATTCTAAGTACCTAAAGAGTATTAATTGGTATGTATATAAGTCCTCTATTTTGTGAAAATGCATCTTTTGTACCTTGATATCCTTCATATCAAGATGAAAATATTTATGTATTCACCTCAAGTATCCCTAAACAACATTATATTAGTACTATCATGATATTTACCCCCTCCCACCCCTGTTCATGTTTCCAATTAGCCTTGGCAAAGTCATGTTTTTTCCAATCAACTTGAAAAAAGTGTGCAAGAGCTAAGACTTGATTTTGAGAGGTAATGTACGGAGAGTGATAGGGAAGGGGAATCCAATAGGCATCAATAAGAACTTGCATATCATGCCTATATACATCAAACCAAGATATATTCATTAAAGAGATATAATAAGACTACAATAGAACAAATGAAGTAGCTACCCATGAGAGTACAAAAAATTGAGTCCAAAATCCCAAGTTGGAAGCAAAAATAACCCCTTGAACCCTCAAGAGAGTCTAATTTAATCAAGATTCCAAGTTTTATAACTCCTAATCCTATGAAAGAGCCTATGCTCGTGCATACTTTCCCCATTCTTCCTCATGTCCCTCAAGCTCCTCAATCAATAAATATTCTAATTTTCTTGAGCTCCTCATCTAGTCCTCGAGTTGAAATTGTCCATGAAAATCAAGGCATATAAAAATGTGAGAGGTTGATTGTTGAGTGGAAAGAGAAGAATGAAGCATCTCTAACACAAATTTGTTACCCTCCTTTTAAAGAATTCTTGAATGAAACTACTACTTCCAAATCTCAAAGTCTTCTTAATGCCTCTTTAACCACAAAGTCCATTAAAGAGTATCCCATAATGCCCTATATTACTATGCCATGAAATGGAACCTCTTGCCCTCCCACCATCTCCCTTTTTTAAGGAGGACCTATTGTATGGAAGGCAAAATAAGAACATCTAGGTGAAGAGGAGAATTTATCAAAAGAGGGTGATCAAGAGTTGTGTTGGTCAAATGAGCTTTAATTTGGCATAGAAGAAGATCATGTTACAATCCTTGAAGAGAAAAATCAAATTGAAACTGTAAAGTGAACCTCAATAAACCTATCATGAAGCTATTCGAGATGATATGGTAACAACTAGTGAGATTACAATAGTGGTTTCACAAGGTAACAAACCCAGACATGAGTTAAGTAAAAATACAAAAGAAGATGTAGTGATTATTAGTCAATCTCAAGAAGTTGCAAGTGAGGATAAAAAAAGTTTTGATGACTTATGGTAGTAGTACCTCAAGTTTATTCAAGACTTTGAGAATATTTGTATGACTACATCTCCTTGTGAAGACATCGACAAAGTGGTTGTGAAGGTTTGAAAACATGCTCAAGAGGATGGTGATCAAAGCATATTTCAAGAAGATCTTAATGAATATAGGAGGTAGTATTTGGAGCTTTTAGAAGAGCTTGAACAACTTGCAATAGTTGACAGTCAAGATGACATATCTCAAGATGTCATAAAAGGTCACGAACAATGTTCTAGTGAGCCATTAGAGGCTAAAGTTATAGTTATTCCTATGAATTAGAATGTGGTTACATTTTAGAGCTTTATTAATTTTGAAGAGAAACATAAGGTGATCATTAAATTACAAGAAGTGTTTATCTATATTGGAGATATGTTGGCTTCAATTGATTCACTTGGAGATAAGCTAGAGAGGTTGACAAGCAGGAAAAGAGATAATCTAATCAGAATGGTACACAAATAATAACATGTTTCATATATTTGTCATCCACATGGACAAGACCTAAGATTTTTTTGCTTTGATCCAGGTGGATTTTGACTATTGTATATAGTATTGTTATATGTTCACTTTCTTTCAAGTGTTATGCACATTTTCAGTCGGTAGTTGTTTTAGTCTTTAATTCCATAAGTGTTTAAGCATAGGTTTGTTATTTCTAAAGAAGGAATTTTCAATTTCATATTTGGTGATGTTTTCATAACTCCATATGCCAATGGAAAAGGCTACTAGTCTTGAGTGTTTGGCAGGCAAACATCCCAGTAGTGTCACCAAAAATGTTGACATATTTTGCCACCATTGGTCAAGGTTGCTTATGTGTAAGTTTCAATAAAAATCTATTCATGGAGTGAAGATTCAATAAGCTCTATAATAACATCCTAAAAAATTCATCAAGCCTAAACCATGCTCAGGTATAACTCATAGGTCCAAATTTTGGTAGAAGTTTCTTTTATTCCTCTAGCAAGCTAGTTGTAAGCTAGTAGGGGCAATTTTCAAATGTCTAGTTCATGAAGGATAAGAAAATATGGTTATAAAGGTATTAGGAGAATATATCATCCCATATGATCTCAATATTCCATGCATTGGTGTTAGGTTATAGGCGCTTAACTTTATGAGCAATCGTTAAGAAGAAAGGTGCTCTAAAACCCTTCTAAAACCCAAATAGTTCAGTTTTAGGCAACGTGATTGCATTTTTGAGTTATTGGTTGAAAATAAAAAGTTGTGTGAGATATTATGTGGATTAAATAACCTTAATATACCTTACTCAATCAAAATTTCAATTCAAATAATGTATAAAGGTACAGGTTATAGGGTATCAAGCATGCAAGAGAGATAGTCAGAAACACCATTTTTTTAGAGGTTCAAGAGATTGTTTGAGCATATAAAATGGTTTTAATGATTATATTGGATATTAAAATTCTTAATTGAAAAATAAATAGGTCTTTATTCCTCATAAAACTCAATAAAATGCCAAAACATAGACCTATAGGCATTCAAAAATAAGACTACATAAGCTAGGAAGTACTAAAAAAGCATATTTTGAGTTTTACTAAATGAAATATCTTGAAATTTGACATGAAAGTATATTTTTATGTCATTTAATGTTTAAAATTTGTTTAATGTCTTTACTATACTTGAGGAGAGAGAAAATGGTAAAATACAAGTTTGCACCATGAAGGAAATCATGGTTTTTGACCAATTTGCTCATAAACAGAGTTAAAAATGAGTGTTTCAGATCCATCCAAGGGAAGAAAGTGATTTTATAGGATGTATAATTTATATAAAGGTATTGATACATGATTATACAATTAAAACCAAATCAAAATAGGCTCAGATAATTGAAAAATATCTCCAAGTGGCCCTATGGACAACAAGCAGACATTTTTTATGAATTTTTGTATAAGAGTTTTTGAGATTTTAAATATTTTCAAAGTATTGTCCATTTATAAATATCCAATTATAATATTATAATTTTTTGGTGAGGCATAGAACTTATTTTAGACCCCAAATTCAAATCAGGATTTCTTGAGGCCTAAAGAGCACAAAAGAGCAATTTTTGAAGTTGTATGTGGAGTTTAGAGATAAAAATTTGTTTAAAGGTTTTTTCCACCATGATGATGATGTTATAATAATATTTATACTCATTATATATTCAAATAATGGAAACTCATCAAGTTTTAGGTTCTCATCGTGCATTTAACAAGCTCGCTAAGTTAGAGAAGATAAGCATATCCAAGAAGGACCAATATGGAGAGTTGTGATTGTGCATCATAAAATGCACTTTAAAAAAGATATTTCATGAATATCAAGACAAATTAAATATCCAATCTATCTCATTCTATGCCACCTTGGAGGAAGAATGCAATGCATGGGCCAAATCAATGCATTGAAATCTTCAACAACCTTCCCAAGTCAAACACACGTGTTGTTTACTATTTGAAAATCAATAAGAGGTTAAGTTTTTGTTTTCAAAATGGAATTCAGGTTGGAAGAAGAGTTCAAAAACATCAACATGCAGTCTCTCTCTCCCATTATTCCACCTTGGAGCTAATTTTAGAAAAAATTGAGTCAAACAAGAAGAAGCCTTCAATCAGCCCTATAAAGTTGGAGAAGGAACATGCAAGAATGGAGGAGTTAAATTAAATACTCGATCAAGTAATCAACCTTAATTTAATAGAGTATAATCCTTCAAAAAACAACATGTAATCTCTCTATCTTTTACGCCACCTTGGAGCTATTTGAGGAGGTTGAGAGAGACAAACATGCATGAAAGATATAGGGAAGATAACTGAGGTCAAACTCCAAGATGCAATGAAGATAATTGAAAACACTCACTAGATAGATGATTAGTATTGAGGAGATTAAATAAGACATTCAAAAAGATTTAAGTGAAAATCAAAAGGCGTTAAGTGAATATGATTGAGATCTCTTCAAGATTGAAGACCATCAAAGCATGCATGAGAACCTTTGAATTTTTCAAATCAAACTTGTTGATCTCTCTCCTACACCATATTCTAAGAAAATAATGTTTAAAATCTAGATGAAATACATAGAAATATGGTTTATTTATGGTTGATTTGAAGGAAGAGTGAAGGATGAATAGGATGACAACTCATCCCTAGTTTGGGGTTGCCTTGTCTCCTCTTTCCTTCATTTATTTTCAATATGTATGTTCATTTTTTAGAGAAGATCATCAGATCATGCTTTTGGCTATAGATAAACTCTACCAAAATTTGTACATCACCTTTGAAGCAATAAAAAGCTATTTTTTCATCCATTTTTAGGTTATTCATGAAGTGTGTGCCTAATATTCATTGATGTAACTTAGTGAATGACTAATTTTATTATATTTATGTCTGGATTTTTTACCTTTATGTAACATATAAAAAATCTTTCAAGTCATATAAAGTGTCTAAGTTTGATTTCTACCTAATTTTAAAGTGAATTCAACCAATGTTCATTCCTTCCATGCTAGTGTGAATGTTTGTCAAGACCTCTGTATGAAATACTAATGAAAGAGTCATTGTATGAAGATGAATTGAATGTGTGAAAGTTCTTTAGCTTCCCAAGTGTGTCAAGTATAAACATATCTGAATTAACATTTGTGCATCACCCTAAATTTTTTATTTTTCACGTCTAATTTCAGCTTGAATATTGTTCATTTTACCCTTTTCATAGTCAAGAAATCACCAAATTAGAGAGTTTAGAAATAAGTAGGCAAGTGTACCAAAGGAAACAACCCTTCATCTGGAGATTCTCTATAATAAAGGCCACCCACGAATTGGAGAGTTTTCATTGTGTCAATATAAGCGAGAAGAAGTGCACATTCTTACAAGGGTGCACTTATGAGTGATAACAACTATTAAGCGTTCCCTTCCACCAGAGTCCTATTGATCGTGTCCAAGCAGTTTCCAACTTAGCTAAGGCTGTCTAACATTCTATTGACCATACATCCTTTTGTCTATAATTCCTTGAATAGTGTTGTACATACATTAAAATCTAAACATGTAAGTGAACATGTAATTCTACAAAAAATGTTTCATACAATAAATCATATAGGTGTTGGTCTACCCATGTGTGTGTAGAAACTCCTAGTTTAAGATACTAGAGAGTAAAGTTATCTTCTACAATAACAACACAACACTTGATATTTTCAAAAGATAGTTGCTCGAGATTTTTTATACCATAGTGGTAACAAGTGTAACAAGTCTCGATAATGGAAGTAAAATATTGGGTCTTTTTCCTTAGCTTTGCTTAACTAAGTATTAGTTGTGTGCCCAATATAAGGAATATGCCAACGAGCTTGCACACTAGCATATCACATGAGGGGTAACCTCGCACGCTCACCTAAAGCACGTAGTAGGGAGATTCTACCACACCATGGTTGTTAGATAAATCTTACTTAAACACTTTAGTTACTATGTTTAATCGTTATTACTATCAACATTAGTCTAGAGTCAGCCTTTGATGAATTTACACATTGTATATAAATAGTACCATAAATAAAATTTATCACCAAATAAATTCATCACACCGAGGTTCATATAATATTAGTTCTATTAATCAAATTGATAAGATTACATAGGTACATCATTCAGTACATGCACTCTTAAATTTTTGCCTTAACAATAACACAATTGTATTGAAAAACCATGCTACTACAAAATAACTAATGCAACAACCTAAAAACATCTCATTATAAACACAACTAATGGGGTATTTATACATAAATGAAACCCTTCCTTGGATTGCAACATTAATACATAAAAGATGATAAGCCAATGATTGTTTCAAAGAAAGAAGTCATGGTGAGTCATTACAATTAAATCCCTTTTGAATCAAGCCTAAAAACCCCTATATACCCTCTCTATGCTAGATATTTATGTTTCTGTTCCTATTTTTTCACATATAGGTGCTATATTTGTGCTCTCATTAATCTATGTTGTTCCTATGAACAACTTTGTAACCACCTCCACTCCTTTTGCTCTTGTCCTAGTCTTGCATCTTCTACTCATTCTCTGATTCTTTGTCTTTTGCAACTCACCATTATGCACATAGGCCTTCCATTCTATTCCCTTGTATTTCTCTATTTTGTGATGTGGTCCTATGCATTTGCTCTTGTGCCCTTGTTCTTTCACACTTATGCCTCCAAAACACTTAGAATATAATTATTACAAAATTTGGGGTCCAACACCTCCTAATTCACATTACCCACCTCGTATATTTGAGAAGGTAAAAGGACAACACTTTTGCACTTATCATGGTATTAATGGGCATCGAGATAATGTGTGTCTTGCCCTTGAGAAAAAGCTTACATAGTTAGCAGATCAGGGAATTCTTGCATTTAAAAAAGAGGTATTCATAACTCATTCACATACTTCTTATAGAGGTATATATAATAGGGTTGAGCCATCCCATGCTAATTATTCTAAAGAAAATGTGGTCCATCGACCTTTGTAGAGGAGGTCTACTAGTGGAAGTCATTCTCCTAGTGTGCTCTCTACCAAGACTAATCGCTCCCACATTGATTCTACCAAGGAACCATTGGTTGATCATGTCTTGGATCGAGGCATGCATGGAGGGGATGTACATACAAAACAAAATTGGGTTCTAAATAGATACCTATAGATTCACCGATTACACCTACAATTCCAACATAATTAGATATAGAAGCAAAATCAATAATTACTTTACCACATGATCATTATAGTAAAGTATTATTATTTCTTACAATGTTCCATTGCATATGATGAGTACTTTTTTGAATCAAATCATACAATTAGTTTATTTAATTGAAATATTTTTAATACCCTTTACCATATCCACAACATACAACATGAAAGTCAAATACAATTAACAAATCATGTAATGATCAACAGAGAATAAAATTGTGCAAATATATTAGATACCAAATCAAATCCATGTGAACAATGTCATATACATATAAATTGATGAAAATGTTTTATAAATAAATGTATCAATCATAAATAGGGGCATATCCCCCAGGGTATACTCCTCATCACTATTGACATCCATAAATCCAACACCTCTAGAGGTAGATGCACCAAGATCAAATTGTGGGCCCCGTACATGTGTAAGCATGCATACTTTCTCTATGAAAGCACCTCGTTGTTGCACTTTCTCCTCATGCTCTCATCTCAAATAATCATATCACTCAATAAGTGTCTGCATGATCTTGGTGTAACTCTACTTTGGGATCTCTTGTCTATCTAGCTTTGTGCATAACTCCTCACACTTTGTAGTTATCATATGGTATACCACCACAACTCCCATAACCAAAACAAATAATGGTGTATATGCACCAACAATATCAACAACTCTTTATATAAAGTTATCTCTGACTATGTCCATCAACACACTATGAGTAAGGCTTGAATCGCCCGATCTACCATGCTTGACCACTTTTGGTTACCTACACACATTTTAGATAATACACCAGTTAACAACGTATATAAAATAAAATACTTTTATAGCAAACTCAATCATAAACACTCAAAACTAAGATTCTCAAATGTGACTCTAATGGATGCCTCATCAACCAGTGTTGGTCCTGCTAGAGCATCATCTCCTCTATCACCACTTATCTCTCCACCACCACCCTATGTTGTAAGAATGGCTCCTAGAGCTGTAAATACAATAAGGAACAACAGAGGCCATCGAGTCATGGACCACCACTACACATACCCATCAATATAACCTGCATCATCTCTTACTACCAGGGGAACCATAGTGTCTTGTTTATCACCTGTGTGTGGGGCTAAATCTAGAGTAGTGGGTATTGGCCTATCATGTGGCATGTGCCCACTCCATACTATGATGCCACAAATATGGTGTTGAGGGCACATCCTACTCAATCTGAAAATGTCATGTCACTCGATCACACTATTATAATTCATACATTATAAGAAATCAATCAATCAACCACATACTAAGATAAACTCTTTGTAACTCATGACCATCCTCAGGCCACTCGGTAATAGTCTTATAAAGACACCACACAATATGATCAAGAGCGGACCTATCCAACACAGTTCAGTATTCCATCATGGTATGAAGTCTACCATGAAGAAATACCCCAAAACTCAACAAACACCCATGGGTGGGCCCATCCAAGAAGGGGACTACCAATCGACCGCATTATTACATATTCTCATATGCCCAAACATGTAACAAGGTCATCATGTCAATACCGCCACCATAGCTCTCTGGTGTAAACCTATACAGATCTGTGTACAAATGGGATAATATAGTGTGAGTCCAAGAGTATATAGTACTATCCAACTCAATATGATGAACCACCTGGTACATACGATAAGAAATCCCAACTGTCCCATCCTCTATAGTTACAAATGATGCAGTAGTATACAAATAAACTTAAGTAATCATGAAACATCACCACTGATAATGTTATTAAGTTGAATCATACTACTTGGCTCTGCCCCATAATCCTTCTAACTAGTAAAATATACATGCGACTACTGAATGTAGTTATGACTACCATCACTGACAAACGACACCTTCTCACTCCTAATTAGAAACTAAAATATATGATATAAATCCTATAGGCTAATGTTTATCTCACTAATAAGGAACATAATGCACAAGTATCTGGGTTCCACCTCTCTGCAAGAGCAGTAAGGAGGTGGATGTCATACAAGATCTTTCCCAAACAGGCCACATGTCCCAATCCTCCCTGATCAATGATAGCCCAATCAACTACATCTAAACCCAGCTCCACTAAAGTCAAATAGTGTTAACTGTGCCAGAACTCTAAATATGTACATTCTTCTGCAACCAATAAAATAAAAAAAACTCATCAATGATCACATTTTGTTATAAAAAAATATATATCTCAATAAACTAAGCATAAAATACAAAGATGCTCGCATCTAATGATAACATCTACATCAAACACATACATTGGATGGTAATATCTGCCAATGGATGATTGCATCACCATCCTAATGCAAGAATTTGATATCCTATGAAAATGCTGAAAAATAGGCTCAAAATACAAATTTTCAAAACATTCAAATTATCAATAAATTACAAAACTACTTACCAATTTAGAAAAGTCCTAGTTGGTGAAGGCACTATGAAGCATATCAAATCACAAAGGACAAGGATCTATCCCACATGGTATTGTTTTATCTAGGCTCAGAGCTTAAAATTCACAAATGTTTAAATTGACAATGATTTCAAAATTATATTCCAACCCACATAATATACCACTTTGACACAACTTCAAATGACCATATCTTGAGCCCCGATTATCCAAATTCAAAACTATAAGTTACATTGGGATATAGACAATGAGCCCTTACAAATCATAACAAATTTGTAAATTTTCTATCATTACAAAAAATCACTCAAAATTTTGTTACATGGACATCCAATGACATTTTAGATACTACTAAAAACAATATTACAAATTCTTGGCTACAACATTACCAAAATATTACCAAGTCAAACGTTATCAAGTAAATTCTTCATTATTCCTTTTACGAGGAGACCACCAACAAGCACTATACTTTGTTTTCCTAAAAGGGGGGCATCTTAGTAGGGGCATGTTTACAAACCTGTTCTACATAATCAAAACACACTTGGCATAGTTCTTAGATATAATGAGGGCATGTTTTGGAGTCATGTTCTCCATGTTTATTCAATATGTGTTACTTATATCAACTTTAAAATTCAATGGGGGCATGTCATATGGATGTGGCTTCCACACATTTACAGTTTTTGGATTACAGTGGTGGCATGCTTAGGAAGCATGTTCTCCACATCTATTCAATATTTAATATCTCTAGTTTACAATGGGGGCATGTTTTACAAATCATGTCCTCCACACTGGTACTTATTCTAGTTTAAAATTCCTTTATACATAGTGGAGCATGCTTTGGAAGCATGTTCTCCACACTTATATAAAATTTTGAATTGGCAAAACACACACAGTATATGAACTAGAATCATAGTTATGGCAAAATCCTATACATTTGTACCATTTATTATACACAATTCTAGCATGAGACATATCTGAGATGCATATGCTATGCAACATGTGTTGAATATTACAAAAATCCAAATTAGCTTCAAAACTCCAAAACTTCTATATACTGATATCGATACCCCGATTGAGCATTTATGGATTGTATTGAGCCTTACCCATCTATAGTGGTTGGTTTTTGCTTTTGGTGTGATTAGAAGGATTAAATCATCCAGTCTCATCAATTTTTTTATGCAAATTTGTATACATATACATATATTTTGCACTTGAGATGTGCTCATTGAGAAGCGATACTTTTGATGGCTAAAGCACTACTCTTCCTATTCTGGGCTGGGGGCATGATCACCTCCCAACTCTCATTACTCCATGTAGAACATTGCCATAGTGTAACACAATTTTACCACTTGTAGACTCACTCATTTTCCTGGCTAGAAGATGGATGAGATTATAAGTTCCCCTATGTACTTCTCTAGTTTCCAACACTTCAGAACCAATTTCTACATGACACATCTACAGGTGTACTCTATCTATGCTCTTTATTTATGCTAATTTTTAATGTTATTTACATACATATTATATATGTTGATTTATCTTTTTTGGCATATTCTTGGTTACAGGTAATGTTCAAGGAATGAAATACTGAAGTCACATCTTGAGCAAAGACAAGGTGTGTTGTCCACATCACGGTATGCATTTTATTTTCCTTTAAACTGGTAATTCCCATTTTTCTTGCATTACTAAATTAAATGGGGGAAAATGTAGACACCCATTTTGTACAAGTACACATATTACTATTCTTCTTGTATGTATATACCTCTTTACTAAGAATTAGACATCTAATGACATGATCTCTCATGGACCTCTTTAGTTCCATCTTATTTCACTTGATTTATTTGCCCATTAAGCATGTGTGTTATGTTTGTTTATCCTCATCCAATGTATAACACAGACCCTTACTTGTTGTGCTTATTTTTTGAATGTTTTTATCCCTTAGACACTAGTGTCGACATTAGTGTCCAATCTTGACGTAGCTGTCTAGTCTTATCTTTTTATATTTTTGTCATATTTTTTGCATTGTGACCATTTTGTTAGCCCTCTTTGCCTAAATTATGGTGTGATTTTCATGCATCATTAAGTTATAATTCAAAGTCAAACGATTCCTATATATACAAAGGTTATGGTCTAATTAACACACCTTCCAATTTGATAAGGCAATTCTATAATAAGAAAGTATTGTCTATTTCAAGCTATCAAATTGCACTACAACATTGTTTTAAATATCTGAAGCATTCAAAAGGTCAAATATACTATTTCATTGCTTGTACCAAGGGTTACTAGGAGAAAGATCATACAATCGTACTATTATAATTCCACACACATGCATATGTTTGAGAACTACATGTGAGTCTGAGGCCCTTTTATGAGTATTGGCTATGTAGGCAACACTTAGCAAAAATAAGGTTGTTAGGGATAGCTTGACTTACGTTACTAACCCCTTTTTACTATGTTACAATAGGTAAGAGATAGGGTTACTTATTATCTAGATCTAACACATAGGTGAGCATAAGCTGAGACACATAAAGATTACACATGGGGCAGTGCATGTTTGATCCAATTTTGAGGTTGCTCTTATGTATATCTCTCACTGGACACTAGCATTAGGTATAAACATAAGCATCAAAATTAATATCCTAGATCAATTCAACTATTCGAAGGTCAAAAATAGTTAAAACACATTATGAATGAGATCCATAATTTTAACACAACCTTGTGATGACTCTTGACTACTGCCATAATCGAGAGTAGAACATTAAATAAGATACACTCTATTTGTCCCTTAGTTACTTTATACTTACTTTATTTATTGCACATATTATATTAGACAAATATGTATTATTGAATTCCTTTTTGTTGATATATTTTATTCATATGCATAGGTTATTGGTGATTGTATTTGGATCAAACCCTAGCTCTTCACCTTAGGTCTTAGTACCTTGCCAAAATAGGTTATGAGGCTCACAATTTCAAGCTAACCTCGAGGATTCCTCTATCAGTGAGCATTTTATACATAGCCAATACTCTAAGGAGGGCCTTAGACACATGCAATTATCCCCTGGGTGTTGGCTTGTATGTGCATAAGGGTACAATATACTATATGCAAGGGCATGCAATGATCTAGCTTGTAACTTGACAAATACTTATCATGGGATCTTCTTTTAATGCTTCAAACCTATAATATGATTGATATGAAAATAGGGAAGAATAGATAATAGAACTCAATTGTGCAATCGATTGAGTGAGCTTCAATAGGTGTTTGCTTGGTATTTACTAGATGGGTAATGAGTAGGCTTAGATTTGTATTTATACCACACCTTTTGTAAATATCTCACGATATGCTTAAATAGAACAAATGGGCTAACCCATATGATTTGAAATATTTGCAAATTAGATGAATTTTGAGGACTGGACAATTGATAAGAATCTGGATAAAGTGTCCCTATATGAGATGTAAGTGTTTGGAAGGCTAAGAAGCTACTAAGGATCTAAAATTTATACTGAATGACATATATCATGTGTTAGGATTCTTGTATAGTGAAAGTGATATGGGTCATAAAAAATTATAGGGTTGGACCATAAGTAAATAATTAGGCATAGTGAGATGGTGAATGTATGCCTTTTGACAACATGAAGGTCTAGAATTGAAGGGTAGAGCCCTGATAGGTATTTGTCAAGTATACAACACTGAAAAATCATATTGTAGTATATAAAGGTAGCCACAAAATAGATTGGGATTATAGTTTCTAAGTAGTGGTCGAGTTGTATCTAGCTGAAATAATTTAGGAAAAATGAACATATTATCGTCAAGTAGCTTCTTTAACACTTGTCGAGGTGTGTCTCGGAATGTTATAAATTATCGCCTTTGCTTAGGACCTAGAATGGTGATCTTATCCCACATTTGGAAACTACATTAATAGTCTTGGCCTTGTTTTTAGCTTGGAAATATGGCACATCATTAGTCTTAGGTTTGAACATTATTTTTCCTTGATATCTGGAGGTATTGGATGTAGGAATAGTAAATGGATACTTTAACATATTGGCATCCAAAAGCTTAACTTCATTGTTTCATAATGCATGACAAATATCTACAAATGAGTCATTTGTATTGAACATGACCTTTCCTTTAAGAGGGTTGAGCAAGCTATTTGAGAATATGCTTTGAATTTCATTGTAGAGCAATGTATGTGACATCTTGGTAAGCATGGTTTTAAACTTAAGCACATAGTAAAAAATAAATTCATTAGGTCCTTCTTATATTTGGGAAATTTCTAAAAAAGTGACCATTTTACTAATGTTGATTGAAAAATGTAGTAAGAATGGGTCATATAATTCATGGATTCTATGCAAGGATCCTTTGGGTATAGAATAAAACCAATCTAGGGCATATTTTGTAAGGCTCCTAAGAAAATATCCAGGCATGAACAATTCTTCTTGGTTACACTCAATGCAAGGTACAAAGAATTTTTTTATGTGAAAGCATGGATCTCCATTTCCATTGAATGATGTAAACCTAGGCATACGAAATGATGGGGGAAAGGACAAGAAGACACCTCTATAGCCAAAAGGTTGTGTAATATGTCTATTAAATATTACATAATGGCTTAGTTTGTTTGATAGTTGTGATATTTATGATAATTGTCCTTTCATGTTATTAAGTTGTTATCGTATGGTTGATCAATAGACGTATCAATAGATATAGGGTTAGCATTGGTATTGGTATTGGTATTGACGTCAATATGCATATGGAGAGGTGCCTTTATATGATTAGAATTATAATGTGAAACATTGTTCATGTTATTATTATGCCCAAGACCAAAAGAAGGAATGTATGTATTCGTTAGAGGCACGTTGGCCTTTGGGTTGTTAGAGACAATCACATTAGGAATATAAATATCCACTGGAGGATGTGTAGGTGCTATAGGTGGATGCTCAGGAATATTGGTTTCAGGAGGAACACTAGCCTCAACACCTGATGGAATAGACTCATTCAATGGTAGTTCCTTGCTTAAATAAACTTTATTCTGAATTCATTCACTACAAGCTTTAGTAAGCAAATAAATTAGCATCGAGCTCATTGGGATGGTTAGTAATGTATTCCTCAAATTTTTCCTTGGTTATGTTTGGAAAGTCTGGGATGTTTACTAAATTTTGTGGGACATTATCAAAAGCATGTTTATGTGGTTCTATATTCATTGATATCATCTCTATCAATATTATTTAAATCATATGAAGAGGCATGATCATGTAATGATGCTTTGTCATAATATACACCCTCATATTCATGTGGAAGAGCTTCTCGAGTGGGAGTGTCATCATAAAATATTGGAATATTGGGAACCTAGTGGTGTGTAAAGGAAGTTGTATGAATGGTAACTAGGGTTTAGTCCAGCATGTAAGGGAAAAATGTAGATTTGAAAATCGGATATGAAATTGGCTATGGACCCCTATGATGGCAAAGGTTTAGGAAACCTTAAGTTGTGTGAAAGAAAATATTGAGTTTATCATTTATGTTTACCCTAATTATGGTTTTTATGCAAAATAAGGAATGAATACATCTAATCATATACAACAATAAAGTATATAAATCAAATATACTCTAGTGTTAACATTAGTGACATAGCTCAAGTGTAGCATAATAATGATAAATGCAATGTAAAGAAGAGTAAATAAATTAAAACCTTTATTATTTCTATAAGTATAAACCTGGAATATGATTGTGTAGACTATCTGCCACATGTGTGTGAAATCTAAGTCCCCTAAGTAGACTCTTCACCTATTACGAGTTTGACATGAGTAGAGTCATCATTGGGCATATTCATGCATATATTATATTTATGGTCATTGAGTCTAACTTACGTAGGTTTTATAGATTTGTGTTTCTATCACTTTTTTGCTATCTAATTTGGATTTGTCATATGCACTTACACTCCTATTTCACCATGTAGAGATTCATTTTTTTTCTTCCTCCTTAACTAATGCAATACTCATAAGAAAAAAATGGTTATGGAATCAGGCATCCACCAAGCTAGGTTTTAACTACGTATATTACATGCTGGAATTAAACTTACACATAGTTTTGAGTGCGTGTAAATGGAATATCTAGAGAAAGGGTTTTGTAACTCCTATTCTCTAGAAGTGACAATGCTACTACATGTAAAGCTAAACCTTCATTTGGTACAAGAGGTTGATGAGAGACCAAGATAAACAACTCCACTCCAAGTCTATAAGATATGAATCAAAGAAGCTCAACTTAAAGTAGGAGGAACAATGAAGCTCAAAGATTGATTAGGATTTTCTTTTATCCCTTTTCCTTGGTGTATTCTCTTGATTTTTTATTATGAAATGACTAAATATGATTTTATATAAATAGGGTGTCATAGGCGATGTTACTCATCTAAGTTGACTATGGGAATGATAACAAGTGATGACTAAGGTGCGAGACTTTTGGCAGAGGGTAGAAGAACCCAAAAAATGACCCTAGGTAGACTCGTCAGCTAAAAGGTGACCAACGAGTTTGACGAGGGTAAACTCATATGACCTTCGAGTTTAACCAATGATAAACAAGGTTTAGATCTTGAGGTAAAACACTAAAATGTGTGATATTTAGCTAATGGATAGACTCTAATGAGTATTATACATGTTTATGAAAATAAAAGACAGACATGGAGCTCGTAGTGGGTATGGATAAATCAATAGGAAATTAAGCATAATTAAGTCAAGTGTGGTAAATGATGGAAAATACACTACATAAAAGGGTCATGTACTAAATTTAGGTGTCTATAGTTTTATGGGTATATTACATACACGTGACACCAAAAATATAACAACACATTAAATTTTGGAAGAGACGTATATAAAAGCCAAGCTTCATGTACCATATAATTATAAGTATCCTTAAACAAGTGTTTCACATCATATGAAAGTTTGTGATCCCCCTTACTTTCTAAATTATAATCATTGTATTATTACCCGTGTCCTTTCTTGAGATATCTTTAAACCAAATCAAAGTTTCTACCTTTTATGTAAGTACTCTCCACCCCATCTTCTTCAAAATCACTAGGTGAAAATCCCTATAAAAATGTAGAGGGGTCCCATGTTGAAACACTGCATGAATCACCTAACAACTATAGAGAGGTGACTTAGGAATATGAATCTTCATAAAAATGAAATATTTTCAATTTAAGGTTCTCATAAAAATATATATATTGATCATTTTGATCCTACAAGCATTGTATTGACTTAATATTCAATATATCTAATACTCAATGTTTTTTTCCACTAAATGTATAATAGATTTGATATAATTTCAATTATAAATAAACATAAGGAAAATAACTATCATGTTTGTGAGATAACTTTGTTTCCCATACTTTTATTTTCAAACATGTATTCCAATTTGATGCATAAAGAATACATCTCTCTTTTATTTATACCATTCTCGGGCATAAGAGATGTCTTAGAAAAATATGACATGTGGATCAAAACAAAAGAAAATATTTTTTAAGCTATAGTTTGATTCTAATATTAATGCAATATCATCAACCTTTACATCATATGTATGCTTCTCGAACCCTGATGAACCGACATGATACCTAGGGGATTAATGATGCTAAATGTGGATGTTCTTTGGGTCATTTAAAAAACCCTATAAACTTAGAGGTTTTAAGGTGAAAATTCAATAGATGTTCGTCTCCCAACTCAGTTAGGGTAAGTGAAAAAAGGTGGTGTAAAAGAGTGTTTGGGATCGACTAAGATGAAAAAAAGTGACATATTTTATATTGATTTTTCCTCAAAATTTACTTGCATAATGTTAAGAACCTCACAACTTATAAATAAAATAACCCAATATATTAGATCAAATTGTTGAGGTAGGACAACACTGTACAACGATCCTTATTGGAAGGAACCAATCCACAATGCTCCTTATTAGAAGGAACCACTCCATAATGCTCCTTTTTGGAAGGAACAACTGCACCTACAATATTATTCACCTTTTCTCAAATTTGTATGGGGCATGTTTACACAGACACATGACCCACCTCTTTACAATGAATGCTCATGGCTAACTCATATACCACTATGATTAGATATGTATCTTCTAAAATAAGCCACCTATTATTTATTAGTGCATCACCCACCAATAGCTTGATCATTGAGTGCATAACATAGTACATCAAAGTGCAAGTGCATTATTACCTAACCACATGTGTACATATAATCCTGTTAATACCTCAACGATCCATATAACCTCACCTAACCACATATACACATATTGTTCTAGTAGTACATAAATGACCCAAATAATCTCTATGTGGCATGCTACACCAGGTACTGACATATTAATGAAAAAGGTGACATAAAAGAGCATTTGGGATTAATTAAAATTTTAAAAAGTGACACTTTTTATGTCTCGTTTTCTTAAAACTTTACTAGCGCATTATTGGATGACATGGATCTGGATTAGATCCATGTGTAATCCATGTGTGTCAACAATGTATCCAAGATATTATATGCCATACATAGCAAACAAATACTTCTTTGTTTTAGCATACAATTTCCACTATTGCAAAGTATTGAGAACTTGTTGAATATAGAGCAAATTATTATCCCATGTTTTATTGAAAAATAGGTTATCATCAAGATACAAGATGAGAAATGAAGTTGTGAATGTGAGGCAAATGTCATTCATCATCTGCATGAATGTTGTAATTGCATTAGTTAAGCCAAAGGCAAAGCCAACAACTCAAATAAACCTTCCTTAGCTTTGAAGGTTGTCTACCAGTTGTATAAAGGTTTAACACAAATTTGATGATATATAGACTTAAGATAAATTTTTGTAAAGAGACTTTATGCCATGGAGTAGGTCCTAAAGGTCCTTTATCTTAGGAAGATGGTAGTGGTTGTTCACAATGATCTTATTGAGAGCTTTATATTTAATGCACAACATCCATATGCCATCCTTCTTTGCTTGAGCTTGGCCTAATGTGTCTTTTATCCATAAGTTCATGTATCTACCATTTTATTTCTTCATCCTCCAAAAATGAATAAGAGTATAAAGATGCATTAGGTAGAGGTAGTCATATAATCAAGTCAATAGCATGTTTTACTGCATAATGCATAAGATTTTTGTTAGGTGATTGAAATAAATCCTTGTATTCTTCCAACATGCAATTAAACTATTGCACATTTATTAAAGGAACTACGGTATGAGTTTGAGTTTCATGGATGTTTTTATGTGTAGGTCTCACCATCAAGAACACATATTTATTACTAGAATTGACTACTTCATATACTACTTGGTGGTAATCTGTGACAAATAAGAAATACTTATAGTATGTAGTATCTATGTTCACCAAAAACTATGACAACATTCATGGCATTTAATACATATATTGAACATCAATTAAAAAAATGGTTTCCCAATTAAAACATCACTTTAATGCTGCTACATCAGAAACCACTACATCTTAAAGGGCTTGATTTTGTACACTAGATGACATTGATGAATCGTGTGTTTATCAAATCTAGAGCTGAACCATTCAATGTAGTATGTTTGTGGGTGAGGCATCAATGGTAAATTCAATCTTTGAACTGATTAAGAGAAATTAGGGTCTTTTGACTTATGCTTTTGTGCAAGTAGAGCTTTTTAGTGTGACATTCTACATTAGAGTGACTGCTGAAATTGTGAAATGTGCACAACTTGCAATTTTAGATTGATCATTCTGACCTTTTGATGGTGTATTATGCTTTTGTGAAGAACACAAAGGTTCCTTTCCTTTATTATAATTATGCTTAGTTCCAAACTTGGAACTATTGGGATGTGACATATCGTGAGACTTGGAATATTCTTTCTTAGACTTTTGCTTCTTGCAAGCAATTTTATAAGCCTATCCCAGAGAAGAGTTGTAGAGGAAATCCATGTTGGATTGGATGTATGGTCTCAAGCTTGTCCTACATTTCAAAATGATATTTTCCTCTAATTCTTAAACATCAAATTTGGAAACCAAAGTGTGAAAGGTGTGTGCGTATTCTTGAACAAATTGACCATGACCTTGGCATAATTATGAAAACTTGATGTACTAATCATTGTAGTTCTTAACAAGATAATAGGTATCTTTTACTACTTATATGAAAACCATTCTATGTATTTACAGATTCTAAGTCATCATCTTCATGAGCAATGCAACAATTATCCCACCATTTATTTACATACAAGGAAACTCTTAGAAGAGCAATGGTTATCTTTTCTTAATCATCAAACTGATTAATTGTGCAATACGGACAAATAAGATTCAACTAATTGTCTGGGGTGTTTGCTTCTATTTTGCCTTAAAAAATAGTGATGTCTAGATTTACTTGTACCTTGTATGGCATCTGGACATTCAAAAGTGGATTTGAAGTAGATGTTTTAGAAGGAATATAAACATGCTTGAAAACTTGGGCGAGTGATTGACAATTTTCACTTTCTTATGCATGTAATGTTATTCCAAATCTTCTCACTACCTTTGTAAAGCATCTTCCATCATTTACTGAAGCATGTCTGAAGTTGACATCTTTAAAGTAGAATTATTTGTCCTCTAAGGATGTATAGGAAGGTATGATGAAACATCACCATTTTGAGACCTAACTTCATGTAATTAGATTTTGTATGTGTGGGCATACAAACAAATAAGGATTAAGGGGGAAAATTTAATACCACTAGAATGTGATACAACTTGTATACAATTTAGGGCCTAGGAGGAACCTGATGGATAACACACTTAACATGGTTATATATGTTATGATTTAAATGTATAATAATTAATAGAAGTTGAGATGTATAATCAAAGTGTTAACAAACCAATATAAACAAATTACAATATTGTATAATGCAATAAATTTGTACAATGAACTAAGAGGTTGAATGTGCTACAAGATGTCTAGCCACTATATAACTTCCTATTTTATCTATGCTCATTCAAAGAATGGAAGAACACACTAATGTATAGGTGTGGGAGACTAAGATATAATTTGCTAATTAAAAGAATGGCAATCACTCATTTTTAGATCGTTCAAATTATTTGTTTTGTTATTTTTTGGAAACACTGTTGCACCTTTGCTCAAAACAACGCTGAAATTATCACAGTTGCATGGCATCAATTCAGAAGAGTTAGGATTTCATAGCATGACACATGAACTTGGGATGGTCTTGACACAACTGGTGAAAAAGATGGCATAGAGTACCATCATCATACCACGAGTTGATCAAAATTCAAAATCTTATTGGATCATGCGTGGGTCTCTTCCTAGTAACCTTGACGAACAAAAGAATCATTGATCAGGTAGGTGATGGGGACATCCAAAAAGAGTAAGCTCCTATCCTCCTTAACCTACTTGGTAAATTTGATGTTCTACACCACATTAGTAATGTGGGAATGAAAGTTCTCAAGTTTGTCTATGCCATATTCCTAAAATAAAGCAGTGTCATTGACATACCTCTTCCACAACTTTTGTGAAAAGAATTGATAACCCTCTTCTCAAAAACTTTGTACATGTAAATTTTAAAATCACAATATCAATTCCAAAATACACTAAAAAGACATATTTAATTTAAAATGATAAAATATATATTTAAAAATATTATAAATTGTTTTTTCAAAATTATAAAACTATATTAAAAAAGAGAACTATCAGACACACTCATCCGGCAACTAATCACCCATTAGATAATATTGATCATTCATTAAGGCCATATAGAGATCGCTTAAACAATATACTCCCTCGTGCTCCCTCCCCCAGAACTATATATGCCCTTTTCATGGAGGTCTCCGATGCGTGATCTCTGCAGAACAAATGCTTGAAGAAAAAAGCTACATCCGTTCGCCCTTTTGTACGCTACCGAATAATCAAGCGACAACAACTCAAAACTTCTAATCATGCATTCAGCCTTATTTTGTTGTAACATTTCCGATGTCAATACACCAAATTTTAACACCCAGTATATGATACGTTCCTTGCCCTCCAACCCCACTGTTTGCAGAACTTTCAATCTCAATGGACGCCATGAAATTACACAATTAAGCTGCTCGATAGACGCTTCATTCTATAAAAGATTTTCAAAATGCAGCACCCACTTAACAACAGGTCTCAAAACCAGAAAAAAGAGCCCTAAAAGGTACTACGACTCTCCATGTCAGCATATTCTGATATTTAATGCTAATTAGATTAAGGATAGGGTGGTTTAAACAACATAAGATACCTAATAGGTCTTCCTTATTTGCCTTGCATATTTATTGGCAATGGCAGGGGTTTTCTTGTAACTTCGGCCACAGGGGATTCTAGTGATGGGTTTGATCAGAAGTCTCCTGTCAGGGTTATGAGAAGGATTTTAGAGACTCCTGGTGTGCATCAGGGCCCAGCTTGTTTTGATGCTCTTAGTGCAAAGCTGGTGGAACAAGCAGGATTTCAGTTCTGTTTCATGAGCGGTAAGCTATCTGGCCCACAAATGCTATATGAAAAAAACAAACAAATACATACATACAAACAAGCGTTACAAGTTTATTTTATTTGCTGAAACCAACCATTTCTTACAGCTGTCCAATGTGTTGCGGTTAATTGTAATCTGGGACGTTCCTAAGAGCATGATCCAGGATCAAATTCCCTATTAGCTCCAGCACCACGTGGCGAGGTTGTGATTTCATGTTTATGGGGTACATCTGAGTGTGGCCCATGTTGCAAAGCTTTTACTGATTATGGGGTAGATATGAGTGGGACCCTTGTTTGCAAAGCGTTTACTGATTATGGGGTACATTTGAACATGGCCCATGTTTGCAAAGTTTATTGTGGAGTACATTCGAGCATGAACCACGTTTGCAAAGCTTAGTTGTGGTTTACACTTGAGCGAGACAACCTGATTTTCATTTTGCTCAGATTGGGCAAATAGATTTGCAAGAAAAATTATTACAGGATGGCTGAAGCAACGACCTCATTTTATGGGTTACATTTTAGTGGGACCCTTGTTTGCAAAGCGTTTACTGATTATGGGGTACATTTGAAAATGGCCCATGTTTGAAAAGTTTAAGAATGTGGTGAGGTTGCGTTTTACTTATTGTGGAGTACATTTGAGCATGAACCATGTTTGCAAAGCTTAGTTGTGGTTTACACTTGAGTGAGACAACCTCATTTTCATTTTGCCAGATTGGACAAATAGATTTGCTAGAAAAATTGTGACAGGATGGCTGAAGCAACAACCTCATTTTCATTTGTGATTAAATGTTTATAACAGTTCATTTAAAAAAAAATAAATTATGTGTACCAGACATAACAGAGTCTATGTATTTCCACACCTAAATACTGAAAATCGCGTTCCTGTCTCCATAACCATAGCCAGACCAATGCCTCCTAGTGATTGTGGTGTGCAGGCTTAATCTTTGGAAATTGATTCAACTACTTTCAACCTGTGGGCAATGTGACAGGGTTGGATATTATATTTTTTATTTTTGTGGAATTTGACGCGTGTTTGTGTCATCCCAAGATGAATTCCATGAGTAGTCATTATACTAATGACATTTTTCCTCATGTATGTTGCCAATAATCACTTCAAGTCTCGAGTCCTAAGTGACATAACTAGCAGTGATCTGTTGGCATCTAGCAGAGAATTTAGAGAATGTTTGTAATTAGCTGGCTCCGTTACCCTTACCCAAAAGTTGGATATACCAATCAACATGTTTTGCCATGGCTATCTGCCCGAGAAGCTAAAAAATACATATTTTTGGGACTATGTCGGTTTAATAATTTCGAAGTCAGCGTATGATTTTCATCTTGAATATTGACCTCCACTACTTGTGTATCTTTTTTTATTCATGGAACTGGAAGTTCCCAGAGAACAATATTCATAGATAACTTGACACTTAATACATTTTGTGGCAAATGCTATTTGCTAAGCATTTGACCAGACCGGCTTCTGTGTATATAATAAAGAAGATGCCCGAAAGGCCTTTTTTAATATCAGTGAAATTGATTATGAATTAATGTTGTCTAATTCCTCACGAATTCACATGGTTTTCCATGACTCTTGCCTTGACAAGGTAATCACATAAAGCATTCCAGTACAGACTAGACTTCTTGATGTGGACAGGGAGGGAAAACTATTTTTTGAGCTTGAAGCAGTTATTGATCTCTGCTCTCATCGTCTAAGGAACATGCTTGTCATAAAACACCACACGGGTAAATGAGCAATTGGAAGAAGATTCCTATGAATGACACCACATGGGAAAATGAACAATTTATCCAAAAACACCCCTGACTATGAAGCTTCAAGGCCAAAGCTTTTTTGGAGGGGGGCGTACATTATATTATGCCTCTAATCCTTCTATATATTTTATCTTCATTGTGTAAAATTGAATATATGGAGCAGCCAATGCGTGGCACATATAACTTTAATTTAGTTCATGTCAGTTAGTGGTTGCTAGTGTGATAAGTTAGGGTTAGAGTCATGCTAGCGCTGGCAGACCATGCTTACCCTACCCTAGTCTTATTTAAGTAAGGCTATTAATAAGGATCTCATGTCATATCATTATTATTGGGTGTTGTTTCTGGTCACCCGTTGAAGTGTTCCATTGCTTTTATATATTTGGAAGAATCCCCCTCAAAGTGGAAGAAATGCTTCAATTCATCATTCATCATTTGGCAGCATCCATCTCCGTTGTTTACTGTTATTCTGTTAAGTGTTTCTTGTAGTTGCTACATGGATAGATTAATCAAGGGTGCTATATTTTTTGCTTGACTCATAAGGTTTCAGACCTTGTACCAATACGTAATACTGAAATATTTTCAAAGTATGAATTACAGAAATATATTGCAAGTGTTAGAGATCCTTAGTTTACAGGAAACCTTTGGAAGAATACTTTAAACATTTTGGAACAAAATATATTTTAGCAGTGGAGATCACCCATTGACAAATGGGTGAAACAGAGAGGTCTGATCAAATTATGGAAGATGTTTTTTTTGTTGATTAATTATATGTGGGTTTTGGGTGGCCCCATAGCCATCTGTAACACAGTTGGGGGTCCCAGCCCCCTCTTCCAATTCAACCTGTAAACCTGTTGCTACTGCACCACACCACATAGGCACAGATTTTGGGTGTGCCCCACTGTAGGTCACCTTACCATCAGTGGGATTTGAACCTGGGTTGCTCATGTATGAATGTATCCACTTAACCATTACACTATAATTTGGGGGACAATTATGGAAGATATATTGAGATCAAGCATTGCAGCTAGAAAACTACTTTGGGAAGAAAGTTTCTGTTTGTAGATTTTTGTTACAACAAACATTTGGATATAGATATGGACCCATTCAAGGTAATCTATTGATTCAAATTTCAAACCCCTTGCACCAATTATACTAGACATTCACAATATTAAAATTAAAACTACGAATATTGTATGGGTATCAAATGTTATAAGAAATTCATAAGCAATGAAATGAGTATAATAAGAATATGGAAAGAGTCAACATATAAACCTTTGATCTTTTGAGACAGGCGATGAAAAAGAGTCAAAACCCGATAACTCCTTCTCATGAGGGAGATGTACTTAACTATGTCCTTGGTACCACAAACCATTGGCAACAATAGGAAAGATGAATGAAGCAACACATAAACTACAACTACTATCCCATGTACAGATGCATCCAGTATTCTATGTAAGTTAGTAAAAGAAAGCCTTATCAATATATGGCAATGTTTTTCTTGCTTATGTGGATTTTGAAGAAGTTGAAAGACATTATCATCCTGTCAGGATATTAGAAGAAAGAACACGAAAATTGAGAAATAAAGAAATCAGAGAGTATTTTGTTGAGTGGTCTGATAAACTAATAGAAGAGGCCAGCTTGGAGAGTTCAAATTTTGTCATAGAATCCAAATCATTGAGTGCAATGAGTCTCTACAGGAGCAGGGGTGTTTTTATGGCCTGGGATGGGCCTATGATATAAAGAGAAGCCATCACTTGCGCGATCAATTTAACGGAGGAGAGCTTACAGGCAGAGATGGGATAAAGCATCCAAATTTGACAGGGAAGTACGTAGTGACATATCATTTTTGGCATCACCACAACTCATTTATGAATATGTCATAACTCGTTATGACATCATCATATGATGTATTAGAAAAACTTGACTTGGAATTAATCAAGGCATTATATAATCATTAATAGCTGACTAAACCAACTAGTAGTCACATTAGCATCATTGATTACACACAAGGCCTATAAATGTCCTAACTTGACCTGATTAATGGCACTATTTCAAGAGTTTATTTTGCCTGGTGATCAACAAAGGGTACTTGGTAAAGAGAGAGAAAGACCCTGAGATTTAAGCTGATGATATCAATGACTGATCCAGTTACATCAGCAAAGGGATATGTGATTGTCTGACTGTTACTTGACTGATTGTGTCTGCACTTTTTACAGGTTTGACAGTTGTATTCAGTAGCATATAATTAGACATTTGCTAAGAGGTCTAAATTGATATTTTGACTGTTTTTTGTTGACTTTGACTGCAGCAGAAGTGTAGACCAGAATTTAGTGTTATTGACTGGAGAAATCTGAATATTGAATGTGATAAATGCTAAAGAATTTGCTGTTCTTTCTAGGATAATATTACTGGCTTATGTCAGGATGTGATCAAGGCCAGTGGTCCTAGTGAGGTCCTCAAGGAATGGGTGTTTGTGAGGTTCCTGGTGTATGTGGCATGATCTAGTGAAGTTCTGAAGTCAATGTTCACTGAAACTCCACAAGGAATTGGTTATTGTGATATCCTTGAACCCCACGAGGTATTGCCATTTGAGAAGTCCTTAGAGATGTGAGATATCAATGGTTGAAGTCCTTGGATCTTTGAGGCATTGAGGTGGCAACGCCCTTTAACTCCGTGGAGCATTTTTATAGTGAAGTCCTTGGACCCCCAATGCATTGATTTCAATGAAGTCTGTGAGTATACTGAGTCATTGGCTGATTAAAGTCCTTGAGTCTCTTGAGGCATTGCAATCACTATATGATTTGCTTAATATTATTGGTTCTGGGCTAGATAGAGGAGATAAGCTGTTTGGATTCCCAAACTAATGACGCCTTAACACCAAAGAGCATCAAGGGCAACCCATCATGGTTTGATGATGGCCCCTTTCTGCTAGATGTATTGGGCTTTGATTGACTAATGTGGGTGAGTTGTGTGCAGGGATACAGGTGGTACACTACATAACAGAGTAAGTTGTTTTGTATTGTGTCATTCATGTTAATGTGGAGTACATATTTAGAGGTTTCCAACAATATATGATGTGCTTGTATGATATGTAAAGACCCAAGAACAAGGTGAAATTGAGAGTAGGGGTCATGAGTTTGACAGGGTTATTTAGTTGTGCCAAGGAGTGCGTATAGGTATGACTCAAAAGCTGCCATTTGGAAAACGTTTAGGAATTGATCCTTAACTACAATTGCAGAAATTCAACAATACAGTATCATCAGTTTGAGTATTTTGCTAACCCATGATTTGAGAGGTTTAGCTCTTGGAGGCGCAACCAATGTGAAGTCCCCTTTTCACATAAATATAATAATTAATAAAATTGCATGAATAGTGATTTTAATCATTTGAAATTATAAGACAATTAATTAATTATTAAAGTAGAACTATCGTGGATAATTATTCGAATTACTGGAAAAGTGGTTTTAACCCTTTGAAAAATTAAGGTAATTTCTATGATTATTCAAAGGGGCTTTATAATTAATAAATTGTTTAAAAAGTGATTTTTATCACTTTAATTATTAGAGCAATTTAATTAACTATTTAAGTAAGGATCTAATTTTTTAATTTGTCAAAAAATAATTTTAATCACTAATTTATTAAGGCAAGTTATTTAATTAATTCAAAAAAGTTTAAAGTGAAATTAAAAGGAATGTCGGCTTCGGAGCTAAAGCAAAGAAAGGAAAATATATTTAAAAAGAAGGGCAAGCGAAGCTTATGAGGTATTTTACCTTCCCAAGGTGGTTTGCCCCCCTTTAGAAGGTACAAATACAAGGTGATGATCACAATTGAAGACACACTGAATTTGATAATTGTTTTTTATGTTTGAAAAAATTATTGGGATGCATGCCTAATAGGTGTTTGTTGTTTCGGTGTTGATCGATCTACAAAATGTGTCTTTTGACGCTACCTTTGCTAAGGAGATCCTGTTACTTGCCCTAGAGTGGGGCGATTTGCATTGAGGAGCTATTGTGAGGGTTTTGAGACTCTTTTCTTGCGTATTATTTTTGATTAATATTTGCAATATTTTTGCAAATGGAGCGAACTATTTTGAGAGGTTTGGAGCCCCCTTTAGGGTCTATTTATGCAATTTAATATTTAAAAATTAATTGCTAATTTTCTGCACATTAGCGTGGGGTTTTTGAGAAGATTTGTGGAAGATTTGAAGCCCTAAATTGATAAAAAATTAAATAATAATTTTCAGATTATTATTTAATTACTTTTGACAGGAAATTAAGGTTTTCAAAATTTCAGAGTAGTTTTTGGTGACCTTATGGAAGAAATTTTTTGAAATTATTTTTATTTGATAGTCCTTATTTTTATGATCAATTTGAGCTCTTGTTTGCATCATAATTCCAAATATTGAGGGAGTTATGAATTTTTGAAGTTTTCAACTATTCGTAGGAAATAATATTTGTTGAAGACAGATTTGCAAAGGTTTCATTTTGAATTAATTATTGCAATAATTTTTTGAGTTTTGACGATTGGTTTGGTCTAAGCTTGAGCATGAATTACAGTGGGAAAGAAGGAATTTATTTCAGCTAACGTGGTGCTAGAGTTTGGAGGATTGAAACATCTATTTCAGGGTCTTTCTTCATTACGGCAAGAGCCATTCGTGGCCAAATTCACAAGGTATTTATTTGATATTTAATTCAAAGTGAAATTGGAGTTAATTTCAGTTTGAAGTTGCAATTGCCGAAGTTAGGGTTCGCTGATTTTTAAATTTCAGAATTTCAGAATTTGTAGATTTTGGGGAAAACCTCTTTTATGTGAAATCGTCCCATTTGGGGACATTACAGTGGTATCAGAGCATTGATCTTGTCCACCTGTGAGGTTTGGTTGCAAACAGATAAGAAGATTTGGTGTATCATGGAAGAAATGGAGAAAAAAACGCTGTACAATGCAGGTAGAAGGCTAAGGGACCTATGCCAACCAATGGAGGATGTAATTAACACCTTGGAAGAAATAGAAAATAGGTTATTCAAGGTAATTCAATCACAATATAAGTCCATGAAGTGGGCAGTACAACCCTCAAGGACTTATTTGGTTCAATATGAACTCTTAAAAGACAAATGAGAAGGTAAGGCTCTTGGTTTCTAGTTGTAGTAATGAGATTTTAAGACTAACGGTTCTTGAAGTTCCCTACAATGATAAAATCATGAAATTTTTTTCATTGATTGTGGAGAGCTTCCAAGATCTCCAAGAGGACAAGGGACACTCCTTGGCTAGAAGAGTCAACATTCTGGAAACTATGGCTTGAACCAGGGCATGTATTTTGATGTTAGATAATGAGTGTGATGAAATTATTGTTAAGATGTTTCAACATTTTTTTGCAATTGCTTGTAAGAATCTTACCAAAAATGTTGTAGCTTCTATATAGAGAATATTGACCGTGACACCCAATGAGAGTGATGATCTTTCCAAGCCATTATTATTTATCTTGTTGACAGGTTTGGGGCTAGAAAAGGAAAATTTTCCAATTGTACATATGCTGTTTGAAAATGTTGCGATTGACTGTGAGGAAAAATTGAAGCCTTATTTGTTAGTGGAGCATGTAGAGGAAGAGAGTATTGAACTACATGGAGAGTTGGAGGACAAGAATGAAGAGACAACCCTTCATGAGGGTTCCTATGAAGAGGCCAATGAAACAAAAAAATCAGAGTTGGAGGAAGATGAGCTACAAAAAGATGACATTTTGGGGTAGCCTAGAGTGGAAAATTGTGAGAACCAAAAATTTGAGTTTTTGGAGCAGCAAAGAGGGCTGCAAATGATGGGTGAAAATGAGGAGATGCTAGGTGCTTTGGGGCAGCCAAGTACCCCAAACTTTAGGATTCAAAAAGATGATTTTGAAGAAGCCAAATAAATTGAGATATTCATAGGAAGGTATGAGTTGAATGATGATTTTTATTTGGTATATAATAATTATTCAAATTTGTTGCATTACTCTAGATTTGATGAAAGAGCTTGGAAGGAACAATTCCTAATCACAGATAAGAAGGGAGTGCAAGCCTTGACAAGGTTGGATGGCACAAAGGGGCTTCTTGATAGATCAGTGCACAATGAGAAGAGGGAATGCTTGAAGGAAAAAAACATTGTGATGGACTTACAATCAAAATGGATATAGGAGAAGATCAAGATTCCAACTTATTGTAGGATGTAAAAGGCAATCCATTGTGTGAAATGGATAGGAAGGAAGGATTAAGACATCAAGAAAGGATCCTAGAACTTGACAAGTGGATCAAAGTGGTGTTATTAAACACCAATGATTTTTCTAATTTGTTTGTTCCATGTGTAGGTTTATTTGGGAGATCCCGTGTAAAGGTGGCAAGCAAGGAAGTCATTTGGCATGACTTAAATGATGAAGAGGGTCCTACATCTTCATCTCACATTATGTTTGATAATGGTTGTGTGAGCATGAGAAAGGGGAAACAAAGGTTTAAAGGTATTTTTTTGAGCAAATTTTGGTTTCTCTTATTGTCAAAAAATTTTGAGGATGTTTTTGCTATATTCATGGCTCAAATCCTACATAGAAGGCCATTCTTTTGGCATGGGACAGTCAAGTAAAAGTTCTAAAATTTTGCGGATAAGGTCTGAATTTGTTGCCTCAGAAATTTCTGAGTATGGGGAACATTGCCAACCACTGATTGAAGACAGAGGAGAAAAAAGAGTGCATACTACAGCCCCTTCATAGGTATGGAAAGTCTGATTTTTTCTATTGCTTACAGCGATAATCAAATATTGAAAAGTTGGTTGGAATACATGAAAATCTTACCTCCAAAAATTCTGCGTCAAAAGAGAATTTTCAGCCACTTAGTAAGAATGAAAAAGGTGGGGAAAAGACTTGTATACAGCCCTTTGAAGAGTATCTGTGGACTGATTTTATTGCACCATATAGGTAGTCCCTATGGCATGAGGAAAAATTAGATTTGTGTTTACTTTTACAGCTTCTTTTCAAGTACATTTTTGATTTTAAAGTACATGTACAACAATTTTATACATGATATTTTTGGAATGTTTGGATTGTTTTTGAGGTCACTTTCCCACCCAACATTCACAAGAAGGGGCAGCTTTGGGTTGATCATAATTTTTGCATGGAAGTGACCTATTCTAGTAGGCTTCATGTAAGAATAAGTTGCTTCCAAGGTATGGTTCTTTTTCCTACATTGCATCTTTGGGAGATTACTTGAGGATTGGAGTATGGAGTTGGATACTTTTTGGAAGACATAGTTGAGGCAACAAGATTGGATACCTCTTCATACCCCACTCGGTTTTTAGTGAGAAAGGGGCATACAGGTGCAGTGAGCCATTGGATGGCTTTTGTATGATTTAGGACACATTGGGGCACTCCCCAAAATACAAGTATTATGAGTTCAAGATTGATTTGGATATTTTTGCCCCTTGGGGAACATATACAGGAGGGGTTTGCATTGTGAGACGTGTTGGCAAGGTGGAATGACATTCATTATCCATTTGGGGTATGCCACACTGTTTTTTGGCAAAAAATATTTCACTTAACAGGCACATGATCAAGGCTTTTTGAGCACTATAGCAGGTTTTACCATTTGGACATGGTAATTGGGTATATGAGCTTGCATTTGCTTGAGGGCAAACAAATTTGGAAAGGGAGGATTGTGATGTCCCCTTTTCATATAAATTTAATAATTAATAAAATTGTCTGAATAGTTAATTTTAATCATTCAAAATTAAAAGACAATTAATTAATTATTAAAATAGAACTATCTTGGATAATTATTCGAATTACTGAAAAAGTGGTTTTAACCATTTGAAAAATTTAAGGTAATTTTTATGATTATTCTAAGGGGCTTTATAATTAATAAATTGCTTGAAAAGTGATTTTTATCACTTTAATTATTAGAGCAATTTAATTAATTATTTAAGGATCTAATTATTTAATTTGCCAAAAAGTAATTTTAATTACTAATTTATTAAGGCAAGTTATTTAATTAATTGAAAAAGGCCTAAAGTGAAAATAAAAGGAATGTTGGCTTGGGAGCTAAAACAAAGAAAGGAAAAGATATTATAAAAAAAGGTCAAGTGAGGCTTATAAGGTATTTTACCTCCCCAAGGTGGTTTGCCCTCCTTTGGAAGGTACAAATACAAGGTGAAGGTTACAATTGAAGACATGCTGAATTTGATAATTGTTCTTCATGCTTGAAAAACTATTGGGATGCATGCCCAATAGGTGTTCGCTGTTTTAGTGTTGATCAATCTACAAAAGGTGTCTTTTGACGCCACTTTTGCTAAGGAGATCTTGTTACTTGCTTTAGAGTGGGGTGATTTGCATTGAGGAGCTATTGTGAGGTTTTTGAAGCTCTTTTCTTGCGTATTATTTCTAATTAATATTTGCACTATTTTTGCAAGTGGAGTGAACTATTTTGAGAGCCTTGTTGAGGGTTTGGGGCTCGTTCAAGGTCTATTTATGTGATTTAATATTATGAAATTAATTGCTAATTTTCTGCACGTTAGCGTGGGGTTTTTGAAAATATTTGAAGCCCTAAATTGATAAAAAATTAAATAATAATTTTCAGATTATTATTTAATTATTTTTGACAAGAAATTAAGGTTTTCAGAATTTCAGAGCAGTTTTTGGTGACCTTCCTATGGAAGGAAAAATTTAAAATTATTTTTATTTGATAGTCCTTATTTTTGTGATTAGTTTGAGCTCTTGTTTGCATCATAATTCCAAATATTGAGGGAGTTATGAATTTTTGAAGTTTTTAGTTGTTCGTAGGAAATAATAGTTGTTGAAGACAAATTTGCAAGGGTTTCATTCTGAATTAATTATTGCATTAATTTTTTGAGTCTTGGCGATTGATTTGGATTAAGCTTGAGCAGGGATTAGAGTGGAAGAGAAAGAATTCATTTCAGCTAGTGTGGCATTAAGGTTTGGAGGATTGAAACATCCATTTTAGGTTCTTTCTTCATTGCGGCAAGAGCCATTTGTGGCCAAATTCACAAAGTATTTATTTGATATTTAATTCAAGGTGAAATTGGAGTTAATTTCAGTTTGAAGGTGCAATTACAACAGCTAGGGTTTGTTGATTTTTAAATTTCAGAATATGTGGATTTTGAGGAAACCCCTTTTATGTGAAATCATCCCATTTGGGGACATTACAACCAATCACAGACGTGTCATGAAATCAATTGACACGTCATCCTCTCTAGTGAAGTTGTGTACATTAATTGGAATAGCCTAGTTTACAATAACATTGTATCATATTTGTTTGTGCTTTCTTTGAAGTTTGGACGTATATCAAGATATTGAGAGTTGTCCTCATTCTCAAGAGAGAACCCAACATCCTGTAGGGTAAAGTAGCATACTGCAGTGAAGAGGTCTTAGAAAGGGGAGATAAGCTAGGAAAAACAATTTTTATGTATCTATCATTAATGGTATTGACTATTGTGTATGCACATGATTGTGTGGTTGAGGGTCAAATGAACAACCATTGACCACTCAACCGGGTCCAAGTGCACAACAAATCCATAGAAGTGTAAGCAATAAATACACACAATAGGAAATGTGACATTCTTCATTAATTCTCACAAAAACACAAACATCAATTGTTTGATAGAATTATATATACATACAAACCTACGCTCTAATTCTAAAACTCAAATTATAACACACTTGCTACTCCTAGCTCGAATTTTGGACCTTATTGCAATCTCTCTTGCAAGCTTCACTCACTTTCTTCCTTGCAAGATTACCCTTCTTTTCTGACCTCACTCTTCCTAATAATCAAATACTTTTTTGGAGATTCCTAGCTCATAGGGCTGCAAAAACCTCTATCTCCAACCCGAGTTGATGGGGAAGAGGAAACACTTCACCTTCTTTCAGTTACAAGATATTGGGTGATAAGTTGAATCCCAAGCCATTCAACCCGCAAATTGATAAATTGAGCTACATATCAAACTTGAAATCTTGACACACGTCCGAATTCCATCAAATGAACACTTGGCATGCCTCTACAACTAAAAATTGTCCAGTAAAAAAAACCCCATTCTCTTTAAGAAGCCCATTTTTTCTTGTCGCTGGGAGAAGCGCTTGTTGTTTCTTCTAGTCACCTCAAACTTTGATGTTTTGGGAGAAAGGTTGGTCATCCCTTCTCCTTTTCTCTTGAAATTTCACGTTGTTGCTTTGGCCTTCAACATTGTTTGAGCAAAAAAAGTTTGCTTCTTGTTTGAAAACTCCAATTTTCACATGATGGGAGAAGAAGTGGCCATCCGTTCTCCAATCACCTCCAATTTGTGTTCACCTCTCGAATTTTCATGCGATGGGAGAAAGGATGGTTGCCTTTTCTCCAACCACCTATCCGCCTTTCCAATTTTCACATGCTAGGAGGAAGGGTAGCCACCCTATCTCCAACCACCTCAACTTGGAGTTCACCTTGTTGATTTTCACCTGTTGGGAGAAAGGGCTGACTGTCCCTTGATCATTTCCACTTTCCATTTTTCTTACATATGATGGAAGAAGGGGTGACTTGACCATTGGAAGGGTTGACTAACCCTTCTCTGACCACCTCACTTTAGGCCTTCCAAAATTTATGCTTACAGAAGAAGGGACACGCGTCCCTTCTTTGTTGTTCCTCCATTTTGATGGAGTGCACTTTAACCTCAGCCTTAGAACCTCCATTTTAAGCACTATGTGAGAAAGCATAACCTCCTTTCTTTGCCAAACTTCCACTCGTCGACCGTCTGGAGAAAGGTTTGTCGCTCTTTCTTGCAAAGGCTAAATTTTCTTCTTCTGCTTCAAAATTTCAACTCCATTTTACGAACTTTGAGCTGGATGAAGAAAGGTTGCTCGTCCTTTCTTTCCTTTTGGAAAAATGGAGACACCCTTGGTGTTGGCAACTTTGGGGTGCTGGCAATTGGAAAAGGTACCCGATCATGCAATACTGTTGGATGGTCATGGATGCTCCTATATCAACACACAATGAAGATCACTGTCTGATCAGTCTTTGAAGAGGCATGCTACCCCACTTGCACTTCTAATCCTTCCCAAGCCTTTGGTTTCAAGTTTACATGCAAAAAAAAATGACTAAAATATGAATTTTTTACCTGTCAAGACATATGTTTGTGATGCTAGGTCTCTGTTAGAAACAGTGGGGCTCCATGTAGTTTCTATACCAAAATGATACCATTGGGCTTGCTTTGGGAAGGGTCTTGTATTTTAGGAGTGGATAGATTGTTTCAAAGAAATGTATCAATGCTTTACTAGTGTGTTTTAGTTACTGTCTATGCACTACCTTCTAACTATTAAATCTTTTTTTTTTTTAGTGTGATTAACACATAGCAACTGGGACATGCTTCTGCTGACCCTTGGCATGTGTCTCCGAGATGGGTACGAGAGACTTGGACGAGGACATCTCCATGCATCATAATACTTTGTCCAAAGTTTCCTGCCATCTTCTGGTGCATCCCTTGCTGTCTCCTGCCATCTCCTGGTTATAATGACTTTAAAATGAAAATAAATGTTTCCTGCCATTGATTAATGCTGAAATTATGAAATATATTATTAACCTTCATTTATAAATTATATATTTAAATTAGTTGCATCTCCCAGTACTCCCATACCCTGTTTTTTGAAAAATGGGTTGCCCATCCCAGTCCTCGTCTCCTGTACCTTAGAAATCTCTCATCTCCATTTCACTGTGAATTGACATTAATATAATTTAAAAAAAAAATTTTTTATTGAGGAAGCTAGGGCCTTTGATATCTTTGTAGAATGTGGACTTATGTCATATTGGCCTTCTTCAGTTTACGTTTAAAAAGATTATATTTGCTGCACTTTTTTTTAATAATTTTACTCTATAACATTGTTCCATTCTGGCAGGTTTGTTTGAGACAATTAGAATACTCAACAAAGCAAATTAGTATTTATTGTTTTGATTATTTTACCTTTCATTACCTTTCATTACATACAGAAAATACTCTATGGATGCTTGGTTGGATATTTTTGCAGGCTTTTCTGTGTCTGCTGTTCGATTGGCCTTGCCAGATGTTGGACTCATTTCATATGGAGAAATGATAGATCAAGGGTCCGAGATTACAAGAGCTGTTTCTATTCCTGTAATAGGAGATGGGGATACTGGGTATGGCAATGCTTTGAATGTTAAGAGAACTGTAAAAGGCTATATTGGGGCAGGCTTTGCAGGAATTCTGCTAGAAGATCAGGTATGCTTTTCTATTTAATCTCTAGATACTTTCTACCTGTCTTACTTCAGGTGACCAACTTTCTATACGAAAGGTTGCCAATAATTTTCTTTTGTTTGGACAACATTAGATCACTGTTTGTACTTTGTATACACACTTTGTAGAATTCAAACTGCCTTCTGTAATGAATGCATATGTATACATCTTTTTCACTGCATCTTCATTCTTTGCAGTATCTTTTTATAAGTTCCTCTGCACCTTAAATGCTCGGAGAGTTCTATTGATTTCTATGCTATCTAGAATTGTTAAATGTTAAAAATTATAATTTCTTTCTTCCTTATATTTGATAAAAACGTAGTGTATGTTTCCTTTGCAATGCTTGAAATGGGAAGAGTATCATTTGTAGCAATATATCAGACTCTGGCTTATGCCTCCAATTACTACTAGTTTGTGGAATGCCTGACATCATCTGTTCTGCTCTCCTCTATTCTATGAATAAACTGTTGAAAAGAATATGCAAATTTTGTTACAAATTTTCTTAAATCCACAGAGCATGCTAAATAGTAAATAGCATTTGTTCATAGAATGTAGACTTAAAATAGTAGAAAATTTCAGAAATGTTGAATTAATACTAAAATCTTGTATACATAAAGAGCAAGTTCCAAGATGACCTCTAGCATTGCAGCTATGCACATCTAGATAAACCACAAAAGACGCTCTTTTCATCCAATTGGCACAATGATACTACCAGTTGGGCTATTACTCTCTCGAGATGATATGATGGTGATGATGATGACGACTTCCAATTTTGTTTAGACCAAATTGGTTTGGAGTACCTATCAAAGTGTATATACAAATGCTACTTGTTTATAGCCTCGTCACAAAGTGTGAGCTTGTATTTGTCTAGGTTGGCACAAGCCATCACTATCCTCTTATCTTTAGACTTTTCCCATCAATATATAAAGTTATAAACAAGATCACAGCCTGAATAACCTGTATTAATAATCACTAGAAGGAACTGCAGCTTGAGGAGAACCTTTGATGGGCCTTGGTTGAGTCATCATTGTGGTTTCCCCCACGTGCTATGATTTTTGGCATTCCATGCTCCTGCAACTTGCTTGATTTCTATACTCATGATCATATGCTTATGTCCAGTCAGTGGTCACTTGACTGGAGTGTGATGACTTTTGTAAGATATCTACAGTGCACATTATTAAGGGAGTAGTTGTAATGATAAGTAAGCCTTCAAGGCACTTAATTTGTGATATCTAACCCAAGCAATTGATATGCACAAGTGTGTGTGTGTGTGTGTGAGAGTGAGAGAGAGAGAGAGAGAGAGAGAGAGAGAATGTTGCATGCTCATTTGCAGTATTTATATGTAAAATTTACAAAGAATATACAAGGAAGGTTGTAGAGGATGGAAGATTCTAAGTGAAGAGAGGTGTATGTAAAGATATGTACAACATTTAAAAATATAAAGCAGCCCGTATCTAATAAAATACTAGAGACCATATGACTCTCTCATATACCATGTAATTTTGTCTCATCATTTCCTCTTTGCTAAGGGGAAGTTGTTCCCGATTTGATAGATGAATGACCTCCACATATTAGCTTCCAAGATGAGCTAGGACAGAATGTTGGTATAGTCTGGGATGCATGCAGACCATGAACGACAATGGAATTTATTGATGGATAGAATCGAAACATTGACCAAGAGAAATTGGAACATTTGGGAAAAAAATAGCCTAAATAATGAAATGTTTTATTGATGTCAAAAGGATACTCATATGAATATTTGAGCTTTGGAAATTGATGGTTTGCATGGAATAAGGCCTATGCACCGAGGAGATTGTATTGTAGTGGTGTTAGGTTTGGATTGAGGGTGTAGAACTCAATCATAGGAATCATTGAGTGTGAATATGCTTGGTGTCTTCCCTACTGAAGAACAAAACCTACATGAGGCAGTAAAGCAGGAGGATAAGGTGTCAACATCAAAGCTATGAAGAGTCCATCTTGGAGCAATGAGGAAGCTTGCATAGTAGGCTCAAGGCTCACTATCAATTGAGGAAGGAAATGAGTGATATGAAATTCATTATCAATTTGTTGAATTTCTAGTTGGATCAAGAAAAAAAAGTGGACTATAGGTTGATTCGAATTGTTAGTTAATGCAAAACACTCCCTATTTACCAAGTCCGGATACTCATGACAATTTTCTCAATTTCTGTCTTTTTATGTGAAATTGGCTTATTTGATTAAAAATCAAGTTCATTATTGATTAAAAACAAGTAAATGAATAGAAATAGAGAAAATGTAAACCAAATTGATAACGGAGTTCACTCTTTTGGGAGTTACGTCTCCGGGTTCGAAAAACACTCGAACCGATCTATTAAATGGTGCAAAATACACTTTTCGTATAATATTTACACCTAAATATGACTTTGGTTTGCAAAAATAACATTTGCTTTGCCTCTAGGAAGTTTCTGCAACAATCTCCTGTATGGAAGTTGCCGTCTCTTGCATAAAAAGACGCTTCCCTGTTTCTTACTTGCTCTCCTTCAAAGGGCTAAAAAACAATTTTTCCTCTCTTTGTCTCTTTTCAAATACAATAATGCACCTTTTATAATGTTTCCAAGGCCCTTATTTTATGGGTTGAAGCATTATCTTTTTACCCAATACGTTGGGATTCATATCCCCCTCCATTGCCTTGTTTTTAGGCTTGTGCTCACCGTAGATCTTTGATAATGCAAATTTGGCTAAGTATGGGAACTTAGTGAACTCTGCCTAGAAGGCTAAGTTTGTACCTTAATCACTTTTGCTACGCTCAACCTCATGTCTGAAATTTGAACCACATGATCACCTTTCATAGGGGAATCCATACATGTATTAAACTGCTTATGAAACCTTCACATGTGTGAAATATACCATCATCAAACTGCTTACTTAGCCTTGTCTTTCAACATGACTACTTGAGCTTAGACATTCATATGACTATTTTGATGAATTTTGTTCACTTCCATGAGCACTTTAATCACTCATAACATAATGCTTCCATGCATTTTTGGTGGGATTTAATCGCACATTAATAGTGATTTTTAATAATAATGTTTTTAAATAAAAGTTCCAACACCATATGAATAGGTCTTAAGACCAATCTTTGTCTTAGGGCTGTTTTTGGATGCTCCACGTGTCAAGATACCATTGGTACACATGTCAAGCCTTGCTTGGGTCACTTGTACACATCTAGTCACCATGCTAACATCATCATTGTACCCTGTTTGGCATTTACTTCAGTAGGCCATAACTTTTGCATATGAAGTCCGTTTGATTTCATTCAGAGTCCGTTGGAAAGCTCTCAAGGAGCTCTTTGATGCGCTGGTAGTTTCAAGAAAATTGTAGACCATCTAATTGGATCGGTGTGGAGATCTTCCTGGATCTATCTTCCCCATTAAAAAGCATTTGGATCACCAAAAGTCTGGTTTTTATTCTGAAAATAAGTAAGGGTACAACTCTCTCATTTTTCTGATTTTCGTCCACCTTGCCTTGCTTGGATTTGTTCCTTTTAGGCCAATTTGCAGGTATTCAACATCTCCTCTTCATAATGTCCTTGTCTTCTTGTCAAGAATCATATCTTCCTACAATTCATCAAGATATTTAGGGGCAAAATCATCTATAAAGGGAATTTGAACACTTCTACCTTGATCCATGATCATATGTGGCTCATACAATTTCAAGTTTTCCACATTTACAATTGAATACATCTGCATGTAAGGTGGTAATTTCAATCGGAAAGCATTATTACCAATCTTCTCCAAAATCTTAAATAGGCCATACCTAATTGGTTTATGCTTTTTACCTTCACCTTTGAGGCATTTTTTGCTTATGTGAAGCCAAACTAGATCACCAACTTGGAAGTGATGATCAACCCGATGCTTGTCATGTCTAGCCTTGTACTTGGCTTGGCTCTTTTCCAACTGCTCTTGGACAACTTGATGAATGGATTGGACATTCTGGATGAACCTCTTGGCTTTATCTTCATCCTTACTTCCATTCATCACTGTTTCTTGTTCAAAAGTGAAGTCCAAGGGAGACTTAGGCAAATAACCAAAACAAGTCTCAAAAGGAGATTTATCTGTAGAAGAATGTATGACACGATTATAAGCATGTTGCACATAACTCAAGTGTTCATCCCAAAACTTGGGATGCTTGTTGCAATATCCTTGGAGCAAATGAACCATTGTTCGGTTGGCCACTTCTGTTTGACCATCGGTTTGTGGATGAAATGCAGTGCTCTTCTTGAGTTTCGTGTCCATCAAGTTCCACAAAGCTGACCAAAAGTTCCCAATGAACCGAGAATCTCGATCAGAAATAATAGATGTCGGTAAACCAAAATGAACCCAAACATTGTTGAAGAACAAGTGTGCAGTCTCCTCGCTTGTGATAGTTTTCTTACAGGGCACCAAAACACACATTTTGCTAAATCTGTCCACAACCACATGCAAATAGTCATGATTCTTTCTAGACATAGGCAAGCCACCCACAAAGTCCATAGAAACACTCTCCCATGGACGTGTTGGTACGGGAAGTGGGGTATACAAGCCCAACTTCCTATTACTAGGCTTGCTAGTGGCACAAAGAATACAACCTTTTACATATTTGGATACATTTTCATGCACCAAGGCCAATAACAAAATCTTTGCAACTGTGCAACTGTTTTCTCAATGCCAAAATGACCTGAAACATGAGAAGTATGTGCTTCTCTAATCACATGGATTCTTTCATCTTGTGGAATGCATAGCTTACCAATATGATGCAATAATCCATCATGCATGTGATAGTCTAATTCTTCTACCAGCTTTCCATGAGTTAGATCTTCATAGACATCCTTAAAATCAACATCTCTAGCATATTGTTCCTTATAACTTTAATGCATCAAAGAACTATGCTAGAAAAGAATAGATGCTACAATAGGAGGTCTTGAAAGCATATCTACCTTGTTTTGTGTACCCTTTTTATACCTGATCATGAGATAGAATTGTTGTACAAACCCCATCCAACGAAAGTGCCTTGATTGTTGTGGCTTTGACTGTGATTGAAGATATTACAAAGGCAAGTAATCTGTGTGGATGATTGTCTCTTTGTCCATAAGATAATGCTTCCATTTTTTCACACTTTGAACCAAAGCATACAACTCCTTATCATAGGTAGGATATCCCCTTACCACACTTGTGAACGTTTCATAATGGTAATAAATAGGCTTTCGCTTCTACATCAGAATTGCACCCATGGCATAATCACTTGCATTGGTTTCAATCTCGAATGGCTGCTGCAAATTTGGAAGTGCTAACACAAGGGCTGTGCTTATCTTTGCTTTCAGCATTTTCAAAGGTTTTTTGATGCTTGCCTCCCCACTGAAAGGCTTGTTTAGTATTTGTCAAAGCATGTAAAGGAGATGCAATCAATGAAAAGCTAGCAATAAACTTCCTCCAATATTGGACTGCCCCTAGGAAGTTTCTAACTACAACTACATTGTTAGGCTTAGGCCATTTCATTATGGCTTCAATTTTAGAGGGATCAATTTACAGTTCACCACCCCCTACTACATAGCCCAAGTATACTAAAGATGTTTTACCAAATTCACATTTAGACATCTTTAGATACAATTTCTCCCTTTGCAAAGTTTCTAAGACTTTCCTAATATGCTTTACATGATCTTCCCAAGTTTGACTAAAGATCAAAATATCATCTAAGTAGATTATTACAAAATCATCTATGAATGGCCTAAATACATCATTCATAACGCATATGAATGTGGTGGGTGCATTACAAAGTCCAAAAGGCATAACAAACCATTCAAAAAGACCTTGCTTAGTTTTAAAAGTAGTTTTTCAAATATCACCTTCACTAATTCTAACTTGGTGATAACCATTTCTTAAGTCTAACTTAGTGAAATAAACATCATTTCTCAATTGTTATAACAAATCGTCAATGTGAGGAAGAGGGTAGCGGTTTTTAACTGTAATTTTGTTCAGTAGTCAAAAATCCACGTACATCCATCAAGTGCCATCTATTTTGGCACCAAAACAATTAGTGAACCACATGGAGAAGTGCTTGGCCGAATGACCCGCCTTTCAAGCAACTCTTGAAGTTGCTTCTTATTTCGTCATTCTCCACCATGGACAACCTGTACATGCCAATATTAGGAAGAAGTGCATATTGTTGTAGGTGTATCTCATGTTGAATATGCCTTTTAGGAGGTAAACCTTGGGGATCCTGAAAAACATCATTATAGTTAGACATAATCTTAACTTTTTCATACTTATGTTTAGGATTACAACCTTCTAGAGCCTTGGATTTATCATCATCCTTGGCTTTTACAATCATGAGTACAAAGTTTTTGCTTGCATTGACAAGCCTTTTCATCTGACTTGTAGATACAAGAGATAAGTTTGCCTGTATCCAATGGGCTCTTACAATGTATTCAATCCCATCTTTTACAAGCAAATATTTATTCTCTTCCCCGTAGAAGATTGCTTTTCTATCATACAAATAAGGACTACCAAGTACAATGCCGCAAATATCAAGTGGAACCACATCTAACTCTACCTCATCAATGAACTTAGAGGTGATTGCGAATCTAAGTTTGCATGTTTTCGTTGCCTGCAATTTAGCATCATTACACACTCATCCCAAAGGGTATGGCTTAGGATGTGGTTTAGTAGTAAGCCCTAATTTGTTCTCAACTTTTTTAGAAATGAGACTAACTTGAGATCCACTATCTAAAAGAGTATCTATCTTAGTATGCTTAGAAATCACTTTAATGCTATGTTGCAGGGATACGCCCCCCGGCCCGACGCCTCCTGCTTGGAGACGCCTCCGGCACGGGGACGTCCCGGGTACTCCCGGAGGCGTCCGCTGGCGTGCCAGAAACGTCCGGCACGCTGACGGGCGCCTCCGGGAGTACCCAGGAGGTTTGTGGCGCGTACCAGAGGGATTCCGGCAGAAAAATGGCGAATTTTTTAATAAAAAAAACCTCAGAAAATCCTTAAAAAAAAAACCCTAAAAACTAAGCAACCCTAAATGTAAATCCAGTCCGAACCCAACCGTATAGAAATAAAATAAACATTTAAGTATAAGTTTACATTTAGATATGGACATCTAGTTTCTTATACTTTAAGTTATATTTTATTTATATACTTTCAGGATGTTGAGAGGGGTTTCGGACTGCTAGGAGCTATAATGCAAATTCTAGGTTTTGGAGGATCCTGTCATATTTCAGAGTTAGTCAGATTCCAGGGTTTTTGGGTTTCAAACTTAGCCATATTTTAGGGTTTCAAGATTTCAAGGAGACATCATAGGAGGTATGAAGGCTGCATGAAGGGATGTATGCGTGATAGAATAGTATGAGAATATCGCTGGCAAAGTGCCACAAGCCGATCCGACCCCATTCCCTGTGCACCCCTTAAGGCATGCACTCGTGAGATTCAATGCACCGATGAGCCCTTGTGAGAGAAAGTGTCAGTAAATGATAAAGTTGAAAAATAATGGGAGTGGCATTCATGATTTTGTGGACAATCGAGATGAGTTATTTTAGATTTGAATGTACATCTTGTCTTTGAAGTAATGAATGAATGAATATTATATATTTTTAAGTGTTTTATCCTTTATAGACAAATATTTTCACACTATGTAGTTTCAAGTGTTTTACTAAAAAAATGAGTAATATACAATATATATATATATATATATATATATATATATATATATATATATATATATATATACACAGACGTACCCACGACGTATCCAAATCAAGGTTTTTGAAAAATGACGTACCTAAGACATCCCCGTATCCGTACCCGTACCCGTACCCAAACAACATAGCTTTAATGTGGAAAAACTCATTTCTTTTTTTTTGCATCATGCACAAATTTAGAATGTAAAGAAGAATGAGAATTAAGAGATTTAGTGTTGGAAGAGGAAGAAGATAAACCTTGCATGCCCATGGCAGTGACCTTGGTCTCATCACCAGAATCAGAGCCAAGATCTTGTTGTACTTATGTAGTAGTCTTCTTACCTTTCTTGTTCCTGAACCATTTTGGCCTATGTTTTGGGTGGAGATCCCAACACTTAGCATCTTCACGGCCTTCTCTCTTGCAATGAGAGCAAAGATGCTTCCCATCCTCTTTCTTAATTGTGGAGGTGTGTTTCATCTTATCCTTTCCCTTTGCCTTTGATTTCAAGCAGTTTACTGGGCTTCTTTGTGAAGTGTTCTCTTTCCTTGGTCTCATTACCCCTTGATTCAATATGGGTAGCTTGGACACACACTTCATCAAGAGAAGTGGTGTTAAACATAACTATTGTATGCCTCAAATAACTATGTAACCCACCAATATGTTTCAAAAGAGTCTATTGAGTGTAAAGAGTAATGCCTAACACCAAGGCCCTTAGTTGCCTTAAATTTTGCCAATCCATAGGAGCTTGTATATAACCCAAATGATAGAATTGTTTTTTCAATGCAAAGACAATCATTCCAAGAAGAAATCACTTTACCATGCTTAAGGAGATCCTCTTGTGTTTTACTCTCCCACCAAATGAGTGCTGTACCACCCAATCGAAGAGTAGCTAACTGAATTTTTGTTTCCTCATCATCACTCTTTTGAACCCTACAATATACTTCCATCTGCTTTATCCAACGATCCAATTTCTCTGCACTTAACTCTCCATTATAAATTGGCAAATCAAACTTAACATCAAGCTTTACCATGGAAGAAACATAATCATAAACTTTCTTTTGTTTATCAAATGAAGAATTAGAAGGTTTGGAAAGAGATGTAGGAGATTTAGGAGGTTCTCCTCCTTTTCCCTTGCCACTGGTTGAAGGTCCTTCCTCTTGTTTACCTTATTTTTCACCTTCGATCCTCTTCTTCCTTTCGCGGTACAACTTTTCTACCATGCTGTTCATCTCTAGAAAAGCTTGATGGAAGGTTGCTTCTGAGTCTAGTTCTCTCCTAAGAGAATCCATGGCTTGACTTGCATGTTTTGCACCAATTTACGAGTTATATTCTTCAAGCGATCCTTCACCATGCTTGCTCTTAGACTTGTTTAACATGCAAAACGAAAACTTGCAAATCTAAAAACCAAGTTAAAATACTTCCGATCAACTGCTTTGATACCAAATTTGATCGGAATTGTTAGTTAATGCAAAATGCTCACTATTTACTAATTTTGGATACTCATGACAATTTTCTCAATTTCCGTTTCTTTACGTGAAATTGACTTATTGTTTAAAAATCAAACAATTTTCTCAATTTTCGTTTCTTTACGTGAAATTGACTTATTTGTTTAAAAATAAAGTTCAATATTGATTAAAAACAAGTAAATGAATAGAAACATAAAAAATGCAAACCAAATTGATAACAGAGTTCACCCTTTTGGGGGCTACGACTCTGGGTTTGAAAAACACTCAAACCGATCTATTAAATGGTGCAAAATACACTTTTTGTATAATGTTTGCACCAAAATATCACTTTGGTCTGCAAAAATAACTTTTGCTTTGCGTCTAGGAAGTTTTTGCAACAATCTCTTATATGGAAATTGCTTTCTTGCATAAAAAGATGCTTACTTGCTCCCCTTCAAAGGGCTAAAAATTAAAAAAACAAGTTTTCGTCTCTCTGTCTCTTTTCAAATACAATAACGAGCCTTTTATAATGTTTCCAAGGCCCTTATTTTATGGGTTGACGCCTTATCTTTTTACCCAATATGTTGCCATTCATATCCCCCTTCAATTTTCTTGTTTTTAGGCTTGGATAATGCTTCCACGCATTTTGGGTGGGGTTTAATCCCACTGTAATAGGGATTTTTAATAATAATGTTTTTATATAAAAGTTTCAACACCATATGAATAGGTCTTAAGACCAATCTTTGTCTTAGGGCTGTTTTTGGATGCTCCATGTGTCAAGATACCATTGGAACACATCTCAAGCCCTGATTGGGCCACTTGTACACGTCTAGTCACCATGCTAACATCATCATTGTACCTTATTTGGATTTTGCTTCAGTAGGTCATGACTTTTGCATACGAAGTCCGTCTGATTCCATTCAAATTACAGATGAAAACTCTCAAGGAGCTTTTTGATGTGTGGGTAGTTTTAGGGAAATTGTAGACCCTCTGATCAGATCGGTGTAGGGATCCTCCTGCATCATAGGTGGAGAGAGAAATTTTCTCATAAGTTGAAACTGTTGTACGAGAGTTGTAGTCTCTAAAATATAGTCTTAACTATGGGTTGTGTGGGTAACTCTCTGAGTGCATGTTGCTTCATGCCTAGGATGGCTAGGATCTTGTAGAGATGATAGTGAAGGAGAATCACCAATTTCCTCGAGGATTGTAGAAAGTGAAGACAACAATCTTAGCTGTGTTGGCAGAGCCGAGTTGCTAGGTGGAACTATTTTGGAGATGATGTGGGGTTTTGCATAGGGCTGATTTTGTGAAAACATTATATGGAGCACTCTCATCATTTCTTTTATGACCCTGTTTTGGTTTTTGATCCGAATCAAGAAGGATCTATTCAAGAGAATTGGTGCTCACTAATTCTTGCGAGGATTCCTTTGTAGCTTTTGGGAGCCCCATTGTAGCAGCCAAAGTTCATCGAGAGCATGCTTTAGTACTTCTGGGAGTTGTCCAAAGATTCTGCAACAATGAGGGAGGTAACAAAGAGGACATGTTGCATTGAGAAACTATGGTAGTTTTGTGGAATTGACTTGATACAAAACATTCACTGAGGTAACTACCCAATTCTAAAGGTTTTTGAGGGGGAGTAGATCTAGTGGAGGGTAAGAGGTATGAACCCTCAAGGAGATTAAATCTAGTATGTTGATCATAAGAAGCCTAGTGGTGTTATATCTAGTAAGGGTAAAAATGGGAAACATTGAGGTGACTAGATCTAGAGGCTATGCTCGCTAGGCACTGATACCAATTGTTATAAACAATTACACTAACAAAGAGAGGGAACACAATTGATTTCTGCAAATGCATATGTTTAACACTCATTTTTATTATGTAGATATAAAGGTTACGAAGGATGTACAAGGAAGCTTCTAAGAGAAGAAAGATGTACAACATTGAAGAGTATACACTAGCCAATGTGACTATAGATCACATTTCAACAAATGGCATGAACAGATTAACCACTGTAACTTGCAAATAAGAGCATAATATAGTAGATCCATGCAGTATATATGAAATGAAGAGTAGAATACTGAAATATAACACTGAGCCACTTTGAGGGGGCAACCTCCACAGTCCTTACAATAAGATTAAAATTTGTAATGTGATGATTCAATACTCAACACTACCTCCTATATGTACCATAATTAGGTTATGCAAACTCCATACTCCAATTAGGTCGACTACTACCAAGAAAAAATATAAATATTATCAAAGGACTAAGTCACATGTTATGCATGCCATAGGTTGGCCACAAGTATTCCCATAGACCAAATAGGCTAAGGGTGTAGCATGTCCCCCTTTCAAACAAGCATTGTACTTTAATAAAAATAAAAAAAATGAAATTATGTTACAAGAAATAAGATATTATCAATACCAATACAATGCCAAGCCATGATACTGATACTTCATGATCTGTCCTTAGACTTCCAACAACATAAGAAGGAAGAAAGAGAGCATATCATCAGTTTATTCATCTAATGAAGTTAGTTGAAGGATATTTTCAATCTGATTACGCTTCTGTGGAGACCAAGTCAGGGGTATAGGTTCAAAGTTGATCAAATTATGATGATCCAAAGCCCAATTAGCTAGCTCATCCACCACCTTATTCTGATCTCTAGGAGCATGTTGAAATAAAATGGTATGAAATTGTGTAGCAATAACCCGAATATTATCCTGAATCCTGGCAATTCACCAATTTTTTGAAGTATGCTGCTTGTTTGTTGAGAGAAGATGGATAATTACCTTGGAGTCAGATTCCACTATAATTCTTAGACATCTCAATTTAATTGCTTCCTGGAGAGCTCGCTAGATTGCCAAGATTTCAGCCACATTATTAGTGCGAAAACCTAATGGATGAGCAAAGAAGAAAAGGGGAGTTCCCAAAGAATCATGAGCTATCCCTCCAATATTGGCTGGGCCCGGATTGCCTCTTGCTGCTCCATCTGTATTAAGCTTAACAAAATCAAGAGGAGGGCTGCCATTTTCTTAGAGCAGTGGGCACCGATAATCTAGTACTAGAAATAGATTTCAATTTATTTTCCTGCAAATTTAACTTGTGTAACATGCCTTTCCATTTGCCAGGTAAAGGAGAAGGAAGTTTCACATTATGTTCAATAGATTCCACTATATTGCTGTGAGTTAATTCCTTGACATAGCAAATGTCTCTGTTTTCAGATTTGAAAATATGCCTATTTTGCTCCTTCCACACATTCCACAACATAAGAGAGAGCAATCCAAACTCCTTTATAAAGACCCTAAGTATAAAAAATCGAACGCTTCCAAACTCTAAGAATTTCCACCAGATTCATGGAAGGATTTCAATTGACAGATAGCCATTCAGCCAAAATATTCCATATGGGCATAACAAAAGGGCATTGAAAAAAAAGGTGGATCAAAGTTTCATCCTCTTTGCATAAAGGACACCAGAAAGGTCCCACCATAACCTGCTTCATCAAATTGTCCCCAGTAAGATTCCTCTTAATATAAAAGAAGCGAGACAAAGAATCTAACCTTAGGCCATAAAGCCGGCTGCCAGAGATCAACAAAAATATCTTTCCAAGGATGAGACTGATCACCTGCCAAACTACTATATCCTTCAGCGACTGAATAAATCCCTTTCAAAGATTTTCCCCAAGCAAGGGTATCAGAAGAGGAAGAAAGAGGACAGATTCGATTGTGAAAGAGAGTTTGAAAAAATTGGATTTGGGCCATAGACAAGTTGACCTGCCAGGAAGGGGGAGAAATTTACTCAATCCCCTGAGATGATGTCTACAAGTAATGGGCAATCTTTTTCTTACCTTTACTATGAAGAGTATTTATAATACTGTTAAAATCCAGTTACTGCTCAATCATAGGTGGGTACCCATCCCATGAATCAGTCCAGTAGTTAATCTGATCCCCTTTCCCAATTTTCAAAAAAATAAGTTTTTTAATAATTCCTTCACCAATTTTAAGAACTGATAAAATCGGAGATCCCCGAGAAGGTAAGGAATGACGAATCAACTCATGCGGCATCATTCCTTCCGCATATTTCGCTTTAATGTTGATGGCCCATAATTGTTGGGGATATTGCAACAATCTTCGATATAATTTTGCAGCGAAAGCCTTATCATTTAGCACACTTGATCTGAAGCCCAAACCCCCTTCTTTCTTTGGCATACAGAGTGTTTTCCATTTCACAAGATGCCATTTCCTAACTTGTTGAACCCTTGTACATAGAAATTTTTGGTTAATAGAATCCAACTGATGTAAATTTTTTGCAGGAATATTCAAAAGGGCAGAAAAATAAATAGGAACACCTTGTAAGACAACTTTAATCAAAGTGATACGTCCCCATGAAGATAACCATCTATGAGTCCATTTACTAAATTTATGAAGAATCCTCATCGGCAGCGAATTCCAATCAGGGTGTCTTGTAGTATCCAAAGGAATACCCAAATATTTTAGAGGTAACACTCTCTTTTGAAATCCTAATTTAACCAAAATATCTTGTTCCAGTCTAGGCGAGCAATGGAAGAAAATAATCTTTGACTTTTGCCTGTTTATATCTTGGCCCGTAGCCGCTGAAAAGAGCTGCAAATTATTATGAATTTGGGAAGCTTCTTTTAAAGATGCTTTCCCCATAATGGAAGAATCATCTACAAACTGGACATGAGACAAAGGATCAACCTGAGTGGCCAATTTAATACTTTTTAATTTCTTCCGAGTTCTTTTCTTAGAAAGCAATCTGCCCAAAGATTTGGCAACAATAATGAAAAGAAAAGGCGATAAATGATCCTCTTGCCTTATGCCAAGAGAAGTATAAAATCTAGAAGTGGGAGACCCATTGACTAGAATAGAATAAGAAACTGTAGAAATACAAGCGTGTATCCATTGAACCTATTGGGGGGAGAATCCAAACTTCAACAAGATTTATAGCAAGAAAGAGCAATCCACCCTATCATAGGCTTTGGATAAATCCAGTCTCACAAACATAGCCGGTTTCTTTTGAATTCTCATAGAATGAAGAGCTTCTTGGGCTAAAACAATATCATCATAAATCTGCCTATGGGGTACAAACCCTCCTTGTTCCGGAGATATTACTTTATGGATAATGGTCTTCAGCCTTTCAGCTATAACTTTGGTAATTATTTTATACAACATGTTGCACAAAGCAATAGGACGATAATCAGCTATGTTAGAAGCATCTTCTTTCTTAGGAATTAATGCAATATAAGTCTGATTAATAATTTTGAGGACAGTCTTGGCTTGTCTGTATTCTTGATTCTGCATGAAAGCTTCATCTTCCCATGTTTCATCTTCTCCAGGTAGGTTCTTCCACTTGATAAAATACTCCATGATGACCTGAGTCCAGCCTCTTTGTGTGTGTTTGGAGAATTGTTTTAGGTTCTAAGCTAATTCTTCCCTCTTCATCAAGCTCTAGTAACTCTATTTGACCTGGAATCCTCTGGCCGATGACCTTATTCAAACAAGAAACATGGAATACCATATGTATTTTGGTTGATTGAGGTAACTCCAATTTATATGCCACATTGCTAATCTTATACAACATCTAATAAAGACCATACTACTTAGATGAAAGTTTGTTATCCTTCTTTTGTTGCTTCAAGGACATTGCTTATATACATGGAACTTGAGAAAAATCCAATCTCCAACTTCGAAATGTCTCAGTCTAGTGCTGGTCAACTTCTTGTTTAATACAATTTTGAACCATGGACAAGCTTTTTCCGAGACTAGAAAACACCTCTTGATGGTGTTGAATGTGCTCTTTTATGACCCAAACTCTTGGTTGCACTCTCAAGGAAGATGTGATGTATGGTGGGTAGTATCCATACAATGTCATAAATGGGGACATTTTGGAAGAAGTATGGAAAGAAGTGTTATACCACAATTCTGCTAATAGCAACATATTAACCCATTGCACTTGCTTATTAGAAGGAAAACAACATAAGTAACCTTCCAAGCACTTGCTGACTACCTCAGTTTGCCCATATGATTGGGGGTAATAAGAAGAGTTATGAGCCAGCTGTGTAACCAAACAATAGAATAAATGAGTCCAAAAATTACTATTAAATATGGGATCACTATTAGTTACTATAATCTTTGGGGTATCATGTAGCTTTTGAATTGTATCCATAAATGTTGTGGCCACTGTACTTGCTACAAAATGGTGCAACAAGGCGCAAAAATGGGCATATATACCACCACCATGGTGACATTTTTCCCCTCTAATTTTGGCAGTCCCATGATGAAATCCATGTAGACCTCCTCCCATCATTGTGTAGGAATAGATAAAGGCTATAAAAGATCGGGAGTCTGAATAGTCTCACCTTCATTTTGCTGACACACCAAACATTCTGCCTCAAATTTTTGTACATTACCTTCCCTTCAAAAAAAAAATCTTGCTTGACCCTATGATAAGTCTTTTGGAATCCTAAATGTCCCCCAACTGGTGAAGCATTGAGCTCCTCTAGAATCCTATGCTTGATGCACAAGTTTTTGCACAAGTATAGGCTGTCCTTGTACCAAAGGGAGTCACCTTTCCATACAAATTTATTTGGTGTGTTCGAAACTAGCTAAATGAGATTTTGTGTATTTGCATCTGTAGACCATAATATTAGTATTGTTATTGTATACTTGTAAAATTTGAGCTATGGATTCAATATACCATATATAGTAATTTAACCCAAAACTTACAAAAACATCAAAAGGAGAGAATATAGAAGCAATCAAAAATTATAGGAAGACTCTTACCGTCATCTTGCTGCCCTTGTCTTCCCTCCAAGATCTTCAAACGGATTCTCCAAGGATTGTTGACTTGCTTGTTGGATTGCTTGATAATGGTGGCTTCAAGATCTCAAGTGAGCATGAAAGGATTAATGGCTTCTTGGATGCAAGAATAATGTGGATGCAATGAGAGTATGAAGGCTAGGAGAGCTTGGATATGTGCATGCAAGTTCAAGTTTTCAAGTTAGTTCAACCAAGCTCCATGCTTGATTATTTATAGGGTGGAGAGGATTAAAAATGAATTTTAAATTGATAAGAATTCTCTAATTTTAGAGTATTTGAGAGAATTCTAGAGCTCTAGTTTTAAGAGGCTTCTAGATTTGATTAGGGGTTAATAGGGATTAGTGTGTAGGAGAGGCTATGGATAGGTTGGCTAGGAAGTGTAGGTAGAATATTTTAAATTTTAAATTGGCAAGTGGGACAAGTGGTTAATAAATGAGATGAGATTAGTGGTTTAATGGGATGTTAGTGGGATAATCAAGGGATTAATATGGCATGGGGTGTGTAGGAAGGTTAGCATGATGTAGGAAATGTATAATGGGGAATGGAATTTAATTATATAATTAGGATAATGGTTATGGGATTAATTGTAATAAATAGCAGGATTAGTGGAATAGTTAGGGTGAGTAGATTTAGATGTATATAGTTTCAATTATCAACATCATCACATATTTTAGTAGCTAACACGTTGTGGTTGTATTGTCGGCCTTAGGTAGTTTTGTAATGACTCCCATGAGTATGTATGGTTGATCATAGTTGGGTTAATTGACAACCCAATGTGACTTATTATCATAAAAATTAAACCGGGGAAGGGGCTTTGGTATTAGGTCCTCCTTGTACTGTATGAATTGAATTGAGACTTATCTTTTATGAATACAAAGCTTCTATTGTTCTGATACTCTGCTCTGCCATGGTATGTAATGCAATTACTATTATGTTTATGCTGTTATTTGTAGTCTAGTATATTGATAATAATTTTACATTCTGGCGCCATTCCTTTAAATAATGTTGATCAACTTAAAGTTGGCTCAAGGAGAAACATGTTGAGGCACCCATTATCTTATAAGATCTATGTGCCAGACATAACCACAAAATAAATTACAATGGTACAAAGAGTTCCAGAAGGAGGAGACCGATGTGTACGAGAAATAATTCATGCTATTGACTCCAAACAAAGGCAGGAGAAGGCAAACAAGGTCAAAGAGGGGACCAAGAAGTTAAACGGTCTACTCAATTGGTTCTAAAAATCCATCAAGCTAAGTACGAATTAGAAGCAAAAGCCAAAGGGAAGCCAAGGCTGAAGTGTAATAAGAAGTCATACCTAGAAAGGGTTCAACCAGAATTGGACCCTATGCCACTTGCAATAAGGAGTGGGTAGAGATTTCTAGAGCCCTTATGAGTGAAGGAAGTGTGAGCCTTGCCAACTAGGTTGGATTGGAAAGTGCGAGACAACCCGAATGACAAGTCGGAGGGAGTTTGATGAAAAGGGGACCTGGCAACATGCGAGATAGTGTATGGATCCCTGCCAAAGGAAGGGTCAAGTGTAGGGACATGTCCGATAATACCAAGAGAGCATGGGAATGCCCAATGTAGATCTTCTTAAGCGGGAGACTCGTATTTGAAGAACCATGTTAGAGCCATGGTTACCCCCATCAACTTCATCTTCAGAAAAATAGAAGCTGCCAAGGTTCACTGGTGATGGATTGGAGGATCTTGTACGACATTGCAAAACGTGCATCACCATCTGGACTGCCAATGGGTATACAAATGAACGTATGTGGTTAAGATGTTTTCTAGCCACCCTTTGGGGCATGACTATTGATTGGTATGCAGATGCACCAAACTTGGAGAAAGCAACATGGCAAATACTCAGGGAAAACTTTGAGAAGAATTCAAACTTATAAGGGACAATAATGAGTTTGTTGCAGAAATTTGTAATACTCGACAAGGTAAACACAATAATGTTCGCGCTTATAACAAAAGACTTAAAGAACTATTGGGCAAACTTGAAAAAGAACACGCTGATGGCTTGAAGAAGTGATGGTTCATTGAAGGGTTGGTACCCTCATTGTGGAGGACGATGAAGGTGGACCCACCCTCATATTATGAAGATGCATACAACCGAGCCATGGACATTGAAAGTGAGAAAAAACGTCGTTGTGCTCAAAGTAACTCCAATGATGATAGTGAACTTGAATTAGTGCGACCTTGGAGAAATGACATGCTCTATATGATGAAGGAACTAAAGGGAGACAATAAGTCTAGAGGCAAGGATCTTTTGTGCGGGATTTGTCAAGATACATGGCATTTAGTCAAGGACTACACGATTTGCGGAATAAGAGCGGCCAAGTATTGTTGACACAAGGAGAGCCATCGACACCACCCAACATGCTATCAAGGAACTATCGACGATAGAATAATAGTGTTGGTGGGAGTCGAATTTGGTACGACTTCAAAGGATGACCAATTGTTCGGTGGTGGGAGTGCAATGACTGGGGCCATTTCGCAAGAGATTGCCCTAACAAAAATGACATTGGACTTCTTTGTAGATGGTCTGGGTTTGGGGACCATAACAAATGGCATTTGTCCAAAGCAAGCCAATGTCATTATGATTGACGTAGCCAAGGGCAAAGAAGTTATGGCAATTACTAGAGCACAAGTGAAGGAAGACAATTTCCCTAACCCACATACGAAGAAGGAAAGGTTGGCCGAAGCAAGGCTAGAAGTTGAGAGGGCCATGGTTGAAGAACGACATTGGTAGAATGACCCTACAAGCACATGATGAGCAGATTGGAGTCTAACAAAGCTATTGCATGACATGTCTTGCAAATCACTATATGTTTTACAATAGTTGACTTATTGCAAAGTAATCTAGACTCAAGAATGCTCGAATTGCTACCATACAAGACATTAGCCCAAACATGGTGGAGCATACAATGGCACACCTAACACTAGGTGATGGGGAGAGCAAAAAGAAGAATAAATCCATGGTCGAGCCCCCCTTGTCAGTTGACCAAGTGATTGATCTTATGCTCTTGACGATGAACCTAACTTGACAATCAGTATTTGTGCTTATGGAAATTCTAGGCAAGAATTTGACAAATACTATCAATGATGGTGGTTCTAACTTGAATGTTCTTCGAGAAGAGACTTGGAATAGTCTTGGGAAAGCCAATTATGTGGTCTCCAACATTCCAATTGGTAGGCACAAATCAACATGGCTTTAGCGTATTGGGTGTAGTGATGAGACAAAAGGTAATTATTGGAACCTAACCCTTTTTGTTGAATTTTGTGGTCATCTCTTTAGAAAAGAAGTCCTGTGATGTACTATTGGGTTGGGGTTGTTTGATAACAACCAAAGCTGGTCATAACTAGAAAAATAATCTGATCTCCATTGAAACAAAGAATTGAAGAATGTCACAAATTTTAAGAATCAGGTATAAGTGAGGAAGTAGCCCCATCAGACTTATCGGATTCAAACTCCGAAGAAGATTGCTCGGTTCATAGGAACACGGTATGATGAAGCCGAACGACGAATGGGTCTTGGAGTTACAGTTGTACTTCGAATATGAGACAAACTCCCTCAATGATTTGTTCCATTGGTAGATGGAAGACTATGAAGTGTTTTGACCTGATTGCAATAACGCCGAGATAATGGAGACTGAAGAAGGCCAAGGCCTGTAGTAGGATGGGTAGAAACAAATGGAGGTGATGCCAAGACCTTCCGAATTGTAAACATCAGAGTTGGCTTACCCACCAACGTTCAGAGAATACAATGTCAGGAGTGCAAAGTTTGATGATAAGTTGACCCACCCAATGGGACGGGTAGCTGACCTAACGTCAAAGCACCGACCTCAATGGTCCTGAACGCGTCGTATAGCAATAACGATTTAATAAAAGTGAAGTATCGCCTGTTTTTGAAGTACAGTGGGATATGATGGATCAGTACTTGAGGCACCCGAATTTTCAATCGAAGGGTATGGTATTATAAGACAGAGGACACACCAGCATAATAAATATTTCTAGTCTGAAAATGTTAAGCCTCAGGTGGCTATATTTAAAAGTAATTGTTGACGGGTCATACCATCAAAAAATTTCAAAAAACTTTAGGAGTGACCATTTAAACCAACTCAGATAATGAATAATTGCACTGAGCAACTAGTGAATGTGGACAATACACGGTGTAAAGGTGTTGTGAATGAGTTCTATTTCAAATTATATCCATTAAAGACGAAAACCATTAATATACGTAAAATTGGACATCTAAATTAGGAGGATACAACATTGGACCCATGGAGCACAAAGATATCGGAACAACGAATGGTACATATATTATTAACATTACAAGGAAGTGCTTGACAGATGAAGTTTTGCCAATTAAAGAGAAAGATGATAATGATAGGCCATTTGTATGGTTGGAAAAGTCACATTACTAGCTAATATTCAAAGCAAAGACCCGTACATTTGACGTATGGAGGCGCAACCATACGTTACTTCCTCTCATCCTTCGTATGCCCCAGTGGACGTGCAACATCGTCCAATGGACGCCAACACTCTTGACACAACTCTCTTGTAGGGCTTGCACCGTACAACCAAACCGATGCAATGGTCCGTCTGATTAGAAGACAACATTGGACGAGGTTGGTCAAGAGGGAACAAGGTCGTATGATCAAACAAACAAGCATGGGCACTTTATGTTCACCTCCAACTGACGTATGTTTTGTAGGCTTCCCTGTAAGCCCTACCTACCCATTCGACCAGTGTTTGCACTCCCAACGCCATCAACCTTGGTCGACCATCCCTCGAGTGGCTACACAATTTGAATTTACCGTTGAGTGCCCAACTCACACCTTTTCGTTGCCACACAATTTTCACCAACCATTCACCCTCTTGCAGTAGTAGTACGCCTTGCTCCATTTGTCAAACTTCCATTCCATGGACCGTATGACTCAAGGGGATGTTTGAACTATTTGTGACAGTTGTTTTCCAGCTTGCACCACTCGAGGATGTCCTTGTTTGTCTTCTCGCATTTGGCTCAATGTAGTATTGTTGAGCATGGCCCCAACTGCCAATCCTTTGTCCTCACAACTCACTTCTCTTGTTATGATTGGAAGCTTTCCGTTCAGTGACCTTTCAACCTTGAAAATAGGATTCACCGCAATGCAACATATAGTGCCTAGGTGAACCCTCATGATGGAGGTAGCATATAGTGCCGACATTATCTTATTTCAACCGCACGTTCTATGCACCTCTCTTCAGTGGATATCAGCCCACCTATATATGTACCCTAGCTAGCTCTAGGAGGATGGGAACTTGAAATGGCAGCTGTCCTTCTGCTCCTTATTAGTTCCACTTCATTCTTGTCATCCCTCTTCCTTCTAATTTATATCATGTAGTCTATGAATTGTTTCAGAAGAGACTCCGACCTTTTCTTTTTTTTTGGGAGGGGGGTATAATGTAGACCATAATATTAGTGTTGTTACGATTATCAATGTCATTACATATTTTGTAGCCAATGTGTTATGTGGTTGTATTGTCGGCCTTGGGTAGTTTTATAATAACCCCATGATTATGTTTGGTTGTTGACGTTTGGGTTAATCGACAATCCATTAGTTTTTCTTGTTATATAATGGGTTTTCTTGTCATATAAATCTGTTGATGTATGTTGGGGAAGGGGTGTTGGTATTAGGATTTCCTTGTACTGTATGAATTATATTGAAACTTAGCTTTTAGAAATACAAAGTGCTATTGTTCGGATACTCTGCTCCGCCACCATATGGTATGCAATTACTATTCTATGTACGTTGTTATTTTTAGTCTAGTATTTTTATAATCATTTTACATTCTCTAATTATTCTAAAATGTCCTATTGCCATTTTGATCTTGCCTCATCCACCCAATTCCCCTGTAGTATGGGCATGGTGCACAACAATGCTTGTGTGCTTTCATCCCTCCTCGAAAGTGCGTCCACCACGACATTCTTTATCATTTTCTTGCAGATGATCGCAAGTCATATCCCAACATCCTAGTGACCCATATTTGTTGCTCTTCTAAGGATGGCCTTTATTTGAAAAACTATTTTAAATTGTTGTGATCCTTTTTCACTTTGAAGTGTCTTCCTATTAGATAAGGCATCCACTGTTTGACTGATTGAGGAATAGCTAACATTTCCTTCTCATAAATGGGCTTAAGTATATTCTTGCCTTTGAGTTGGTGACTTTCAAAAGCAATGGGCATGTCTTCTTGCATGAGTACTGCACCCATACCATGCCCTGAAGCATCACACTCCGCAAGGAAAGTTTTGGTGAAATCTGGAGTGGTGTACATGGCCTCTTTAAGCTTCTCAAATGTTTTGGTTGTTGGCGCCTTCTAATGGAAGGAATCCTCTTTCAATAGAGCTGAGAATAATGTTTCTATGCTACCATTATTTTTCAGAAATTTGCGGTGGTATCTTGAAAGTCCGAAGAATCCTCATAGGTCCTTGAAGGTTTCAAGCACTTTAACTCCACCATGGCCTTGATCTTGTTAGGATCCACCTTGATTCCTTCACGGGAGACAATGTGACCCAAGCATTGCACCTCCTTGACTCTAAAAACACACTTAGAAGGCTTTGCATAAAAGCTTAGGGTGTTTGAGAGTTTGTAAAACTTGATCAAAATGGTGCAGATGGCCTTCCCATGTTTTGCTGTAAATGAGTATATCATCAAAGAACACCAAGGTAAACTTCCTCAAATTAGCCTAAATATAGAATTCATCAATTTTTGAAATGTAGAAGGGGCATTTGTAAACCAAAAGGCATAACAAGATTTCATGATGGCCCTTGTGTTCAAAATGTTGTTTTGGGGATACCCCCCTCCTTGATTTTGATTTGATGATACTCATGTCTTAGGTTTAGTTTTGTAAAAAAAAAACAAAAAACAAAAAACAACTTTATGTAACTCATATAGCAAATCATCAATTACCGGAATAGGAAACTTATCTTTGACGGTGAACTTGTTTATTTCTATGTAGTCCGGGCACATGCACCACTTGTCATCCTTCTTATGCACCATCACCATTGGAGAAGAATAAGCACTTTGAATGTGTTGAATTATACCTGCTTTTAGCATCTTTTGTAGCATTAGCTCAATCTCACTCTTTTGCACGTATGGGTACCTGTATGGTCTGATGTTGGGTGGTTGGCTCCCCAATAAAAGTTGAATGGAATGTTCGAGATCTCTTTTAGGCAGTTGTTTCGGCATATTTCCAAATTGTTAGCATCCTACAATTGTTGAGCTTCTATTGCAAATAATTGTGCCACAAATCCAACAGATCCTTTGTTCAACGACTTTTGCATTTTATAGAGATACCATTTGTGAAGTCGTCACTTGCAATCTCCTCAATTTAAATGTCTTGCCCTCATAATGAAAGTGCATGAAGAGTTCCTGAAAGGTCATCTCTATTGTACCCAAAGTAGTAAGCCATTGGACTTCAAAATTATGTAAACATAGGACTATTCAAAAGGTAGCCTCCCATTGCTAGCCTGATATTGTGGCATTTTCTTGAACAACTAATTGTATCATCGTCAACAATCATAAGTTGAAATTATGGAGCGAGAAAGGTAAAGCAGTTAAACTGTGCGACCAAATTGTTGAAATTCTTAGTACTTTCTGAATTAATTAACATTGTCACTCTTTGCTTCTTCAAAAATCTAGGCTTTGGGGGGTACTAATTGTTGATAGTGCATGGGTGTGGACCCTGTTGTGCTTCTAGTTTGTCTTCGACTTCAATCTCTTCTTCTTCCGCTTCACTTGCTCCTTCAATGTAGAATAGTTTCTTTTCCTCACATTTGTGTCCTCTGCAATATTTTCTATCACAATAGAACCATAACCCTTTTGCCCTTTTTTTTCAATTCGCTGAGGCGTTAATTTGGTGGATCGAGAAAAGGACTATGTTGGGGTTCTATGATCTCTGATGCTAGTGAATGTCTCTCTCCCAATAGCCAAAAACCTTTTCCTCTACTCTTCGTGCCCTTGTGATAGACTTGGATAAGGAAGGTGGATCAAACAAGCGTACCTCATGTTGAAAGTGGTCCTTTAGCCCATCCATAAATAGGGCCCTCAAGTTCTCCTTCATAACATTCTCCACTCTCAAGGATAGGGTTTGAAATTGTTGAATATAATCGTTTACTATATGAGTTTGTCGTAGCTTGGCTGACTTGCTGAAGTAGTTATCCACTAGACTACTACTATAGCGTGTAGTCAAGTCCTCTGTAATCACGCGACTGTGGATTTCTTCTTTTTCTTTTGATTAGAAAGTCAATGATACCAAATGAATTGATCTAGTTCCAAATATAAGGACATGCCATTGCAACCTTTTGCGAGCATGGAACTTGATGTAGATTAAAAAATACTCCATTTGGATGATCTAATTGAGTAGGTCCTTGACATCAAACTTAACCATCTCCAACTTCGACATAAAGTGTCAGGGCCCAAAATTAGCATTGGTTGTGGGAGAATGTGGCCCTTTGTCAGAATTGGGAATGGGCTGATCCTTTGGTCCCTTAGGAGTGGTAGAATCTGTTGTTTCTGGTGTTTGGGGCTGCTGAACCAACTTTTGTAATGTGACAAAATTGTTGACAAAAGCTGTGAGCCCTGCCAAATTTGCATAGGTGCTTGTCATGGTTATGTCGAGTTGATCTATATCCTCTTTCTTAGTCATCTCTTTTTGTTCCTCCTTGGTAGCCATGGTAGCGATGACTTATTTCAGATCTTTGATAAGCTCATGTGAAGGCATCTTGCTTTCATATGCTTGCAAACTTGCCTTGAGTTGGATCATTCTTGCTTCCTAAGCAGGAGCACTATATTCGTGAGTCCCACCTGTTGCCATCTTTGAATCTGGATCTTCTTTGCTAGGAGTTTCCCTAGTGTGATTGTATTCTTTCCCCTCCCTCATGTAGATGGCCCTACCATGTTGTGGCTTGACTGGAGATCAAAAATAGGGTCATTGGGCACCTATTTAGTTGCGATCGCCTTGGCGAGACAAATCCTATGATTGCTATATTGCTCAATACATAAAAAATTTTAAAAACCAATGAGGCTACAATAAATTATAAATTTGTAACAAATACCCTAGCTTGGTATTTTGGTGTGGACTTACATTTGCAAGCTAATTGATTCAAGTTCAAATCCCACAAATGGGCAAATGGCATGTTATATGCCAAGCAAGCTTAAAACCTCCGCTTGAGAGAGGCTACCCAAGCACCCAAGTTTGGTGTTTTGATGTGGAATTACATTGACAAGTTAATTGATCTGAGTACAAATACCACAAATGAGCAAATGGTATGTTCTATGCAAAGCAAGATTAAAAACTCCGCTTGAGAGAGGTCACAATAAATAATTTTTTTTGTAAGTACCTTACCAAGCACCTTGGTTTGGTGTTCTGTTGTAGACTTACATTTACAAGTTAATTGATCCGATTGTGAGGGTGGTAAAAACCTAAAAACCTGAAAACCCAAATTAATGCAAAAACTTTGGATTACTGAAGACCTATACCATTGTGATCCCCACAAAAAGACAAATCTAATGATTGCTACATTTCTCAAGGGTTGGAAAATTCAATTTTGGACTTTTCTTTTGCTTTGGACTGTCTGTATAGATGCAAACCCTAAATTCCACCTAGATCAAAAGTATTTGATTTTGACCTGCAAGCAAAACCAAACACAAAACGACACTAATTCTTCACCAAATAGAAACAAATTTAATCATTCAAAAAAAAATTGTAAGAAAAATAACTGTTTTACTCGAAATACAAATTTTCACTTCTCTTCAAAGTCATAGTGCTCTACAAAAAGTTTGCCAAAATCAAAGCTTTGGTACCACTTGTAATGATCTTACTATATCACAAGGGCAAATTCCATAACAATAGATCGCAATTCAACAAATGGCATGAATAGATTAACCACAATAACTCACAAATACGAGTAGAATAGAGCATAGGTAGAGTAGATCCGCACAGTAAAATGAAATGAAGAGTGGAATACTGAAATATAGGACAGCATTTCGAGGGGAAACCTCCACAATGCTTACAATAAAAACAGAATTTGTAATATGATGATTCAATACTCAACACTACCTCTATATACCATAATTAGGCTATGGGGACTCCATAATTCTATTAGGCTGATTATTCCTACCAATATGAAATATAGAGATTATCAAATGAATAAGGCAAAGGTTATGCGTGCCATAGATGAGCCACACATATTCCTATGGATCAAATAGGCTAAAGGCACGGCAATATAATATTTAAGAATATACAACAGCATTAGATGAAATGCATTATTTAGTAGCATATGATAGCTTTTGATAGAATACATTATCCTATGTGGCTGTCTCATATTCCATGTCACACTGTCTTATCACAAGGGGGTCTTATGGGCTTCTTTTCTCCAAGGTCTTTACAAAGCATGTGTTCAGCCATGATGAACCTGAAGTGAGTTATTTGGACTTTGCACAAGGTATATATGTACTATATACTAAGTGTGTGCATAACCGTAAAAGACAATTAACATATGCTCTGCATTTTTAGCCTAAAATATGATGGAAATGTGATCCTTATTTATCGATATCAAATAATGTGCATCAGTCTGGATGCAGTAAGCACCATACACAGGGAATTAAATTATTAATGCATGTTGTGGCTAAAATTGTCAGGCTTTCAGTACTCCAGGCATCCATTTCCAAACTTGGCTTTCTGTAACAAATGTAATAGAACGTGTCTTATTAGCTACTTTTCTACTAACATGCTAAAGGCGAGAAAACTATTCTCGATCTATTAATCCACCATGGATGTTATAGATAACAGTCTGCAATCGCATATTTAGATCTCACAAGAATCATCGATGCATTAGCCACATGGAGAAATATTAAGGATCTGATATCTTCTCTCATGGATTGTGTAATAGACTTTTGTTATTCTGTAATGTCAATCCTGGATTTTCTACAATTAATGTAGACTTAGTGTGCAGCAATGCATGGTCTTAAATATATATTAGTAGCACATTAATCTACACTTTCAATTTGTACCAATTATTGACACACACAAGCTTTCAATGATGATAAAAGAGAAATTCCATGACAACGTGCATCTTTAAATTCCTATGTACGGACCATCAATAGTTTCAAAACCTAGCGTTCCCACTTGTTCTCTGTACGTGGTATAAGACAAATCAAGCTACGTGAAGTGTCTAATTTTGTATAATATGGGCACGCATGAGAACCTGTCATAAGGTCAAAACATCTAGATTGTCATGTCCCCTTTTCGAAATAATTAATAGTCTAATAATAATTTATTAAGTTGTCCAAAAGGTACTTTAAGTTATAATTTTGGAAAAATGACATTAATTATTATTGAGGGGCCAAAAACAATTCATCATACATGGCCCAAAGTAATTAATATTCACTAGTTGAAAAATATGAATATTAAATTAAAAAGTGATTCTAATTACATTAGAGTTTGGGTGAATTGAAAAGTGAATCTTATATAAGGACAAAAGGGGTAATGAATAATCATTATTGATTATTAAATTTTTGACAATTCACGACTGAATTCCAAATTCATTCAACTTTTGCTTGAGGACGAAAAACTTCATTGCAGCCGGATCAGAGGACGAAACCCCTCCAGTCCATTGTGGTAGCTCCATATTGGGGTTACAAATGATTTACACAGCTGGTTATTCACATGCAATCAGAAAATAAGATTTTAGCAAAATTTTGGAGCAAATAACAACAATTTTCTTAGCAAAGTGAGGGCTGTACAACTAGGGTTTGGTCCTTTGGGACTAACGCCACCCTTGGCAGTTGCAGCGCCCTTCCAACAACAATTTGAAGCCCCAAATAAGCAGCCAACAGTCCTACATCACACTTGCAGGTCTGCCATATCAGAATAAGTACTATAACACAACAAACAAAGACAAATGGTATTTATCATTTGTAATCATTGATATTTGTGCAAATTCAGTAGGGTTTGATTCAGTTGATTGTAATCAGTAGTGGGTTATTCGTATTTGATGTTGCATGTAATATTTAGTATTCAATTCACTGAAATTAAGGAGGGGTGTGGTTGGAAATCCTATTGCATGTATTGTTTTATTCATTTATTATTTGGTTATCTTGGTGAAAGACAAATATTTTGTGCCTCTACTATTACTCGGTGACATTAACAAATTTAACGAGGGTTCTAATTTCTTCATGAGGGTTTTTATTTATATTACCTGAGGGTTCTAGTTTTTTCAAGAGGGCGTTGAATTTATCTCTTCTAAGAAAAATCTGAATTATTTTATAAGGGTTTTACGAGAAATTCGGAATTGTTAATGTTGTCACTTGAACTTGCACCCAATGAGGAGATGGGACGAACTTCTCCTCGTTCAAGTGAGACAATGGAATCACCTCAGCGCTGTGGGTATCCCTATTAGGAGGTGGATCTCTAGATTAGGGGCTAGCTCCCGTTGATGCATCATTGAAGCTCATATTCCTACTACTAACAACTTGGGGGAGGAAAAGGGTTAGAATAATTGAAAGTAAACCTATTCTACTGGAGGTGATGCACCAAATGATTGCTCTACTCACACTCTTTCACTTGCACTTGGAATCAAGAACAAGTTACATATACACTTCACTCAATATCAACCTTCCCTCTCACATCAATGCTTCAACATGGGGTCTTAGAGATAACATAGAATAGGAGGAACTAAACAATAGGCATTCTAAGACACTCTATTGAGTAGCCAACTCACTACACTTGCAATCTACTTTGACACTTCTTGCTGCCCTGCAAGAGGGAGATTACAAACACACAAGGTACTAAGGATAGAAACATGTGAAGGTAGACAAAACTTACACTTGCACAAGACTAAAATCCATTGCATACTTAGTGAATTCTTTGAATGAGGTAAAAGTACTTGTCTTTATTGATTCAAGACAAAATTTTGGCAGGCCGTACCCAAGTGGAGAGATCCATACAATGGCCAAGAAGGCTCAATTTATAGAACTTGGAAGAAGAGAGAGAGAGGAGAAGTTGAAGAGGCACAAGGACATGTGTCAACTTGAGAGAAGCAGTTATAGATGCATGGAGAAGAGATGTGGGATGAGCCATGCCATGTCAGAAGGTACAATTGTCTAAACAAGTCATAAAAGTTGTGAAAAATGGCATAAAACTCCCTGTTTGTGCACATAAAATTGTCTTTATCATTTGCACCTGTTTGAATGTCCCACCACTGACTAGGGGCAGGTCTGGTGATTGGAATGAGAGGGAGGGGGTCTTCAGGTATGCAATTTCATGCATTGGTTCTGATCCTATTCATTTGGAAACTCCTAGAATGGAGCAATCACTGACTGTAGTCCAAGAAACTCTCTTTTCTGCTACCCTTCACATTTGTCCTCAAAGATGCCTTCAGTTACACATGCAAATCCTTGGGAAGGGTTGAATGACACCTAGCAACCTTGTCCAAAGCCTTATATCTCTCAATTTCACCTCAAAAGGGGGCCTGCTTTGGAGTTTCCATGCTTTTCACCTTTGTGTGCATCATGCCAGTTTTGACTGGCTGAAAATTGAGCTTCAGTTTAGACACTTAGAAACTTTTTCATAGGATCAAATGACCATAGGGAGTTAGAATAGGTCTTGAACCTCCCATCAAACTTGGTTGCACCTTTTGGAACATCACAGAGCTTGCAAAACACAAAAAATGGTAAGAAAAACACTATTCTGCCCATAGTCCGTACAGTTCCGTACAATCTAATCCATTGGCTCTGATTCTCATGGAGTTGGAAACAACTTCTCTTGATCACTCATGGTCAAATTCGTCAATCTGGGTGCACTTTTAGGCTCATTTTCATCTCTAGGTCCTAAAACAGGGTTAGAGAAGGTTTTGGAGTGACTAGCCCTTTTAACATTTGTTAGTAAAGAAAAGACATTGGAATCCTCTTCAAATGCCACTTGTGTCTTCTTAAGGACCCTCTACATCATCCCTAAACAGCTCCAAGTCCCATGCAAAGGCACATGAAAGTTCCAAGCACTTGAAGGTGACCATTCGAATCAATTTTGCACAATTAGCAGGGTTTGAGCACATTCTAAGCCAAATGGTGGCTCCCTGATGGATCTCCTGCAAACCAGAGGTTGGAACACCTCTGAATATGCCCCACAAACATTCTCCCATCATTAGAATGGTTCCCTGAGGATAGAAATGAAGTTGACCCCTGCTTTGGAAGCATGCTTACACCTTGCCAACTAGGTCTGCTTGTACTTTGGACTAAATATGGCTCTCAAATGGATTCCTTGACCTCCTGATGGCTCCAACACTTCACTTTCACCTCCATGAAGGTGACCCAAGTCATTAGAATGTTTGCCTAAGGCCCAAACTGAAGGTGACCTCCTATTTGGAATTAGGCCTATTCCTTGCCTTACCCTGATGACTGCAACCCTACATGGTTAGAGCATCCTGTTTGATTCCAAACCCTCTAGCAAGGTTTTTTAGGTCTTACTAGGTCCCCTCCAGCTTATCCAATCATAATTTGAGCTTTGCTTGCCTTCCGGTTCATCATTTCAACATTTTCCCCAAAACTGCCATCTCCATGCATCCTAAAACTGCCCCTGCTCTGAGACAAAACAGGGGTATGTTCCCCTTCCTCTTCTTCAAAACCAAACATTGGAGGTGCTTCCCTTACTCCCAAGGGTGCTCTGGATCAAATTTGAGCATCTAATTCCAAGTTTTGACCTTCAAACTTCACAAAACTCTCAGGCAGACTTTTGGAGTGCACACTGTCTGTAGGGGTATGAGTGTGGACTGAGTTTTGTTTGTTTGGAGCCTTTTGTTTACCATATGCTCATGGATAGGGGTTTATATGAGTCTCATCATCATATATAATGCCTCCAAAGACTCCTTCCATCATCTTGATCCCTCCAACATTCTTTTATCCCCTTGGAAATCTAGATTAGGTCTCATGTTTTGACTGAGACAGAGTGACTTTGACTGTATTTAGAGGTTGCTTACCACAAAACCAGGCTTAGAAAGTGTTTTAAAGCATGTTAGGGGTCTTTGAGATTACCCTTCACCTTGTCCAAGCCATACTCCATCAACCCCATCTCATTTGGCATGAGAAAGACCCTCTTTTAGCTCAGTGCCTGTCTCAGTCCATACAGGCCTGTATGTGTGTTTGGGGTTTGGAATTAGGCATGGTTCATGTTGTATAGGTTTGCCCTGGTTACCTTGAGGTCACCTTTCCCTTCATTGCACTTATACACACTTTGAAAGCTCCATCCAAGATTTAACTTCAAAATTTTCTCCTCACTGTCAATCTACCCTGCCTTGACTGTGTTTGATGGTCCTTAGGCCTGCCTGTAGGTTGTTATAACCTATTTGAGGTTGTTTATGATTTTGAAAGGCCTTTCCTTCTTGGCTTGATAAACACCTATCATCTCATTTACCTTGGATTCATCATGAATGGGTTAAACAACTTTTAAGTATATTAAACCAACTCACTGTCTAACACAGTCATACATAGGACTGTAGGTGTTGATTTTCACTAAGACCTTGATCTTGAAGCATGAAGGCCATCTTGAAAGCTTGGGAGTCCATTAGTATCAAATTCCAAGTTTTGACTGTATTCACCTTAGAGGAGTCATAATACCTTCAATCCTCATGCCAAGGTTACTTGAATTGTGTTGGCTGTAGATGTGTCTTCCCAAGCCTGTAGAGGTGTTTTGGTGATGCTTGGAACTTGCTTGAAGGTACTTTGGCTTCCCCTTAAAGTCTTTGGATCTCCAAACCTTCCTATACCTCCTATTTACCTTGCAAACCTCAAAGCAAGACCAAAATTTCAACCCTTCATCTCATTGTTTGAAGACCTCTGCTGTAGATGGTTTCTCCCAGGCCTGCTGTAAGGACAGAGAGGGGTATGTGGGTTATCACATCAACCTTCACCTTTCCTTAGTCACTTTAGCTCAGGAATGTCCCTTGGACTAGTTTGAATGGTCTCAACCTGGTAGCATGGTCTAAAACCATCAACATGGAGTTCAAGTCATTTTTTCCATTCATATCCTATAGGTATCAGTCTATTTTCAGTGATTTTTTGCCAACTTTGAGATCTTGAAACTCTATCTTCCACTTATCCATCCTCCTTCAAATTTTGCAAGGCCATTGTCTATGGTAGAGTCAACATGACCATTCCATGTAGACACCTTAGGGCTCACACAAACATGCTTTATGATATCTCAAAAACCCTCCTGGGCCTTTGTTTGGCCATTTTAGGGACTGATAAATCAAGAACGGTCTTCATCCTCATTGAGTGGCTTATAAAGCCTCTTGACCATTTCTTACCTTAAACAAACTTAGCATGGTTCTCATCCATAAGCATGGGTTCCAAATAGGGTCTCATCACACTTCCACATTTGTCACCATGACGTCAGCAGGGCCCTGAAGATGAAGATTTGACTGTGGTGTACAGGCAGGGACATGAAAAGCAAGATTATGCAAGGATAAGACTCTCTAAACACCATAAAAAAACTTGTCAACCTTCCCTACAACCTAAACTTGAGGAGCATCATCAAAACACCATCAAAGCACTTTTCTCAACGTAGAGAATTCATTTGCAAGGCAACTGAGATGACTGTTGTGTAGACTAGGCATTTTGCAGGCATGAACAAGCCTAGAAGGGCTTTTCTTAGACATTGAGCTTTCCAAAACAAGAATAAGCATGGAAATGCATTTAGAATCATGTAAAAACACTTGCAACACACAAACCCATCAGACCAAATCAAGAAAAACTGAGACAAGCTCAAAAAGTGACCCCCTCATGGTTGTAAGCCCATAAAAAGCTGCCTAGAGTGTAACTGATTGTTCATAAAGGAGGAGCCACCAAATTGCAAGTTCTTGTTATGAAATGAAGTGCATTCAGAGTACAATCCACCCCCAGAAGCACTCTTTCCAATTCCACCTGTACGGCCCAAGCCAAGTGCTTGAAGTTGACCATTGTTTGCTTGCCAAGACAAAATGAAGAGAAATGAGTTGCAGATGAAACTTTTTGTGCAATTTCTGCAATCCAAATGTGGGAGGTGAAGAGACACACCACCATGTTTTTATCTGCAAGGAAACTTGAGAAGTCCGTACAAGTGTTAGAAAGGGCCTAAAAACAAGGAGAAACTCCCATTTTCTAAACATAACTGACTCTTGACTGCCTTTGACAAGATTATAACCTCTTCCACGTTCTCTTCCACCTTGGTGACAAATTTGACCTCTTGAAAGTCCGTACAAATCAATTAATAGACTAGAAAGTGGCCAAAAGACCTTTTTTTGCACATAAGACATAACAAATGACTAATTAATGACTTGTAAACACATCTAAACATGCTAAAGATCATGTTAAGACAAATTGACACAAAATTGACCTTTGACCAACTTTGACCAGGTTTGACTAAGCCATTTCAAGGAGGGTGAGCTTAGACAAGGACTAGGACAAGTCCAAGTAAGATGATAGACCATCATAACACCCCATAGGACACATGAGAACTTTCTTAAAAAAGTTCAAAATAGTAGGGGTTGACCTCATTTTACTAGAAGTCAAATTTGGTCAACAGTTAATATTTATCCAAAAAAGATATTTCAGCGGTATCATACCCTGTATCTTGGCAGCTTGTGGGAAAGATTTATTTTGTAGCTTCATGCAAGGTAGTGACAGAGAAACTAGATATTACCAAAGAGAAAAGAAAAAGGGTTTAGAACAACTAGAGGAAGGATTAGGACAGCCAAATCCATAATCACTTGTAGGGAAAGAAAAGGAAGCCATGGGTAACAAAGATGATGAATTTCGCTATGACAGGGTTGTGCAAGGACAAGAGCGTTTATCATATATGATGGCTCAATTAGTCCAGCGCATTTAGAATGCGAATGTGCAGAGAGTTCAAAATGGTGAAGGAAGTTCTTTAGGGATGAACAACCAGCACATGCAGAGGGCAGCCATTAATTCCTTTGCTAGGCCTTTTCAATGAATTTTCCTTTGTAGGAAGAAAGTAGTAGTTCCAGAGGTGAAAATTCAGCCCACTGTGGCGGATGAAATTGCTGCCAGCGATGAAGACTACGGGGTCCTACCAGGTGAAATTAGGGAGGCTATTTCCCTCACTAATTTTATAAATCTAAAGAACAAAGGTGGTTAAAGCACTGAAACTAGGCCACAAACAAATCAGAGGGACCTCCAATAGGCATTAGGGAAGTTAACATTTCCTACATATGATGGCTCCGGTAAGTGCACAACACACTCATGATACAAAAATTGGATATATTATTATCATTGAGGCCAATGATGGAAGAGGAAGCCATCAAATTTGCCACCCTTCACCTGGAAGGTGTAGCACGAGTGGTGGTACCATGGAGTGATCACTCAGGGGCACAATCACATCCACTCATACGTGGAGTTTAGTACCAGGTTAATAGAGAGATTTGATAGAGTTGATCCAGAAATCCATTTTTGGGAGTTAACTCAAACAATCCAATTCAGTGGACTTTGTTGCTGATTTTTAGAAGCTTTCAGTTATGGTACCTGATGTGACTGAAAGGAGACTTGTTTTGTTTGTTGAGGGTTTAGTTGAACCACTCAAGGGTTTGGTGAAAGCTTTCAACCCTATTTCTCTTCAAGAAGCCATCAAAAAGGCTTTAGATTTGGATACATCAGCATCTAAAGGTAAAATTCTGCCCTATGAACAGCCAAAAACATCATCTTATGGGCAGCCAAAGACAACATCTTATGGGCAGCCAGTGACATTAGTTTTTAAGCAACAAAAGAAGCCATTTCAACAAGGGGTTTCTCTCCAAAAAGCGCTGCCACAGAAGCCACGTATTGAGATAGAAACACAAAATGAACTTAGAAGGAAAAAACAATGCTTCACATGCAAGGATCCATGGGAACTAGGTCATAGGTGTCTTCTAAAAGGACAAGTGCATTACATTGAGGTGATATTTGATGATGAGTTAGAAGAAGTACCAAAACCTGAAAGAGGAGATGGAGATAGTTCAGGGAGCACCCTTGCCACACTTAATTCAACAAGTACTTATGCTGGACTTTTTGGTACACCCTGGTATTATCCTTTTAGATTTGTGGAGTTATGCAGGGACGTAAACTCACAGTTTTGATTTATAGTGAGGCAACCCACAACTTCATTGATGAGAGTTTAGTATCCCAAAGAGGGTTGAAATCAAAAGTTTCCAGGGCTTAAATGTGATTGTAGTTGATGGTTCTACTATTCCTTGCACCAGAAGGATTCAAGAGTTGGAGATCGCACTTGATAATCACAGGGTGTGTGATGACTTCTATGTTGCGAGCATCAGAGAAATAGGTTTGGTTTTAGGGGTGTAATGGTTACATTTCTTTGGGAAATTTATACCTAATTACTAGACTTTGGAGCTGAAATTTGAATATGATGGAAAAAAGGTTGTACTTCGTGGTATAGCCAATGGAGCCCCTACAGTTATAACGAATATAATGGAGGGTGTCACTGTTGGTAGTACTCTCTCTAGATCACAACTCATTCATGATTCTGTTAACATAGATTCACTCATAGAGTTTGTTGAAGAAGTATCAGTAGGGTGAGGGCTTCCTATTCCTGATTGTATGAGAGTAATGCAGCAAAAGCCATCTACATCACCAGGGAGAATGGTAGAGACAAGATTGGTTTGGAATCTTGGTATTTACAGGGTGGTTCAAGTATTGCTTGATGACAAACAATTTTGGGAAGGGCGGACTGTCATGTCCCCTTTTTGAAATAATTAATAATCTAATAATAATTTATCAAGTTATCCAAAAGGTATTTTAAGTTATAACTTTGAAAAAATGACACTTATTAATTATTATGAAGTGGGGGCAAAAGCAATTAATACATACATGGTCAAATGTAATTAATATTAATAAGTTAAAAAAAAAAGAATATTAAATTAAAAAATAATTCTAATTACTTTAGGGTTTGGGTGAATTTAAAAGTGAACCTTATATAAGGACAAAAAAGGCAATGAATAATCGTTATTGATTATTAAACTTTTGATAATTCACGATTAGATTCCAAATTCATTCAACTTTTGCTTGAGGATGAAAAACTTCATTGTTGCTAGATCAGAGGACGAAACCTCTCCAATCCATTGTGGTAGCTCCATACAGGGGTTACAAATTATTTACACAGTTGGTTATTCACATGCAATTAGAAAACAGGGTTTTAACAAAGTTTTGGAGCAAATAACAACAGTTTCCTCAGCAAAGTGAGCGCTGTACAGCTAGGGTTTGGTCCATTGGGATTAGAACCACCCTTGGTAGCCTCCATTGTGGCTGGTGTCACTTTTTTTTGCAGCGCCCTTCCTTCAAACAGTAGTTTGCAACCCCATATAAGGAGCCAACAATCCTACATCACACTTGCAAGTCTGCATATTAGAGTAATTACTACAACACAACAAACGAAGACAATAAGTGGTGTTTATCATTTGTAATCATTGATATTTGTGCAAATTTAGTATGGTTTGATCCAATTGATTGTAATTAGTAGTGGGTTATTCGTATTTGATGTTGCATGTAATATTTAGTATTCAATTGATTGAAATTAAGGAGGGGTGTGGTTGGAAATCCTATTGCATGTATTGTTCTATTCATTAATCATTTGGTTATCTTGGTGAAAGACAAATATTTTGTGCCTCTACTATTACTCGGTGACATTAACAAATTTAACAGGGTTCTAATTTCTTCATGAGGGTTTTGATTTATATTGCCTGAGGGTTCTAATTTCTTCAAGAGTGTGTTGAATTTATTTCTTTTAAGGGAAATTTAAATTATTTTATAAGGGTTTTACGGGAAATCCAAAATTGTTAAAATTTATCCAAAAAGGGATATTTCATAGATCCATAACACAGACCCAGAGAGTCATTAGCATGAAACATATATGTGAAAAGAAATTAGTACAAATTAATAGATCCTTGGAAGCTAGGTAAAGTTCATATTTGATGTCATACTTGGCCAAAATTGCACGGGTCAAGCATATCATCGCTTGTTTCCCGCTTGAAACTTATGTTCTCTTATTTTGAACCCAAGAGAAATGAATGTTGAATATGCAGAGAATCTTTGGATTGTAGAAATGCAGGATCACACTAATCACCAACTATGGGACCTCTAGGTCCCAAGACATTAGAAATTGGGGAATCTTAGAGCATCAACGATAGGATAGTACAAGTTCATGTTTGAAAGCTCTCAAGCCATTTTAATGGATTACATTTTGTTGCAAAGAAACAAAACCAAATATCAGCTAGCATACAAACTCGTCTTCTTTGGTTAAAATTTAGATTCTTATTTACTTGATCTGAAGTGATCTACTCTGCAGATCAATTCTTATATCTTTTCTTATCATTGTACCTATTAATATGGATTTATAGAACATATTGTTTGTTGTTTTATAGAACAGTATTTGTCGTTATGTCTTTCTTTCAGACATGGAATAACTTGGTTATGTTCAGTGTATCAGAGCCACACTTGTTGTGACTTGAGTGCTATTCTTTCAAACAAATTGCTGAAACATTGTTAAAAACAAACTAAATTTGTTTTTGTATGCTGCAATGTGAACTAAAAATGGAAAAAATGCCTCGTGAGTCCTAATTCTATGATAGTTTCACTGATTTGCATATAGGCTTATGGTATTGGCACTGATTTCTCTGGATCCGTTTTCAGTGCATATTGTGTACCAACAACGGATCCCAAACACATCCATAATAAGTCTGTATGGGATCTTGTAATGTCCCCTTTTTTTGGAAATTAAAGTGATATTATTATTAAAATAAAAAATATTTCTAAATACTTAAAATAAAGTAATAATTATCTAATTTGCTTTTCACTTAAGTTGGGGCCTTTAAGGGTCATGAACAAATTACAAAATGTAAATCTTTCTTATGATTTGAATTTGGGTTTCCTTCCATTTGGGTGTGCCACTTGAGGAAAAATTTTAAAAGGAGAGGAAGGCTTGATTGGAGGATATGCTAAATTTTGATAATTGAAATTCTTCATGTTTGAAGATTTTGTTGAACCTGCATGTTCAATAGGAGTGGGCATTATGACCCACGATTTATTGTTGATTATACAACAAAAAGGTGTCTCTTGACGCCACCTTTGCTAAGAAGATTTTGTTCATGCCTTAAGGAGTGGGGCGATTTGCTTTGGAAGTATTTGTGTGGAAGTTTGTAAGTGTTTCATAGTTTTTTTTTGCATATTAAGCTTGTTGATTATTTAAATTATTGTGGAGCGAACTATTTGGGGAGCTTAGATCTAGGGTTTGGATGCCTCAGTTGATCTAAAAATTGCAAATTAAATATTCTGATTTTGTTTGCTAAATTTTTGATTATTGGTGTGAAGTTTTGGATGGATTTGTGAAGGGTTTGAAGGAGAAAATTAAATAATAAATTTCAGAATTATTATTTAATTATTTTACAGGAAACTAGGGTTTTCAGATCTTTGGAGCAATTTTTGGTGACCTTCCCATGGAAAGAAAATTCTGATTTATGTTTCATTGGAAAGCCTATATTTTTAACTTCGTTTTGAGCTATCACTTGGTTAGAAATTTCAAGTATTTTCGGAGTTATGGGTTTATAAAGTTTTAGCGGTATTTTGGGCATAAAAATCACAATTTTCAGAATTTCGAAAAAATAATTGGATATTTTTTTCTCCATATTTTTGTGCATCTATAGTAATATTTTCATAATTTTTGAGTTGTTGGAAGTGATAGATCTAAAATTGGTGAAGACTTTTTATCCTCCGAAGAGCAACAAAAAATTGGCAATTAAAATTGATTTTTTCTTCATCATTTTGTGGCTTAAAGAGAGGTATTTATCTAAGGGATTTAAATCTATAATTTATTATTTATTTTCAGATTATTTTATTGGTAGAAAATTCCCTACGAAACCTTCACTTTTGGCATCTAGGGTTTCTCGCATTAAATAATGGTTTTGGAGAATTTAATTCTCAAGCTAGGGTTTGCTAATTTTTAGATAAGATTTAGGGGAGTTTGGGGAAAACCCCTTTTGCATTAATTTGTTCTATTTGAGGACATTACAGTGGTATCAGAGCACCGATCTTGTGCACTTAAGGGGTTGTATTGAAGATTGGGATGCGAGCTAATAATCATGTTTTTCAAAGGAGAGAAAAAGAAAATGAGTAAGTTTTCTCTTTCTTTTTTTGATGGCACTAATAAAATCTCTGCTAGAGCTTGGTTAAAGGGATTGGAGACATATTTGCTATGGAATTCTATGTGTGTGGAGGATGCCCTCAAATTTATCCCTTTATACTTGGATGGAATGGCACATAAGTGGTGGCATCATTTACTAAGGACCCAATGGACCGAATCCATTGCTTACCTTGAAGATTTTAGTCAAAGGTTCCTAGGACGGTTTGATGTGCAAGGATGAGCAAGGTGAAAATATTTCATAAATTGATAATGTTTTCTTATCTTCTAATGATCGCATGCATGTTAGTAATGTAACAAAAAAATGATCATGGAATCTACACCTCAAATGGAAGAAAATTCAGATTTACAGGTTGAGAAAGAAAGTTTGGTGGATGAAGCACCAATTTCACATGAGGATAGTGGTATGCAGCTAGCTGTGTTTTCCGAAACTACAATACATGAGGAGCAAATCAGTGATGTTTATGATGCTAAAAAGAGTTATGAAGGTACTCCATACATGTGCACACAAGGTATAGGTGAAAGTGAAGCAAAAACGAAATCTTTTGTGGTAAACAAAAGATCTAAGAGTGAAGATCTTGCACCATCTTTCAAATCTCTATTGACAGATTTTTAGTTTGCTAGGACAACCACTAAGGGTAAGCAATTTGACTATCTTCATAGCAAGGATTTGTTGTACCACCATCATACTTTGTTCTTGCATTGTTTTGATCATCATGAGTATTATGCTAATAAGGGAGATTATGAGGATATTTTGCATGGTTTGAATGACACAGACTCTTTTATCTTCATCAATCAATATGATAGAGGGATATTTGAGGAGTATGGGGAAGAAGGATGAAAGGAACAATGATAGGGCTGTTATAAGACATCCTGGACAGTTGTGCTTGCAAAAGAAGGGACGCGATAACACAAATGGTAAGTTTACCTAGTTCTGATTTTTGTCATACTGATATTGAGAGAGATAAGATGAGAATTGATTGCCAAAGGGAAGAGCTGGAAAAAGTGGTAAGAAATCAGATTTTTTTTTGAGTTCAAATTTTTTGAGTTAACAAAACAAGTCCAGCCACATCAAAGAGGGAAAATTTGCCACTTTCAAGGCACGCTACAGCCCATGTTGGGGGAACTTTATACCAAGGTGCATTCTAAAAATTGTCACACAAAAAAAATTGAATTAACATGGCAGGTACAACAATATATAAAAAAGGATAAAACTGGATATTGGTGGAGTTTGTTTGATGATGCATACATGTGTGAAGAAACTAACAAAGGGCAACCAAGAAGAGGCCATTCATTTTACATAAGAGGATTCCTACCAATGAGTTTAGGTGATTGTGTTTTACACTTGCAAGGTATGTTTTTCAATTTGGTTAAGTTTGTTTTCTTTCTACAAATGGAAGGACTATATTTATGAAATAAAGGATTGATGTGGTATAAAGAAGGTCCTAACACACCTTGGAATGCACACTATAGGAGCACACATCCTCTAGTGTTTTTCCTTGTGATGAATTTAATTATGGGCAGCCTTGCTAGGCATATTAATTTGGTTCAGTTTTACAGTTCTAATCTTCTTCATGTAGGGCATAAGTCCATAATGGTTTGTTGGTAAAAACATGAGGTAGATTCTATTGCTTGTGTATGCTATGAAGATTTTCAGTTTGCAAACAAAAAGAAGAATGTTGAGCTCACTAATTTCATACTGGGATGTGAACAAAACAAATTTGATATTGTTGACCCTAATTTGAAAATTTAGTTTGGTATGGTTGGCACATTTGCAAATGTCAAAAATTATGAGGGAAATGATTCAATGCAAATTCTTTCAAGGTATGAAGCTGATGTGTTTTTGTTTGATATCATGATTGACACACTAACTACTTCCCAAAAAACAGGGATTGACATGGAAGGGATCGGTTTTTATATGTTGGTGACATTTATGGCTAAAAATAAAGAATTTTCAGCGCTCTTATTGTAGTGACAAAAAGGTTGTTCAAGGATTTTTATCATAACAACTGCTACAAATTAATTAGGACTGTTGATTGCAAGGGGACAACCCTCTTATCACTTCTATTTCAATCATTAAGGGTCACCCAACCACATGGAAAAAGGAATTTCAGTTTTCTAGTTAAGGGGTTTTTGTTTTTATTGTTCCAAAGAGGTTTGCAATCATTTTCAAGCTATTTATAGGGAAAATGAAACAAGATTACAACAGTATACAGGTCAACATGTTTGAAGTTTGGAAACTTTAAAAAAAAAATGGAATTCATGAGAGAATTGCAAGCAAGAGAAGAGAGTCTAATGTCATGTCAACAAGGCGTGAAGATGAGATCACAAAATTGTTGTTAAACACTACTTTTCTCTAACATGTTTGTTCTATGTGTAGGTATGGAAAACTCAAGAACAAGAAAGAAGGTTGCAGAAATTTTGGATCAATAAAAGTACATCAGAGGCATGAGTTTGCGTTGGCAAGACATCTCGCATTTGACCGGCATCGGATCAAGGCTTTGGAGTCACTACATCATGTCTTCTCTCTTGGACATGGTTCTTGGGCATATGAGCTTGCATTTGCTTGAGGGCAAACAAATTTGGGAAGGGACTGTAATATCCATTTTTTGAAAATTAAAGTGATATTATTATTAAAATAAAAAGTATTTATAAATACGTAAAATAAAGTAATAATCATCTAATTTGCTTTTCATTTAAGTTGGGGCCTTTTAAGGGTCATGAGCAAATTAAAAAATGCAAATCTTTCTTATGATTTGAATTTGGGTTCCCTCCCATTTGGGCGTGCCACTTGAGGAAAAATTATAAAAGGAGAGGAAGGCTTCACTGGAGGATATGCTAAATTTTGATAATTAAAACTCTTCATGCTTGAAGATTTTGTTGAACTTGCGTCTTCAATAGGAGTGGGCACTATAACCCACGATTTGCTGCTGATTATACAACAAAAAGGTGTCTCTTGACGTCACCTTTGCTAATGAGATTTTGTTGATGCCCTAAAGAGTGGGGCGATTTGCTTTGGAAGGATTTGTGTGGAAGTTTGTAAGGGTTTCATGGTCTTTTCTTGCATATTAAGCTTGTTGATTATTTATATTGCAAGTGGAGCAAACTACTTGGGGAGCTTAGATATAGGGTTTGGATGCCTCAGTTGATCTAAAAATAACAAATTATATATTCTGATTTTGTTTGCTAAATTTTTGATTATTGGTGTGAAGTTTTGGATGGATTTGTGAAAGGTTTGAAGGAGAAAATTAAATAATAATTTTCAGAATTATTATTTAATTATTTTATAGGAAACTAGGGTTTTTAGACCCTCGGAGCAATTTTCGGTTATCTTTCCATAGAAGGCAAATTTTGATTTTTGTTTCATTGGAAAACCTATATTTTTAGCTTCGTTTTGAACTATCACTTGATTAGAAATTTGAAGTATTTTCGGAGTTATGGGTTTATAAAGTTTCAGCGGTATTTTGGGCATAAAAATCACAATTTTCAGAATGCTTTCATGGTCTTTTCTTGCATATTAAGCTTGTTGATTATTTATATTGCAAGTGGAGCAAACTACTTGGGGAGCTTAGATATAGGGTTTGGATGCCTCAGTTGATTTAAAAATAACAAATTATATATTCTGATTTTGTTTGCTAAATTTCTGATTATTGGTGTGAAGTTTTGGATGGATTTGTGAAAGGTTTGAAGGAGAAAATTAAATAATAATTTTCAGAATTATTATTTAATTATTTTATAGGAAACTAGGGTTTTTAGACCCTCGGAGCAATTTTCGGTTACCTTTCCATAGAAGGCAAATTTTGATTTTTGTTTCATTGGAAAACCTATATTTTTAGCTTCGTTTTGAACTATCACTTGATTAGAAATTTGAAGTATTTTCGGAGTTATGGGTTTATAAAGTTTCAGCGGTATTTTGGGCATAAAAATCACAATTTTCAGAATTTCAGAGAATCATTGGATATTCTTTTTCTCCATATTTTTCTGCATCTACAGTAATATTTTCATAATTTTTGAGTCGCTGGAAGTGATAGATCTAAAATTGGTGAAAACTTTTTATCCTCTGAAGAGTAGCAAAAAATTGGCGATTAAAGCTGATTTTTTCTTCAGCATTTTGTGGCATAAGGAGAGAAAAATGTATTTATCTAAGGGATTTAAATTTGAAATTTATTATTTACTTTCAAATTATTTTATTGGCAAAAAATCTCCTACGAAACCCTCACTTTTGACATATAGGGTTTCTTGTATTAAATAATGGTTTTGGAGAATTTAATTCTCAAGCTAGGGTTTGCTAATTTTTAGATAAGATTTAGGGGAGTTTGGGGAAAACCCCTTTTGCATTAATTTGTTTTATTTGAAGACATTACAGATCTGTTTTTGGCATGTAGATTCTAAGAAAATGCATTATGGGATCATTTAGAAAATGAGATTTGTCTCAATTTCTTGATCATTTTGAAGATATGAGGTGTTATCTTCAATGATGAGCTGCAATGTGAGCCACCTGAGCAAGGCAACCAAAGCAAATATACGAGGAAGATCCCCCAACAACTTATTTTGGAGACCACAAGCTACTATGACCAGGGCATATGGGAAGGGCATTGTATTAGCTAAGGGTGTGGGATGTGGTTTGCACATTAGGATATAGAAGATTCAAGAAACACAGGCTTTACTCCTTAGTTTAGGCTAAACCTCACTCCTTGGTACCCTCTGCAACATACCAGAGGTTACAACATGTTAGAGTTGATCACCCCTAAAATGCACTTTCATAGCACTAGACCCCTTTTGTGACCAATAGGCATAAGAGTTCATCTGCTTACAGTGGTTCTGTTTTCACTTCTTTTGGATACAAGGATAGGGAACATGGTAGTGTTCAGGATAATAGAGAGTTAATACATGGATTAATACACTCCCTCTGCTATTGCTCCCAATTGTATCAATATTCCCTCCCAATTTAAAATGATCCTGGTTTACTGTGATGTCCTTAAATGGGACAATTAGGACAAGTAGGGGTTTTCCAACAAATCTTTAGGCGAAACTGAAAATAATTTGAATTCTGCCTTAAAAACCAGTAAATCCTAGCAACAATAGATGTCCAAATTTCAAACAATAACACTCCACAATAACCAAATAATCAATGAATATGAAACTATAATAAAATACCTCTTTTTGTGGCAAGATGGAATGGCGATGTGGCTGAAATTTCTTTGCAATAATTCTGATTTTTAAGATGCTAGTAAAATTGTGTTTTTTTCTTCCAATCAATCTCGAAACCCTTGCACAAACTCAAAATAAATGTCAAAAATCTCAACAATTTATTAGGGCTTCTAAAGAACAAATTAGGGTTGCCAATGGTCAATTCAGCGCCTCCAAACAAGTCGTCACACTTAGAAAAATAAAAGAAATGAATATGAAAATCAAACCCTTGTTTTATCCCTTCAACAAGGTCTCCAAGCTCCTCAAATCAATTCGCTCCACTTCGAAAATTATTAAAATAATTTCGAGAATGTAAAATAAATTATTCCCTTCAATATTAGAGCCCAAAAACACTTTAACAACATACCCAAGTGAATCGCTCCACTTGAAAAAATTATACAAATAATTTTTTGAATTAAGTACCTTATTTACAACCCTCAATAATTTTTTATTTGCTTCAAACAATTGAAATTTCAGAAATCCGTATTTTCCAGAATATTTGAAATTTCAATGCAAATGTTAGCTCAAAATGATCACAAAAATAGTAGCTATCAAATAAAATTAGAATCAAAATTTTTCCTCCATGGGAAGTCCTCCAAAAATTGTCCCGAAATTCCAAAAACCTTAGTTACAGCCCCAAGTTCCTTGATACTTGAAAATGGAGCTCAATTGCGCAACCAAACAATGAGAAATTAATGCAAACAACTCTCAAAGGTATTCACTTTGCCTTTGAACAAGGTGGTGTTATAAAACATCTTTGTAGGTTCAATTGCATGCAACCATACAAATTTGAAACACAATTACAGTGCTTGAATAGAGCTGCCCTAAATATAGGAATGAAGGTTTTCGTCCCCAAACCCTTGGCACACTTGAAAGTTTTCATCCTCAAATTGTGATGAACAAGCTTGACATACTTGATCAATAAATCAATATTCCAAATTAACATAATCTTCGAATGAATAACTCACATTCCTTTTATATCTATGCCCTAAGTGTGGCACCCAAAATAGGAGGGAAACTCCCTTTTTTAAAATATTAAAAGAACCTCTTTATAATTTCACTTTAGGCCTTAAGTGCCTATGACCCTTAAAATGACTCCAACTTAAGTGGAAATTAGATTATTACTATTTTATTTTAAGTATTTAAAAATACTTTTAATCTTAGTAATAATATTATTTTAATTTCAAAATAGGGACATTACAACCCCCCTCTCCCAAAATTGCTTGTCCTGAAGCAATTGCAATATTCACAATGGTGTCCCAACATACCTTATTATGCAATTTCTAATTGTAATTTCTTCCCATAGAAAAGAAGCTCCAAATTGAACTTGTACTTTGCTGTCCCTGTGTTTTAGAGGCTGCTCCATGGTGTCAAAGTTCACATAAAAGCCATCCAGTGACTCTCTATGTTCCCATGCTTCTAACTCATTCAATACCGAGTTGAGCATGATGAAATCTACCATCATGTCAATCCAATCATGGCCTCTGAAAGATGTCAAACTATTGTCTTGTTTGTAGAGGTCTACTTGAACCAACCTGAATGAATACATACCAGTAAGGTTGTATCACAATTCACCTTACTCATTCCTTTATGTTTTGAGGAAGATTTCCAAATGTGCAAAGAAGTAGCCAAAAGAATTATCAGGGGCAACATAGCTCTGAAGCAACTCATCATCATATGCAATCCACTATGAATGGTCCCCATCATATGCAAAGCATGTTTTATCCCAAGCTGCCCCTTCTCATGACTGCTATGTAAGTATATGACTATGTAAACATCAAAGAAATGTTCAAAGAGAAGTAAGGTACACTATTGTTCCATACAAATTTTACCCATTTCTTGTGTAAATCGTGGTCTCCAAAGATGTCATTTCTTGAACTCCAAAACAACTGGAAGTAAGCAATTAAATCAGTCATGTTTTCACAAGGGGGCTGTAGTAGAAGCAAAAAATCTGATTTTTCTGATTGCACAAAATCAGAAACACATAACAGCTGTAGATGTGCACAAAAATCAGTAATTCCTTCCAATAAAGACGCTGTAGTAGAGGCCAAAAACCTGATTTTCAAGATTGCACAAAATCGGAAACACAAGGAATAATAT